>OX578273.1:56293389-56738295 GCA_951217065.1 Baccha elongata | reverse complement strand
AGTTGGGTAGCCTTCACAGAACCCGTAAAAATAGTTGCTTTTAGCTGAAAGTGATTTCCGTGAAAAATACAGCGTTTTTTCGTAATTCGCAAAATGGACCCTAAATATTGTTATTTTTGCTTAAAAGTGATGTCTTCTCGAGTTATAGCCCTTTTTCTAAAGTTCAAAAATCGAAATACTTTCAAATCTGTTTTCTCTTTTTCAATGTGTTTTTTATAGTTGGGTAGCCTTCACAGAACCCGTAAAAATAGTTGCTTTTAGCTGAAAGTGATTTCCGTGAAAAATACAGCGTTTTTTCGTAATTCGCAAAATGGAACCTAAATATTGTTATTTTTGCTTAAAAGTGATGTCTTCTCGAGTTATAGCCCTTTTTCTAAAGTTCAAAAATCGAAAAACTTTCAAATCTGTTTTCTCTTTTTCAATGTGTTTTTTATAGTTGGGTAGCCTTCACAGAACCCGTAAAAATAGTTGCTTTTAGCTGAAAGTGATTTCCGTGAAAAATACAGCGTTTTTTCGTAATTCGCAAAATGGACCCTAAATATTGTTATTTTTGCTTAAAAGTGATGTCTTCTCGAGTTATAGCCCTTTTTCTAAAGTTCAAAAATCGAAATACTTTCAAATCTGTTTTCTCTTTTTCAATGTGTTTTTTATAGTTGGGTAGCCTTCACAGAACCCGTAAAAATAGTTGCTTTTAGCTGAAAGTGATTTCCGTGAAAAATACAGCGTTTTTTTCGTAATTCGCAAAATGGACCCTAAATATTGTTATTTTTGCTTAAAAGTGATGTCTTCTCGAGTTATAGCCCTTTTTCTAAAGTTCAAAAATCGAAAAACTTTCAAATCTGTTTTCTCTTTTTCAATGTGTTTTTTATAGTTGGGTAGCCTTCACAGAACCCGTAAAAATAGTTGCTTTTAGCTGAAAGTGATTTCCGTGAAAAATACAGCGTTTTTTCGTAATTCGCAAAATGGACCCTAAGTATTGTTATTTTTGCTTAAAAGTGATGTCTTTTGGAGTTATAGCCCTTTTTCTAAAGTTCAAAAATCGAAAAACTTTCAAATCTGTTTTCTCTTTTTCAATGTGTTTTTTATAGTTGGGTAGCCTTCACAGAACCCGTAAAAATAGTTGCTTTTAGCTGAAAGTGATTTCCGTGAAAAATACAGCGTTTTTTCGTAATTCGCAAAATGGACCCTAAATATTGTTATTTTTGCTTAAAAGTGATGTCTTCTCGAGTTATAGCCCTTTTTCTAAAGTTCAAAAATCGAAAAACTTTCAAATCTGTTTTCTCTTTTTCAATGTGTTTTTTATAGTTGGGTAGCCTTCACAGAACCCGTAAAAATAGTTGCTTTTAGCTGAAAGTGATTTCCGTGAAAAATACAGTGTTTTTTCGTAATTCGCAAAATGGACCCTAAATATTGTTATTTTTGCTTAAAAGTGATGTCTTCTCGAGTTATAGCCCTTTTTCTAAAGTTCAAAAATCGAAAAACTTTCAAATCTGTTTTCTCTTTTTCAATGTGTTTTTTATAGTTGGGTAGCCTTCACAGAACCCGTAAAAATAGTTGCTTTTAGCTGAAAGTGATTTCCGTGAAAAATACAGCGTTTTTTCGTAATTCGCAAAATGGACCCTAAATATTGTTATTTTTGCTTAAAAGTGATGTCTTCTCGAGTTATAGCCCTTTTTCTAAAGTTCAAAAATCGAAAAACTTTCAAATCTGTTTTCTCTTTTTCAATGTGTTTTTTATAGTTGGGTAGCCTTCACAGAACCCGTAAAAATAGTTGCTTTTAGCTGAAAGTGATTTCCGTGAAAAATACAGCGTTTTTTCGTAATTCGCAAAATGGACCCTAAATATTGTTATTTTTGCTTAAAAGTGATGTCTTCTCGAGTTATAGCCCTTTTTCTAAAGTTCAAAAATCGAAAAACTTTCAAATCTGTTTTCTCTTTTTCAATGTGTTTTTTATAGTTGGGTAGCCTTCACAGAACCCGTAAAAATAGTTGCTTTTAGCTGAAAGTGATTTCCGTGAAAAATACAGCGTTTTTTCGTAATTCGCAAAATGGACCCTAAATATTGTTATTTTTGCTTAAAAGTGATGTCTTCTCGAGTTATAGCCCTTTTTCTAAAGTTCAAAAATCGAAAAACTTTCAAATCTGTTTTCTCTTTTTCAATGTGTTTTTTATAGTTGGGTAGCCTTCACAGAACCCGTAAAAATAGTTGCTTTTAGCTGAAAGTGATTTCCGTGAAAAATACAGCGTTTTTTCGTAATTCGCAAAATGGACCCTAAATATTGTTATTTTTGCTTAAAAGTGATGTCTTCTCGAGTTATAGCCCTTTTTCTAAAGTTCAAAAATCGAAAAACTTTCAAATCTGTTTTCTCTTTTTCAATGTGTTTTTTATAGTTGGGTAGCCTTCACAGAACCCGTAAAAATATTTGCTTTTAGCTGAAAGTGATTTCCGTGAAAAATACAGCGTTTTTTCGTAATTCGCAAAATGGACCCTAAATATTGTTATTTTTGCTTAAAAGTGATGTCTTCTCGAGTTGTAGCCCTTTTTCTAAAGTTCAAAAATCGAAAAACTTTCAAATCTGTTTTCTCTTTTTCAATGTGTTTTTTTATAGTTGGGTAGCCTTCACAGAACCCGTAAAAATAGTTGCTTTTAGCTGAAAGTGATTTCCGTGAAAAATACAGCGTTTTTTCGTAATTCGCAAAATGGACCCTAAATATTGTTATTTTTGCTTAAAAGTGATGTCTTCTCGAGTTATAGCCCTTTTTCTAAAGTTCAAAAATCGAAAAACTTTCAAATCTGTTTTCTCTTTTTCAATGTGTTTTTTATAGTTGGGTAGCCTTCATAGAACCCGTAAAAATAGTTGCTTTTAGCTGAAAGTGATTTCCGTGAAAAATACAGCGTTTTTTCGTAATTCGCAAAATGGACCCTAAATATTGTTATTTTTGCTTAAAAGTGATGTCTTCTCGAGTTATAGCCCTTTTTCTAAAGTTCAAAAATCGAAAAACTTTCAAATCTGTTTTCTCTTTTTCAATGTGTTTTTTATAGTTGGGTAGCCTTCACAGAACCCGTAAAAATAGTTGCTTTTAGCTGAAAGTGATTTCCGTGAAAAATACAGCGTTTTTTCGTAATTCGCAAAATGGACCCTAAATATTGTTATTTTTGCTTAAAAGTGATGTCTTCTCGAGTTATAGCCCTTTTTCTAAAGTTCAAAAATCGAAAAACTTTCAAATCTGTTTTCTCTTTTTCAATGTGTTTTTTATAGTTGGGTAGCCTTCACAGAACCCGTAAAAATAGTTGCTTTTAGCTGAAAGTGATTTCCGTGAAAAATACAGCGTTTTTTCGTAATTCGCAAAATGGACCCTAAATATTGTTATTTTTGCTTAAAAGTGATGTCTTCTCGAGTTATAGCCCTTTTTCTAAAGTTCAAAAATCGAAAAACTTTCAAATCTGTTTTCTCTTTTTCAATGTGTTTTTTATAGTTGGGTAGCCTTCACAGAACCCGTAAAAATAGTTGCTTTTAGCTGAAAGTGATTTCCGTGAAAAATACAGCGTTTTTTCGTAATTCGCAAAATGGACCCTAAATAGCTATTGTTATTTTTGCTTAAAAGTGATGTCTTCTCGAGTTATAGCCCTTTTTCTAAAGTTCAAAAATCGAAAAACTTTCAAATCTGTTTTCTCTTTTTCAATGTGTTTTTTATAGTTGGGTAGCCTTCACAGAACCCGTAAAAATAGTTGCTTTAAGCTGAAAGTGATTTCCGTGAAAAATACAGCGTTTTTTCGTAACTCGCAAAATGGACCCTAAATATTGTTATTTTTGCTTAAAAGTGATGTCTTCTCGAGTTATAGCCCTTTTTCTAAAGTTCAAAAATCGAAATACTTTCAAATCTGTTTTCTCTTTTTCAATGTGTTTTTTATAGTTGGGTAGCCTTCACAGAACCCGTAAAAATAGTTGCTTTTAGCTGAAAGTGATTTCCGTGAAAAATACAGCGTTTTTTCGTAATTCGCAAAATGGACCCTAAATATTGTTATTTTTGCTTAAAAGTGATGTCTTCTCGAGTTATAGCCCTTTTTCTAAAGTTCAAAAATCGAAAAACTTTCAAATCTGTTTTCTCTTTTTCAATTTGTTTTTTATAGTTGGGTAGCCTTCACAGAACCCGTAAAAATAGTTGCTTTTAGCTGAAAGTGATTTCCGTGAAAAATACAGCGTTTTTTCGTAATTCGCAAAATGGACCCTAAATATTGTTATTTTTGCTTAAAAGTGATGTCTTCTCGAGTTATAGCCCTTTTTCTAAAGTTCAAAAATCGAAAAACTTTCAAATCTGTTTTCTCTTTTTCAATTTGTTTTTTATAGTTGGGTAGCCTTCACAGAACCGTAAAAATAGTTGCTTTTAGCTGAAAGTGATTTCCGTGAAAAATACATCGTTTTTTCGTAATTCGCAAAATGGACCCTAAATATTGTTATTTTTGATTAAAAGTGATGTCTTCTCGAGACATCACTTTTTCTAAAGTTCAAAAATCGAAAAACTTTCAAATCTGTTTTCTCTTTTTCAATGTGTTTTTTATATAGTTGGGTAGCCTTCACAGAACCCGTAAAAATAGTTGCTTTTAGCTGAAAGTGATTTCCGTGAAAAATACAGCGTTTTTTCGTAATTCGCAAAATGGACCCTAAATATTGTTATTTTTGCTTAAAAGTGATGTCTTCTCGAGTTATAGCCCTTTTTCTAAAGTTCAAAAATCGAAATACTTTCAAATCTGTTTTCTCTTTTTCAATGTGTTTTTTATTGTTGGTAAACCTTCACAGAACCCGTAAAAATAGTTGCTTTTAGCTAAAAGTGATTTCCGTGAAAAATACAGCGTTTTTTCGTAATTCGCAAAATGGACCCTAAATATTGTTATTTTTGCTTAAAAGTGATGTCTTCTCGAGTTATAGCCCTTTTTCTAAAGTTCAAAAATCGAAATACTTTCAAATCTGTTTTCTCTTTTCCAATGTGTTTTTTAAAGTTGGGTAGCCTTCACAGAACCCGTAAAAATAGTTGCTTTTAGCTGAAAGTGATTTCCGTGAAAAATACAGCGTTTTTTCGTAATTCGCAAAATGGACCCTAAATATTGTTATTTTTGCTTAAAAGTGATGTCTTCTCGAGTTATAGCCCTTTTTCTAAAGTTCAAAAATCGAAAAACTTTCAAATCTGTTTTCTCTTTTTCAATGTGTTTTTTATAGTTGGGTAGCCTTCACAGAACCCGTAAAAATAGTTGCTTTTAGCTGAAAGTGATTTCCGTGAAAAAATACAGCGTTTTTTCGTAATTCGCAAAATGGACCCTAAATATTGTTATTTTTGCTTAAAAGTGATGTCTTCTCGAGTTATAGCCCTTTTTCTAAAGTTCAAAAATCGAAATACTTTCAAATCTGTTTTCTCTTTTTCAATGTGTTTTTTATAGTTGGGTAGCCTTCACAGAACCCGTAAAAATAGTTGCTTTTAGCTGAAAGTGATTTCCGTGAAAAATACAGCGTTTTTTCGTAATTCGCAAAATGGACCCTAAATATTGTTATTTTTGCTTAAAAGTGATGTCTTCTCGAGTTATAGCCCTTTTTCTAAAGTTCAAAAATCGAAATACTTTCAAATCTGTTTTCTCTTTTTCAATTTGTTTTTTATAGTTGGGTAGCCTTCACAGAACCCGTAAAAATAGTTGCTTTTAGCTGAAAGTGATTTCCGTGAAAAATACAGCGTTTTTTCGTAATTCGCAAAATGGACCCTAAATATTGTTATTTTTGCTTAAAAGTGATGTCTTCTCGAGTTATAGCCCTTTTTCTAAAGTTCAAAAATCGAAAAACTTTCAAATCTGTTTTCTCTTTTTCAATGTGTTTTTTATAGTTGGGTAGCCTTCACAGAACCCGTAAAAATAGAATTTTTAACTGAAAGTGATTTCCGTGAAAAATACAGCGTTTTTTCGTAATTCGCAAAATGGACCCTAAATATTGTTATTTTTGCTTAAAAGTGATGTCTTCTCGAGTTATAGCCCTTTTTCTAAATTTCAAAAATCGAAAAACTTTCAAATCTGTTTTCTCTTTTTCAATGTGTTTTTTATAGTTGGGTAGCCTTCACAGAACCCGTAAAAATAGTAGCTTTTAGCTGAAAGTGATTTCCGTGAAAAATACAGCGTTTTTTCGTAATTCGCAAAATGGACCCTAAATATTGTTATTTTTGCTTAAAAGTGATGTCTTCTCGAGTTATAGCCCTTTTTCTAAAGTTCAAAAATCGAAAAACTTTCAAATCTGTTTTCTCTTTTTCAATGTGTTTTTTATAGTTGGGTAGCCTTCACAGAACCCGTAAAAATAGTTGCTTTTAGCTGAAAGTGATTTCCGTGAAAAATACAGCGTTTTTTCGTAATTCGCAAAATGGAGCCTAAATATTGTTATTTTTGCTTAAAAGTGATGTCTTCTCGAGTTATAGCCCTTTTTCTAAAGTTCAAAAATCGAAAAACTTTCAAATCTGTTTTCTCTTTTTCAATGTGTTTTTTATAGTTGGGTAGCCTTCACAGAACCCGTAAAAATAGTTGCTTTTAGCTGAAAGTGATTTCCGTGAAAAATACAGCGTTTTTTCGTAATTCGCAAAATGGACCCTAAATATTGTTATTTTTGCTTAAAAGTGATGTCTTCTCGAGTTATAGCCCTTTTTCTAAAGTTCAAAAATCGAAAAACTTTCAAATCTGTTTTCTCTTTTTCAATGTATTTTTTATAGTTGGGTAGCCTTCACAGAACCCGTAAAAATAGTTGCTTTTAGCTGAAAGTGATTTCCGTGAAAAATACAGCGTTTTTTCGTAATTCGCAAAATGGACCCTAAATATTGTTATTTTTGCTTAAAAGTGATGTCTTCTCGAGTTATAGCCCTTTTTCTAAAGTTCAAAAATCGAAATACTTTCAAATCTGTTTTCTCTTTTTCAATGTGTTTTTTATAGTTGGGTAGCCTTCACAGAACCCGTAAAAATAGTTGCTTTTAGCTGAAAGTGATTTCCGTGAAAAATACAGCGTTTTTTCGTAATTCGCAAAATGGACCCTAAATATTGTTATTTTTGCTTAAAAGTGATGTCTTCTCGAGTTATAGCCCTTTTTCTAAAGTTCAAAAATCGAAAAACTTTCAAATCTGTTTTCTCTTTTTCAATTTGTTTTTTATAGTTGGGTAGCCTTCACAGAACCGTAAAAATAGTTGCTTTTAGCTGAAAGTGATTTCCGTGAAAAATACATCGTTTTTTCGTAATTCGCAAAATGGACCCTAAATATTGTTATTTTTGCTTAAAAGTGATGTCTTCTCGAGTAACAGCCCTTTTTCTAAAGTTCAAAAATCGAAAAACTTTCAAATCTGTTTTCTCTTTTTCAATGTGTTTTTTATAGTTGGGTAGCCTTCACAGAACCCGTAAAAATAGTTGCTTTTAGCTGAAAGTGATTTCCGTGAAAAATACAGCGTTTTTTCGTAATTCGCAAAATGGACCCTAAATATTGTTATTTTTGCTTAAAAGTGATGTCTTCTCGAGTTATAGCCCTTTTTCTAAAGTTCAAAAATCGAAAAACTTTCAAATCTGTTTTCTCTTTTTCAATGTGTTTTTTATAGTTGGGTAGCCTTCACAGAACCCGTAAATATAGTTGCTTTAAGCTGAAAGTGATTTCCGTGAAAAATACAGCGTTTTTTCGTAATTCGCAAAATGGACCCTAAATATTGTTATTTTTGCTTAAAAGTGATGTCTTCTCGAGTTATAGCCCTTTTTCTAAAGTTCAAAAATCGAAATACTTTCAAATCTGTTTTCTCTTTTTCAATGTGTTTTTTAAAGTTGGGTAGCCTTCACAGAACCCGTAAAAATAGTTGCTTTTAGCTGAAAGTGATTTCCGTGAAAAATACAGCGTTTTTTCGTAATTCGCAAAATGGACCCTAAATATTGTTATTTTTGCTTAAAAGTGATGTCTTCTCGAGTTATAGCCCTTTTTCTAAAGTTCAAAAATCGAAATACTTTCAAATCTGTTTTCTCTTTTTCAATGTGTTTTTTATAGTTGGGTAGCCTTCACAGAACCCGTAAAAATAGTTGCTTTTAGCTGAAAGTGATTTCCGTGAAAAATACAGCGTTTTTTCGTAATTCGCAAAATGGACCCTAAATATTGTTATTTTTGCTTAAAAGTGATGTCTTCTCGAGTTATAGCCCTTTTTCTAAAGTTCGAAAATCGAAAAACTTTCAAATCTGTTTTCTCTTTTTCAATGTGTTTTTTATAGTTGGGTAGCCTTCACAGAACCCGTAAAAATAGTTGCTTTTAGCTGAAAGTGATTTCCGTGAAAAATACAGCGTTTTTTCGTAATTCGCAAAATGGACCCTAAATATTGTTATTTTTGCTTAAAAGTGATGTCTTCTCGAGTTATAGCCCTTTTTCTAAAGTTCAAAAATCGAAATACTTTCAAATCTGTTTTCTCTTTTTCAATTTGTTTTTTATAGTTGGGTAGCCTTCACAGAACCCGTAAAAATAGTTGCTTTTAGCTGAAAGTGATTTCCGTGAAAAATACAGCGTTTTTTCGTAATTCGCAAAATGGACCCTAAATATTGTTATTTTTGCTTAAAAGTGATGTCTTCTCGAGTTATAGCCCTTTTTCTAAAGTTCAAAAATCGAAAAACTTTCAAATCTGTTTTCTCTTTTTCAATGTGTTTTTTATAGTTGGGTAGCCTTCACAGAACCCGTAAAAATAGAATTTTTAACTGAAAGTGATTTCCGTGAAAAATACAGCGTTTTTTCGTAATTCGCAAAATGGACCCTAAATATTGTTATTTTTGCTTAAAAGTGATGTCTTCTCGAGTTATAGCCCTTTTTCTAAAGTTCAAAAATCGAAAAACTTTCAAATCTGTTTTCTCTTTTTCAATGTGTTTTTTATAGTTGGGTAGCCTTCACAGAACCCGTAAAAATAGTTGCTTTTAGCTGAAAGTGATTTCCGTGAAAAATACAGCGTTTTTTCGTTATTCGCAAAATGGACCCTAAATATTGTTATTTTTGCTTAAAAGTGATGTCTTCTCGAGTTATAGCCCTTTTTCTAAAGTTCAAAAATCGAAAAACTTTCAAATCTGTTTTCTCTTTTTCAATGTGTTTTTTATAGTTGGGTAGCCTTCACAGAACCCGTAAAAATAGTTGCTTTTAGCTGAAAGTGATTTCCGTGAAAAATACAGCGTTTTTTCGTAATTCGCAAAATGGAGCCTAAATATTGTTATTTTTGCTTAAAAGTGATGTCTTCTCGAGTTATAGCCCTTTTTCTAAAGTTCAAAAATCGAAAAACTTTCAAATCTGTTTTCTCTTTTTCAATGTGTTTTTTATAGTTGGGTAGCCTTCACAGAACCCGTAAAAATAGTTGCTTTTAGCTGAAAGTGATTTCCGTGAAAAATACAGCGTTTTTTCGTAATTCGCAAAATGGAGCCTAAATATTGTTATTTTTGCTTAAAAGTGATGTCTTCTCGAGTTATAGCCCTTTTTCTAAAGTTCAAAAATCGAAAAACTTTCAAATCTGTTTTCTCTTTTTCAATGTGTTTTTTATAGTTGGGTAGCCTTCACAGAACCCGTAAAAATAGTTGCTTTTAGCTGAAAGTGATTTCCGTGAAAAATACAGCGTTTTTTCGTAATTCGCAAAATGGACCCTAAATATTGTTATTTTTGCTTAAAAGTGATGTCTTCTCGAGTTATAGCCCTTTTTCTAAAGTTCAAAAATCGAAAAACTTTCAAATCTGTTTTCTCTTTTTCAATGTGTTTTTTATAGTTGGGTAGCCTTCACAGAACCCGTAAAAATAGTTGCTTTTAGCTGAAAGTGATTTCCGTGAAAAATACAGCGTTTTTTCGTAATTCGCAAAATGGACCCTAAATATTGTTATTTTTGCTTAAAAGTGATGTCTTCTCGAGTTACAGCCCTTTTTCTAAAGTTCAAAAATCGAAAAACTTTCAAATCTGTTTTCTCTTTTTCAATGTGTTTTTTATAGTTGGGTAGCCTTCACAGAACCCGTAAAAATAGTTGCTTTTAGCTGAAAGTGATTTCCGTGAAAAATACAGCGTTTTTTCGTAATTCGCAAAATGGACCCTAAATATTGTTATTTTTGCTTAAAAGTGATGTCTTCTCGAGTTATAGCCCTTTTTCTAAAGTTCAAAAATCGAAAAACTTTCAAATCTGTTTTCTCTTTTTCAATGTGTTTTTTATAGTTGGGTAGCCTTCACAGAACCCGTAAATATAGTTGCTTTAAGCTGAAAGTGATTTCCGTGAAAAATACAGCGTTTTTTCGTAATTCGCAAAATGGACCCTAAATATTGTTATTTTTGCTTAAAAGTGATGTCTTCTCGAGTTTTAGCCCTTTTTCTAAAGTTCAAAAATCGAAATACTTTCAAATCTGTTTTCTCTTTTTCAATGTGTTTTTTATAGTTGGTAAACCTTCACAGAACCCGTAAAAATAGTTGCTTTTAGCTAAAAGTGATTTCCGTGAAAAATACAGCGTTTTTTCGTAATTCGCAAAATGGACCCTAAATATTGTTATTTTTGCTTAAAAGTGATGTCTTCTCGAGTTATAGCCCTTTTTCTAAAGTTCAAAAATCGAAATACTTTCAAATCTGTTTTCTTTTTTTCAATGTGTTTTTTAAAGTTGGGTAGCCTTCACAGAACCCGTAAAAATAGTTGCTTTTAGCTGAAAGTGATTTCCGTGAAAAATACAGCGTTTTTTCGTAATTCGCAAAATGGACCCTAAATATTGTTATTTTTGCTTAAAAGTGATGTCTTCTCGAGTTATAGCCCTTTTTCTAAAGTTCAAAAATCGAAAAACTTTCAAATCTGTTTTCTCTTTTTCAATGTGTTTTTTATAGTTGGGTAGCCTTCACAGAACCCGTAAAAATAGTTGCTTTTAGCTGAAAGTGATTTCCGTGAAAAATACAGCGTTTTTTCGTAATTCGCAAAATGGACCCTAAATATTGTTATTTTTGCTTAAAAGTGATGTCTTCTCGAGTTATAGCCCTTTTTCTAAAGTTCAAAAATCGAAATACTTTCAAATCTGTTTTCTCTTTTTCAATGTGTTTTTTATAGTTGGGTAGCCTTCACAGAACCCGTAAAAATAGTTGCTTTTAGCTGAAAGTGATTTCCGTGAAAAATACAGCGTTTTTTCGTAATTCGCAAAATGGACCCTAAACATTGTTATTTTTGCTTAAAAGTGATGTCTTCTCGAGTTATAGCCCTTTTTCTAAAGTTCAAAAATCGAAAAACTTTCAAATCTGTTTTCTCTTTTTCAATGTGTTTTTTATAGTTGGGTAGCCTTCACAGAACCCGTAAAAATATTTGCTTTTAGCTGAAAGTGATTTCCGTGAAAAATACAGCGTTTTTTCGTAATTCGCAAAATGGACCCTAAATATTGTTATTTTTGCTTAAAAGTGATGTCTTCTCGAGTTAAAGCCCTTTTTATAAAGTTCAAAAATCGAAAAACTTTCAAATCTGTTTTCTCTTTTTCAATGTGTTTTTTATAGTTGGGTAGCCTTCACAGAACCCGTAAAAATAGTTGCTTTTAGCTGAAAGTGATTTCCGTGAAAAATACAGCGTTTTTTCGTAATTCGCAAAATGGACCCTAAATATTGTTATTTTTGCTTAAAAGTGATGTCTTCTCAAGTTATAGCCCTTTTTCTAAAGTTCAAAAATCGAAAAACTTTCAAATCTGTTTTCTCTTTTTCAATGTGTTTTTTATAGTTGGGTAGCCTTCACAGAACCCGTAAAAATAGTTGCTTTTAGCTGAAAGTGATTTCCGTGAAAAATACAGCGTTTTTTCGTAATTCGCAAAATGGACCCTAAATATTGTTATTTTTGCTTAAAAGTGATGTCTCCTCGAGTTATAGCCCTTTTTCTAAAGTTCAAAAATCGAAAAACTTTCAAATCTGTTTTCTCTTTTTCAATGTGTTTTTTATAGTTGGGTAGCCTTCACAGAACCCGTAAAAATAGTTGCTTTTAGCTGAAAGTGATTTCCGTGAAAAATACAGCGTTTTTTCGTAATTCGCAAAATGGACCCTAAATATTGTTATTTTTGCTTAAAAGTGATGTCTTCTCGAGTTATAGCCCTTTTTCTAAAGTTCAAAAATCGAAAAACTTTCAAATCTGTTTTCTCTTTTTCAATGTGTTTTTTATAGTTGGGAAGCCTTCACAGAACCCGTAAATATAGTTGCTTTAAGCTGAAAGTGATTTCCGTGAAAAATACAGCGTTTTTTCGTAATTCGCAAAATGGACCCTAAATATTGTTATTTTTGCTTAAAAGTGATGTCTTCTCGAGTTTTAGCCCTTTTTCTAAAGTTCAAAAATCGAAATACTTTAAAATCTGTTTTCTCTTTTTCAATGTGTTTTTTAAAGTTGGGTAGCCTTCACAGAACCCGTAAAAATAGTTGCTTTTAGCTGAAAGTGATTTCCGTGAAAAATACAGCGTTATTTCGTAATTCGCAAAATGGACCCTAAATATTGTTATTTTTGCTTAAAAGTGATGTCTTCTCGAGTTATAGCCCTTTTTCTAAAGTTCAAAAATCGAAAAACTTTCAAATCTGTTTTCTCTTTTTCAATGTGTTTTTTATAGTTGGGTAGCCTTCACAGAACCCGTAAAAATAGTTGCTTTTAGCTGAAAGTGATTTCCGTGAAAAATACAGCGTTTTTTCGTAATTCGCAAAATGGACCCGAAATATTGTTATTTTTGCTTAAAAGTGATGTCTTCTCGAGTTATAGCCCTTTTTCTAAAGTTCAAAAATCGAAAAACTTTCAAATCTGTTTTCTCTTTTTCAATGTGTTTTTTATAGTTGGGTAGCCTTCACAGAACCCGTAAAAATAGTTGCTTTTAGCTGAAAGTGATTTCCGTGAAAAATACAGCGTTTTTACGTAATTCGCAAAATGGACCCTAAATATTGTTATTTTTGCTTAAAAGTGATGTCTTCTCGAGTTATAGCCCTTTTTCTAAAGTTCAAAAATCGAAAAACTTTCAAATCTGTTTTCTCTTTTTCAATGTGTTTTTTTATAGTTGGGTAGCCTTCACAGAACCCGTAAAAATAGTTGCTTTTAGCTGAAAGTGATTTCCGTGAAAAATACAGCGTTTTTTCGTAATTCGCAAAATGGACCCTAAATATTGTTATTTTTGCTTAAAAGTGATGTCTTCTCGAGTTATAGCCCTTTTTCTAAAGTTCAAAAATCGAAAAACTTTCAAATCTGTTTTCTCTTTTTCAATGTGTTTTTTATAGTTGGGTAGCCTTCACAGAACCCGTAAAAATAGTTGCTTTTAGCTGAAAGTGATTTCCGTGAAAAATACAGCGTTTTTTCGTAATTCGCAAAATGGACCCGAAATATTGTTATTTTTGCTTAAAAGTGATGTCTTCTCGAGTTATAGCCCTTTTTCTAAAGTTCAAAAATCGAAAAACTTTCAAATCTGTTTTCTCTTTTTCAATGTGTTTTTTATAGTTGGGTAGCCTTCACAGAACCCGTAAAAATAGTTGCTTTTAGCTGAAAGTGATTTCCGTGAAAAATACAGCGTTTTTTCGTAATTCGCAAAATGGACCCTAAATATTGTTATTTTTGCTTAAAAGTGATGTCTTCTCGAGTTATAGCCCTTTTTCTAAAGTTCAAAAATCGAAAAACTTTCAAATCTGTTTTCTCTTTTTCAATGTGTTTTTTATAGTTGGGTAGCCTTCACAGAACCCGTAAAAATAGTTGCTTTTAGCTGAAAGTGATTTCCGTGAAAAATACAGCGTTTTTTCGTAATTCGCAAAATGGACCCTAAATATTGTTATTTTTGCTTAAAAGTGATGTCTTCTCGAGTTATAGCCCTTTTTCTAAAGTTCAAAAATCAAAAAACTTTCAAATCTGTTTTCTCTTTTTCAATGTGTTTTTTATAGTTGGGTAGCCTTCACAGAACCCGTAAAAATAGTTGCTTTTAGCTGAAAGTGATTTCCGTGAAAAATACAGCGTTTTTTCGTAATTCGCAAAATGGACCCTAAATATTGTTATTTTTGCTTAAAAGTGATGTCTTCTCGAGTTATAGCCCTTTTTCTAAAGTTCAAAAATCGAAAAACTTTCAAATCTGTTTTCTCTTTTTCAATGTGTTTTTTTATAGTTGGGTAGCCTTCACAGAACCCGTAAAAATAGTTGCTTTTAGCTGAAAGTGATTTCCGTGAAAAATACAGCGTTTTTTCGTAATTCGCAAAATGGACCCTAAATATTGTTATTTTTGCTTAAAAGTGATGTCTTCTCGAGTTATAGCCCTTTTTCTAAAGTTCAAAAATCGAAAAACTTTCAAATCTGTTTTCTCTTTTTCAATGTGTTTTTTATAGTTGGGTAGCCTTCACAGAACCCGTAAAAATAGTTGCTTTTAGCTGAAAGTGATTTCCGTGAAAAATACAGCGTTTTTTCGTAATTCGCAAAATGGACCCTAAATATTGTTATTTTTGCTTAAAAGTGATGTCTTCTCGAGTTATAGCCCTTTTTCTAAAGTTCAAAAATCGAAAAACTTTCAGATCTGTTTTCTCTTTTTCAATGTGTTTTTTATAGTTGGGTAGCCTTCACAGAACCCGTAAAAATAGTTGCTTTTAGCTGAAAGTGATTTCCGTGAAAAATACAGCGTTTTTTCGTAATTCGCAAAATGGACCCTAAATATTGTTATTTTTGCTTAAAAGTGATGTCTTCTCGAGTTAATGTCAACAAACCAAAATCAAATGTTTCATATTTGTTGCACAATAATTTTTATCTGGTCACAGAGACAAAAAATAGAAGAAAACACAAATTGTGTTGTTTTCCATTCAACCAGACCAACGATTTGGAAAATAATATGATGTTTGGTATGTTTTTTTTCTCAAAGGAGATAATTATAATTCAAGATAAAAGTGATTCCAATTTATTGTTATTACTCCATATCCGAAATTGGCCGAGCGGTTAGCGATCTAGTCCATCACAGTCGATCTTCAGCTGTGAAAGAGTGTGGACGTGTTGACGTCTTTCACAGTGTATACAATAATTTCGGTGTGTTCGAATTGAATTAAATTCATTTTTACTTAAAGTGCACTCATTGCACAATTGAGTGGCAATTTGCCAAAGAAATATAAAAGCCAAGTTAGCCTAGTGGGTAGCGTGGCCGACGACAGACTGGAAGGGCGTGGGTTCGAGCCCCACCCTGGGCAGGGCTTTTTTTTAAATAAGTTCTGAGAGAAAGTCCATAAAAACAAAGAAGAACAACAACAACAGATGGTAAAGCCAACGGGGACATCGAAAGATGATCCCCCAACAACAAGACAAGATACCGGAGCATCAGGTGATGCAGCAGCAGCAGTTAAGGTAGCGGTGCCTTCCAAAGAAACCCAGCCAACAACGACAGCGTCATCGGCACGTGCCGAAGCTAATACAAGCAGCATAGCGACTGCAACAACATCAAGCCTTCCAAAAGGCAAGACATCAACACCGGCACGTGCCGCAGCAACAACAAAAGAAGACAAAAAGAGGAGGCGTATCATTAGATACAAGCCCCATCTTGTAAACCGCAATGACAGGAGCACAAGAGCGAAGTTGGCTAAGGCATCGGCTCAAGCTAAAATGCAGAGGCAGCTAGAAAGCTCCTCTTACGAGGATGACGAATACGTCAACAACAATGAACAGGAAGATGAGGGCGATGACGAGGCAGAGGCGGACGACGAAATAGCAGGAGAAGCTAACTATGAGGTCGCCAAAGGGGCCGTCAACGAGACCGACAAGAAGACAAAAGAGCAAAACGTCGCTGAGGCAGATGCCGAAGACATTGCTTACATGTCCGTAGAAGGTGAGGGGCGCTACGTGAGTGCCGAGTTGGTAGATCTTTCACCTCCAGACTCAGAAACTGTGGAAGAAAAAATAGAATCGCTGACAGAGCAAATCACTGCACTTATGGCAATGGTAAGAGCACTCAAAGAAAAACAAGAAGCGCGTAGGGAAAAAGAGCGCCTAGTTGCTCTTGAAAGCAAAAGACAAAAAACGCTCCAAGAACAACAAAAAGCTGAACAAATGCAGCAGCCTTTCAAACAACAACAACCACTTCCTGAAATTCAGCCAAAAAAGAAGCAGCAGGCGCAGCAACTGCAGCCCCAGCAACAGCATCAGCAACTGCAAGCACAGCAACAAAAACAAAAGCAACAACAACAACAGCAACAGCAACAGCAAAAGCAGCAGCGACAACAACAGCAACAACAACAGAAACAACAACAACATCAGCAACAACAGCAACAAAAGCAAATACAAAAACAAATATAACAGCCACTGCTTACAACAGCAGCAGGCACAACAGCAGCAGTCACAACAGCAGCAGCAACATCAGCAACAGCCACAAGCAAAAAAAGGTAAGGTGCCACCAATCAATACTTATAAAATAGAACTAAAAGATACAATAGAACTATGTAAGTCGGCCATAGGCAATAATTTTATTATTAAAAGATTGAACGCAGACCGACACGCTATCCATTGCTCTTCGGTCGAGCATTATAAAAAAGTAAAAGATCTTTTGTCACAAACGAAGACAGAATTTTACAGTTTCACCCCGAAGGAAGACAAGCTGCAAACAGTCCTCCTGAAGGGTATAGAATCCTCTACGGATCCGCAGGCGCTCTTAGCTGAGCTCCGTCAAGTGGCGAGCGATGATCTCGATTTTATCGGGGTCAGACCGTTTTCCACAGTTAAGGCCAGACGGGAGAAACGGAATTTACCATTCTTCCTCGTTCAGCTCTCGCCCCAAAGCAAGTTAAGTGGTTTAAGGAGCATAACCGTCCTAAACTACCAAATTGTAAGATGGGAAAAATTAAATAGGCAGAGAGACATGCTTCAATGCATGAACTGCCAAGGGTACGGCCACGTGGCAGCTAACTGTGGTATGGACCCAGTTTGCGTCAAGTGTGGAGACTCCCACAAGATAGGGGAATGTAAGCTTGGGAAATATAGGGTCGAAGACAGGACCCAGTTAAAATGTGCACTTTGCCGAGGCTCTGGGCACCCCGCAAACTATCGGGGATGTCCAAAGTTTCAGGAAATGAAAAACAACAAAGCCCAAATGAAAACAGTGGAGGTAAAACACCCAGTAGTACGCCAGACAACAACTGCCGTTAATCCCGGAATTTCTTACGCCCAAATGGCGTCTGGAAAGGGAAACACGGAACAGCCTCAACCACAGGCAGCCAAACAGGTCCAAGTGCCTACGGCTCCTGTGCCAGAGGCAGATCTGATGCAGGTGTTGCTGACCATTCATGGTCAGTTAACCGATGTGCAAAAACAGATAAGGGAGCAGGCGGCTAGGGTGGATTACCTCTACTCTATTCTGCCGGCAACGCGAAATGGTTAAAGGCGCGCTGCCTGAGCGACCCTTTAAGATCCTAGCTGTGAATGTGAATTCGCTGATTAGGACCGAACGTAGAGCAAACCTCTTTAATTTGCTGCAAGACCAAAGTCCTGATGTGTTTATGGCTAGCGAAACTAAGCTAAACCAAAAACACAAACTGACTAATAAAAATTACAATATCGTAAGAAGGGATCGGCCCAACTCCTCTCAAGGGGGTGGGGTCGCAATCTTCATACGAAAGGGTATTAAACATAAAGTTATATATAATAGTGAAGTGCGAAGATTTGGGCTGCTAGAAGCTTGCATTGTTTGCATTCCTCTCCAGCAGGGGAAAAGAATGTACGCAATCGCGGTGTACGCACCTGACGCACCTCAGCCGGCTAGTTTTATCACAGAGCTCGAAAAACTTTTTGAATCCTTAAGACTGAACTTGGATGAGAATTATTATCTCATGGCAGGGGACTTGAACGCCAAACATGTAGATTGGGGAAACCAAGTACAAAATCCGAGAGGGAACCATCTTTTTAATTGGATGGGTCGATACAGTGTTGAGTGTAGGATCGACCTTCTGGCTACAGATAGACCGTCTTTTCCGAGAAGTGGTAGTTTTCTGGATCTACTCCTGCTTGACTCAAGACTGATAATAACTGACACTGTAGGTCAACATACAAAAAACTGTTTACGAACGATTGAATACGACAGTGACCACTGCGGACTTGCCGCCGTAATACAGCTCCCGAGCGAACTTTTGGAGTTGGATGAGTATGTGCCTGCGCACTCTTACAATTTCAGTAAGACGCGTTGGCCACGCTTTTCCAACTCCTTGGCAAGAGAAATACGTTCCGATGACATTTCTCCACCAAATGACAGAAACCTGACGAACGTCGAGATCGACGGGTTCCTGACTCAAATGGATACGACTATAAAACGAACAATGGACAGAACAATCCCAAAATATAAGGAACACGACCCTACTGGTATATACAAGAACGCGACAATTGACGCACTACACCGACAAAAAAGTGGACTTCTGACTAGGTTGAAACGTCTGTACAGACGTTTCACGGACACACGTGATCAGGAGATTAGGACATTAAAGTCGTCGATCAAAAACATTAATGTTCTGATTAAACAAAATTATAGATTGTCTATTAATTTATATTGGGATAACAGAATTCGGGCCGTTAATTCTAGCGACCCTAGTATGTTTCCCCAAATAAATAAGATTTTTAGAAGAAATGATCAAAACGAACTTCCATGTCTTAAACTCCAGAGGACAGCAGATAACGAAGACGTACTAACGACTGTGGGAATAGATCCGGAGGCTGCCGTTCTCGATTATAATATTTTTATAATAGAAGATCCTCAGGAAAAAGTAGAAGCTGTTGGGGCTGCTTTCCAGCAAGTGTATAAGGTGAATGCTAGCATTCGTCCGAATCATGACCTGGAGAACAGAGCCTTGCTGCACAACTTCTACCTTGGAAATAGCATTACGCAATGGCGATCTGAGAACACCGGTTTCACCGTGTTCAATGACGAAAATTTGGCAAACGCCACCATCGCCGAGCGAAATGGACCCAGTTCATTGTTAATTTCGAAGGTAGAACTTCAGTTAATTTTTCAAACATTAAAGAAAAAGAAATCTGCGGGGGTCGATGGTATACCCAACATTGTGTTACGACATCTCCCTGAGGAAGCAATAGACATTTATACCACATTGTTCAACAACGCCTTGAATAATGCATATTATCCAGTGAGTTGGAAAACAGCTGTGGTCCATCCTCTCCCCAAAAAGGGAAAGGACAGCTCCAATCCGGCAAATCTTCGGTCGATAAGTCTTCTTCCAAGTATCAGTAAGGTATTGGAAAAGATTCTAAATAGAGCTCTGTTCAAGCGGGCTGAGGACAAAAATATTATTCCAGATAATCAGTTTGGCTTTAAGGCGGGGCATGACACTATTCATGCCGCGTCTAAGTTAGTTTCTGATGTTCAATGGAACAAAGCAAAAAATCAATGCACGGTGCCGTTCTGGTTGATTTAGAGAAGGCTTTCGACACCGTATGGTTAGAGGGTCTTTATCTGAAGCTAACTAGATTTGGCATAAGTAAACCACTGTTATATATGCTTCATGACATGCTCAATGGTAGAAAGTTTGTTGTCAAAAGTGGCAATGTAACTTCTACCACAACATTTGATATTAAAAACGGTCTACAGCAAGGAGCTGTGAACTCGCCGATTCTTTTTAGTATTTACACCAGCGATCTGATAGGTAGTCTCACTCATGCAATTGCGTATGCCGATGACCTTGTAGCGTACAGGACCGGTCCAAAAGTTGAAGTCATCAGAATTCTCTTGCAGCGTGACTTCGACAAGATTCAGCAATATTGTGATGACTGGAAGTTAAAAATTAACTTCCAGAAGTCGGAAACTATCCTGTTTAGAACCCCGTTGTCTAGGGCTTCTAGGGATACAAGAAAGAACTGGAGAAATCTAGTGATCGTTGGACCAAGTGGACATCCACTGGCAAGTAAAGATGTGGTAAAGTACCTTGGCATCTGGCTAGATCAGTATCTATATTTCAATCGACATGTAGATGCTGCTCTGACCAGAGCTAGGGGAGCCTTTGGGTTGACAAGACAGTTGTTCTATAGCAGCCGCCTCGACAGCAGAGTAAAGGTGATTTGCTACATGGCCCTTATCCGGCCAATGATTGCCTATGGGTGCCCTGTGTGGTTCAACGTTGCCCCATCTCAAATGGAAAAGATTCGGGTGTTTGAGAGGCAGTGTCTTAGACGCTGCCTTGGATTGCACAGAACACCAGAGTCGGAGTACACACATTACTATGCCAACGAGGTTCTATACAATAGGGCCAATATAAACAGGATAGATAACTTTTTAATCAAGCTGATTCGGGGTCACATTGCAAGAGCGATGACCTCGACCAATGGACTTATTTTTGGGGCTTACTACCCCAATGATGAGTATAGTGAACGTGTGCGTCTTAACGGTTTCATCCCGCCCGAGACATTCCTCTTTTTAGACAGTCGTGGGCTGATACAGGATAGATTGGCGGTTCCGTTAATCTACCACGTCGGCGACTCCTTTACGATCGGGACGTCGGCTCTGGAAACGGAGCAGAACGTCTGCGGTTCAGTAGAGCTGTGCCCCTTCGGGACAGAAAGGACTTAGTTCAGCAAGTCAAAAAATTCTGGTGGTTGGGTGACCACCGTGATATTGAAAGTTGACCATATTATTGCTTTGACCGACTTACATAGTTCTAAGGTAAAGATAAGTAGAGTAGGTAAAACAGTGACGGTGGCACAAAAAAAAAAAAAAAAAAAAAAAAAAAAAAAAAAAAAAAAAAAAAAAAAAAAAAAAAAAAAAAAAAAAAAAAAAAAAAGTACATAAGTAAATGTATATGTAAAGATTGCTGGTGGCTGTTCTAGTTTTTAAGTTATTTTAAGTAGTTTTAATTAGATATAATGTAGTTTAAGTTAGCTTTAATTTAGTTTTAATTAGTTTTATTAGGTAAAGGGTAGCTTTAAGTTTTATAAAAAAATTAAAAAAATGATATAGAAAATGAGTTTTTTTTTAATAATTTTCTCGTTAGTTTTAAGTAATCATGAATTCTAATAATAAGTTATTTTCCGTCGAAAGACATTTTTTAAGTATAGTCATAGTTTAATTTAGAGCGCCCGCATGGGACCAGTAAGTTAGTTAAGTTAATATGATAAGCTAGTTGTTTAAGATTTTTTGTCTAGAATTAAGATAGATATAAGGAAATGAAAAAATAAAATTGAATTAAAAATGAAAATGAGCGATCTAGTCCATTGGTGCCAAAGGGACTCAGGTTGGGTCCCCAGAATTGTTAGTAATTTTTATAGTTCTAAAATATAATATAATAATAATTAAACAAAATAAATTTCTCGAAATATTTACAGTTGAAAAAATACAAACAAAATATAAAAACAAAAATTTTTTTCACAAACTGTACGCTTGTTATACAAGGGAATTCGTTTGTCTTAAAAGAAAATAAGAGTTTGCTGCAAATGAAGTGAAAAAAGACATTCCTTTTGGCAATTTTTTCGTTTACAGCAAACAATTCCTACGCTCAGTGAGGATACAACATAAACTTAAGCGTTTCCGATAACTCTATAAATTGAGAGAACCTTGAGGAAATTTCTTCGACTGATGAATTGATTACTTATAAAAAACCCTTCTGTCAATTTTGCTGTGTCTTGTTGTTCATGTAAATTCAAATCGTCGTTAAATTTTTTGAAGTTTAGAATAAAATTGTAGTTTTTCAAAATAATATAATAATAATATAATTTGTAGATTATAAGGGGCAACCCATAAAATATTAATACAATATTTAATACACAGATTCCTATGAGAAGCAACCCATAGGCACTACTTTCTATAGTATGGGTCGCTTCACATAAGAACTTATGTATTTAATATTGCACTCGGGTGAAACGACAACTCAACGCACGTATCGCGTTCTATGGGTTGTTCCTTTGGACAAATGAAAGGCAAAAACGAATAAATTATAGAGGGCACGACTGAATCTCTCACAAACTTGCTCTTGTGGCAAGTTATACCTGAGGATTAAAAAAAACACACACAGATAAGGTTATCGAATGTTATTCTATTAAAAGTTCTAAACCCATATCTTAAAAAGATTCAATACAAAATAAAAGCATGCAAAAAAATTTCTTTACTAAATATGAGTTTATGAAATAAAAAATTCAAATCGATTTTTTAAATAATTTTTTTTTAAAACGTTTTTGAAAAATTGAAATCACAAAAACTGTTTTTTTTTTAATTATTTCAAACTACGATAATTTTAGTATGGAATTTACTTCAAATTGCTTCGAGCGTCATAGAGATAGTCGAAATTTAACCAACACTTAATTACACATATCAAATTTGGTTAAAATCGTTAGAGCCGTTTTCGAGAATAATATGGTTTTCAATAACCGCTATATGGTACCATTATATGCCATTATTTTATTTAAAGACTTACAGTGACTTAAAAAAAAGCTCCAGATAAGAAAAATTAGCTCGATGTAGACAGCTGATGCTGCGACCCAAAGTTATTTTCGGATTTCTCAGTTCTGCTTATCATGATTATGCAAATAATAATGCATACAAAGGCTTTTAAAATGTGCGTTGCAAATGTTGATTACTTCGAGTGCATTTTAATGCGTCGACGCTAAAGTTGAACTTCGTTTATCAAATTGATAAGTAGAATTTTTATTTATATTTTATATTTTATATTACATATTTTTTTAAATTTATTTTTCATTTTATTGTTCCTTATATGGAATACGATGATCCCAGTATTCCATATTAGGAGCAAGGAGGTACGCCGAACTATACCTATGTAAATATTACTCACTGCTTATTTAACTGCATGATTTCTAAAATACTTTAAAATAATATAATCGAAGTAAAAATGTAATCGAAGTGGCTTTAGGCATGAAAAGAGAATAACAACAAAATTGAATATAAAATAAAGCATTTTAAGTTGATTTAGGGCTTTATTTATTTTACAGTCTCTGAATAAGTTTCAAGTAAAATACTCAGCAATTAAATTCCTTGTTTTCTGTGTATTTTTTTTTTGTTGTTTTCTGTCAAAAAAAGTTCTGATGAATAGCTTTATTGAAACTTTCTTAGAAATTGTTAAACAAGCCCTTAATTTAATAAAAACGATATTGGTTTTATTTTAATCTAAAGTTAAGTTAATTTTTAACTGCAATCAATGTTTTATAATATTGACACCTTATTTTACCCATCCATATGTTATAAGCCGATTATGCTGAAATTCTATATTGATTAAATATGTGCAGTTACTCTTCATTATTGAATTTAACATATATCATTTTTAATCCGGTAAAAAATAAATATTTCGCTGGAAAATATTATAAATACCCTATTTTTCACTGAAATTCCAATCGAGTAAAAAGCAGTAATCCATAATTGAACACATCCATTTGAGTTGACAAATACCAGGAACCAAACCAAACGAGACATGATTGCTCAGAACATTGGTGGGCAAAGAAAAATATTTTCCTTTCATTTATCTAGAATTTAGAAAAAAAAATATGGTTACCAGTAATGAAGCTTTAGAGATTTCTTAACTTAAAATGAAATAAAATATAAAAATGAAATACATATATATAAGTTTTGTCATTGCTTATAAAACTCAAATGTTGAATGGAATTTTCCCTGAAGTTCCTCAATTCAAGTTCGCGGGCTTTGACGTTCAAGAGTTGCTATGACGTTCAAGAAGGAACGTAATTTTAAATGCCCTTCCTTTTTAAATTACGTTGCGGGTGACTTTGAAAAACTTCACTTTTATTCAAAATCACTTTTATTCAAAAACGAAACTATTTAACTAAGATTTTTACTAAAAACGCTTTGGAAAAAAAATAAATCAAAGGTTTTTCTGATTTTAGAAAACATTTCAAACGAAAAACCGCGAAAAACAAAGTTATTTCAAAGAAGAAAATACTTTTATTTGGAGTAGACAATTTTAAAATTTTTATTTTTCATTCAAATAACCTTGATTGTAAGTTGAAATATTTTTATGTTTTATTTTTAGGTGACTTTTTCTCAAATTTGCACCATTTTGATTTTAAAGATTTCGTGCTTAGTAATATAATTGTAACGATTTTTCTTTGTTTCAAAAGTGTTTTTTTTATTGATTATACGTTGGTTTTCAGCTCAGTGCAGATCATACAAAACATACATATTTTATAAAATAAATTAATTTGTATTATACAGTTGAATACGTAATTTAAAAAGAACATGGGAGTGAAAATGGCAAAATCAACAGCAAGTCAAGAATTATAACACCAAATTTTTGGGCTTCCTAAAAGTACCTATAACTGGAGAACACAAGGTTAAAGATATCAAATGGGATCACAACCCTCCTACTTCACCACTAATCACAAAATGTTCTTGAAGGATTTATCGGGTCAGCCTTATATTATAACACCGAAAAGTTTCCTGCCTATATGGATTGATCTTTTTCTTACCTTGTTCTTATCCGTAATAGAACATCTTGTGCACCATGTTTTTAGTGTTCATTTCATTTCATTTCTTTGACTGACAAAATATTCAATAGTCTTTTTTTTTCATTTCTTGCAGTTCTCAGGTTCGTTCGTCCAAACTTCAAGCGTTCCAATTCGATAGTCTTAGATTTTGGCTAATATAATGCATTAAACATTTTCTACCTGCCGAAATTAGTCTAGCTCTGACTCAGTAACTTCTGCTCGGTCCAGGATCTGTAGATTGCATACCAGTGGTATTGGGTGGAAGGGTATTGTCTCATTGTATTATTTAGTACTTTCAAAATTCTCGAAATTTTTCGAAATTTCGTAAAACTTTTCACCATTTTTTCAACATTGAAATGTAGGTACGCAGAATAGACCAACACTTCAGACGAAATTTGTGTATAAAAAAAGAGGAGAGAAAGAGACAACGTTCGACGGGAAGGTTTACTTTTTTTAAAGTGAAACTTCTTCAGTGGGGCTAAAAAATAAAATAAATTAAGGAAATTTGTCGGTCAACTTTCGGGTTTTCTCTTTTTACTTCTGATACCAAACTGTGGTAGTTTGTTACTTAAATATAGTTTACGTAATAAAAAAAAGTACACATAACTGTCAAAATATAGTTTGGGTTTTCAGTTCTACTGTTAAATTAAATAGCAAAAAAACTAAAAAATCTGCGCAATGCTTTCTTATTGTGAAAACAATCAAATCCACTAAAATACAGGATAAAAAAACATAAAATTTCCCAAATTTATTTTTTGGCCGGAGAATATATTAAAATTGATAGCATCGCACTTTAAATTTTAACAGTTGGCGCTACGTGTACTTCATTAATTTACACCTAAGTTAACTACATAAACTACCACAATAACTTTTTTTGATTTTAAAAATTGTATTTTCACGAAAAGTAGTATTTTTGCCATATTGACTTCGAGAATTTAATTGCCATCTCTGCCATCTCTGGATGTTTGGTTATGGTGGAGAACTGCGGTGAAGCAAGCACATGGCAGTCATGGCACATCATTTCATTATTAACATGCATTGGGGGATTTTGATTATGCTTTTTCCGACTGACAAAGTCCCACCAACCAAAATCCCGTCAATGGTCGCTCCAATACATTAATTAAAAGTCATCTTTAGCAGATAGTTAGTGATATACAGTTAAAAGTTGTGCTGGTTCGTTTATATATAATTAAACAAAAGTTTTGAAAAAATTTAGATCCAATAGGTAGCGATGTGGAGGAGATATTTACGAAAATAATAATTCCTGTATATAATTTTTATATCAATCATAACATTTTCTTTATCTACATCAGGATACTAAGGGGCATATTCATATTTGTTTTTAAACTACAGTTTTGTTTAGAGCCTTGGTTTAAGCAATGTAATTTAGATAGGATTGAGTTTTTCTTACAAACAACTTAGTCAGTGTTTATGAATAGGCCCCTGACTGTATTTAATAAAAATGGGAAAATATAGAACAACGTCTGCCGGGCTACCAAATTAGATATAGATTATAATTTTCTAGACGGGTTTGCAATACTGACATATTTAAGAAATAAATTCTCTTATCGAAATCATTAAATTTTCCAATGACTCCATATCTACATTAAAATTGGCTGAATTGCTTTCTTGTTACTGGCATTCACCTGACCAGAGTTTAGCGACTATGATGATGTTACTTGTATGCCAAAGCTGCATTAAGTTATATCCGCTTCGCTTGACAAGTAAAAAAGAACAAACATTTTAATTTTTTTTTGTCGAACTAAATTTTCGATTGAATGTATGTAAGCCGTCAGACTCCTTATTCATTGGAACTATATGCTCCTTCTCCTTTACATGTCTATATATGTTTTCGTCTTTTAAATTTCATCTTATTGTGGTCTCTGGGATTTGAGTTCAAACTTCTGTTACTTTGAGCAAATAGCAATATCAAATCAATGAACCAAATAATCTGAAGCCCGACATTTTCTGCATGGTCTTACACTACAATTGCATTAGTTGTTTGAATTTCAATTTTGCAACGTCCTTGTGCATTTTCTCTCTTCTTATGAATGACGATAAACAATTATTGTGCGTTTTACAGTTAAGTAGTTTCTGTTATACAGATAGTTTGGATTTAAATATAATATTTTATGTTGAAAATAAATCATGAATGTATAGGTACCTATAAGCTAACATATACTTAAGTATTTGAAGTTGCAAGAATATCTCGAACGTTTTACAAACTTCATGTTCATGTATATATATGTGCTTGATTGAGCGCAATTTTAAAATAATGTTGTCTCAGTGAATCTAAAGGGATTAAGGGGCCGTTAAAGCTATCAGTAAACGTATCAGTAAAAATTTTCTATTTCAACTTTAAGGGAAACTATCCGACAATGTTTGTTTGAAATTATATTAAAATGAAGGTACTGAAGAATTTTTCTATTAAAAAAAATAACGCAATTAGGTATAAAATCACGAAATGTGTTTTCAATAATCATTAAAATTTCAATAATCATTAAAATTTCAATAATCATTAAAATTTCAATAATCATTCAAATCACAAAACTGACAATATTACGCAAATGAAAATCAAATTATAACAGATTTAAAATTAAATATTAATATTTATTTAATTACCAGAAGCACAGGGTGCGCAAACTAATGCACTTGCATATTCCTTTCATCAATTCTATTTTAATTGCTTTCAATGAAACATACAGCAATGTACAAAAGAATGTATGAAACAAGAACTCGATAAATAAGATATCGAATCATATTACTGTTTGTGCCATAAGCATTTTGTTATCACATGGTATCGTTAGGTTTTAATGTTAAAAAGACTGTTGGTTAGTAATAAAGAATCGAAGAGTAAAGATCGTTTGTGTTTTTTTATGTACTCGCCATCCTACAAAATTGAGTTATTTTCATGAACAGACAAATTATACTATTCATTACCTTTATGTTAATACGAATTAACACCAACATTTTTGAATAACTTGCCTTAAAATTGAATTTACTGATACGTTTTATTGATAGCTATAACTGGCCCCTATAAAGTTAATCAATGTAAAAATAATTTAACCACATTTTTATATACAACACAACACAGTATAATGTCTACAACTTTTTGAAATCAATTATTTAAGGTTCTGATTTTGCTACTATGACTTATGAAGATGTCACGACTGACCGGACATCCCTTAACTGGCTAACTCTTATTGAGGTTGTTGTTTTCTTTCGAAAGATGGTGAGCAGAGCGATGAGCTACTGAAGGGACACAGTGAGACACGAACAAATTTATAATAATAACGGGTGATTTTTTAAGAGGTTTAGAACTTTTTTAAAAAAAAAAAACACAAAAAATTCGAAAAAATTAATGAAATATTTATTTGAATCGATAGATTGAATTTTGCAATTTAATGTTTAAAGATAATTTCATGCAAATGTTGACCGCGGCTGCGTCTCAGGTAGCCCATCCGCTGAGTCCAATTTTGGCATACTCTTTCACACATATCGGCCGGTATCTCACGAATGAATGCATGGATGTTGGCTTTTAGTGCGTCAATCGAAGCGGGCTTGTCCCTATAGACATTAGCCTTGACATACCTCCACAAAAAATAGTCTAATGGTGTCAAATCGCACGATCTAGGCGGCCAATTGACCGGCCCAAAACGTGAAATTAACTGTTCACCAAACTCGCCTCGCAATTGTTTCGCGTGCTGTGTGGCATGTGGTACCGTCTTGTTGAAACCACATATCATGCAAGTCAAGAACTTCCATTTCGGGCAAAAAAAAGTTTGTTATCATCGCTCGGTAGCGTTCACCATTGACAGTAACGCTGCGATTCGCATCATCTTTGAAGAAATATGGCCCAATAATGCCGCCGGCCCATAAACCGCACCAAACAGTGGCTTTTTCGGGATGCATTGGTAGCTGTTGCAATGCTTCTGGCTGATCTTCACTCCAAATGCGGCAATTTTGCTTATTTACGTACCCCTTCAACCAAAAATAAGCCTCATCGCTGAACACAATTTTTCGATAAAAAAGCATTTCGTACATTTCGAACCGAGCACGAATTTTGATAGTAAAATTCAATAATTTGCAAGCGTTGTTCATTTGTAAGACGATCCATGGTTAAATTGCAAACCAAACTGAAGCTGTTTGACAGTGACACAAGGAACTAAACACACGTCAGTTGTCAAAACCAGTGTTGCCAAAACCAAACCAGCTAAAAAATCACCCGTTACATGAATGATAATTCAGAATGTTCACTTCAAATCAAATGATGCTTAGGGCCATTTTGCTGATACGAAACTTAAACATTTATATTGAACAGAAACTCTTAATTATTTTATGTTATGTAGTACTTTTTCACCTGCAAAAATTTGAGTCACTCAAGAATTTAACTTAAGTACAGTTTTATCAAACGGCGTCTTCTACTTGGTTAAAAAAAAAAAATCAGAAAGTTGTTTTTACATATTAAAGTAAAAATAATATATATAAAAAAAGAAAACAAAAGACTTTTATTTTTAAAAACTGCTTTAAAATTTTTCAAAATCTTCAAAAACGCACGTAAAATTATTAAAATTCGCAAATAACATTTTGCCATCTCACCCTCGATTTGACTGCAGAAATATAAGATCTAATAAAATCTTTAAAAAGAAAGCAAATCTCTCTTTTAAAAGCTTAAGATTTACCGACGAAACAATAGTTTTGGCTAAAGCGTTATGTTATATGCTATAAAGAATACACAAGTCATTACTCAAATCTTATTGAAATTGAAAAAAATTGTTTAAAGTTTTCTTTTTATTTCATTTGTTTTTATTCATTTTAGATGACTACATAATTATGTTTTTTTATTTTTTAACTTTTATTGATTAACTTTTCTTATATGCGAGCATAGCTGCCATTAACAAACACATCATCCAGCGGCACTCTTTCACGTGGTAGTGTTTTTTTTTTTTGTATAGATACAGCAACAGCTTTTATAAGGAATTTTATGTGCAAAATAACGCTAGTTTGCAAAGTTTTTGTGTAATTTTTATAAAAATCACTTTTTAACCAATTTAAAACTTAGAATTTTTGCATAACATAATTTTAATCAAATTTGATAAAATGTTGTGGTTTTCATTTTTAAACTAATAACTATATCACACTTTTATACATCTAATTTTCTGAATTCAATAATAAGCCATCCTTAAAATTAGCATTGTGAATAGAATGTTTAGAATATATTGTCATTTTGAATCTTGTTCAACTGTCAAATAATGCATGTTATATGTTAATAAAGGGATATTCATATTTCATACTATAGCTGTTATACCCGGAGCGTTGCTGCCAGAAATAAAAAAAAAAACGAAAAAAGCTAACCCAACGCCACCTAGGGGAGAATTTACCATATTAGTTACTTTTTACAACATCAGCCATATGTGTCAGTGAAAGTCCCATCAAAATTAGTCCAGTACTTTCTGATCGGTTCATATATACGAATATGCGAAAAAAGCCACTAGAGCGTCACTTATGGAGAAATTTAAATAGCTTATGTTACCAGCTGAAAGTCCCGTCAAAATCGGTCCAGCCATTCTCGAGATTAGCCAGGACAAACAAACAGACACACAGCCAGACAGACAGACAAACATTTTAAAAATGTATATTTCGTTATAAGTGCCGTATATCCATTCATATATGAAACTGACACTTCATTTTATTTATGTGTAGGTACAAGGTAGGTATAGAATATATACATACCTGTATAAGGAGTTTTTCATTTAGGTATTCCGATTACAAAATAAAAATACTTGCAAGCTTATAGGTTTTTTTTTTATTTATTTTGCTCAAAAAGAAATATTTAATCTGTTTATACCCAACTAAAAGTCTTTTAACTGTGAACAAAAAATAAATTTACCGTTTGGGGGTAATGCGATTATCTGCCATATCAACGTTCAGCTCGATATAGGCTACAACAATGCAATGAGATTTCATTGAACAGACATGCCTTTACCTTTTTTTTCAAATAAATCTAAAACGGACACGGAATAGCAATTAGGTATAGATAAAGCTGTGCTTAAGCCAACCGATTGCCAAGGCTATAAAATTGAAGTACGGTTCACATGTATATGTACGACTAAAACTAGATTTTCAGAATGCATTTTTTTGTTAATGATTTAAATTTATTGAAAAACATTTTTATGGAAGTGCTTTCATAGATACTTTCAACTAAAGTTTTTTTCTGATATAACTTTGCATCTACCAGTATCAAAAAGAAAAGATTAATTGGAGAGGTACAAATAAAAATGAGAATTCTAAAATGGAACAATTTAGTTTTTTGCTTTGGTTTTTTAAAATTCAATACGAAATAAATAGGTACCACGACGAGTTTTGTATTAAAGATCTGAATTTGGGATTTTTAACCGTCTCGGCAGCTTTTTTATTTTACCTTACCTAAGAGATAAAATGCGTTTCAATAGTAAGGGGCTACATGATGATAACCTTAACTATATGATTTTTCAAATAATTAGATAAAAGTTTTACAGTGTTTCAAAGGGTGACCATCAATTTTCACATTTTGTTTGTAATCGATTAAATGGATATAAAAAATCAGAGTGACATCCGATCGAAATGACAGGGCAAAAATTAATTCTCAAAACAATTTCAAAATGCATATTTAATTAACTTAATCTTAAATAACTACGTAAACATTTTATAGTTTGTTCTTAGTTGATTTTAAAATGCATTTCCCGATGTTTTGATATGCCGTTTTTATAAGATTTGAAAGGCCTGTAAATACGATCCCTGATGGTTGCTGGTTATAAAGGATTTAAAATTTCATTACTGGTAACTTCTCATTAAATTTAAATTGCATACCTACATCGACAGCAGTCTCTGTTGGAAAATTATTCACATATTTATAGAATTTAGAAACCATCAATGCAATTTTATCATTATTATAACGAACCCACACCATCTGAACAATCTTTTGATGGATGTTAGTTGATGTGTGAAACATGCACATAACACATCGGTGAGTATTGTATACTCGTAGTATTGATGGATAAATTAAACCGTGTTGTCAAACTTGTAGCTCACCAAGGGGTGGCAAATAACGTGGTCTCCGACAAACTCATCAAATTCTATTTTACATAATTTATATTGCATTCAATCGAATGAGTGATGTGTGCCATCCAAAACCAACTATCGATAAGTTGGCACAGCAATCGACAATCTACATAAATTTACTGACAAGCAATTGATGCGTTGTAATAATTATGGCAACCAATGCAATTAGCTTATCACGGTAATGTGGGCTTGCCTGGACAAATATAAATTATTGCCGCATTGAAGGATTGCTTATATGAAGCGAATATTGCTATTTTGGTCTAAACACAATATTATTTAATTATTTTTCAATGGAATCTTATTTTATTTCAATGGAAAAAATTATACAAAAATATGTGTTAAAATAATTTTCTAAAATGTGTTTAAATATACAAAAACATTTATTTTAGATGATTATATTATTTAAAATTAGCTTTTTATGGCCTTTGATCCATGAAAAAAATGACATTTGTGTCACTTTGCACTTATCTAATATATAATTTCTTCGGGGTGTAACTCGATGAACCGGTTTGCCGATTTTTATGATTCTTTTTTTCTTTCGTTCACATTGCTGTATATTAGGTTTATAAATAAAAAAAAATCTGGAAAATCGACCTTCAGATGGTTGAATTGGTTATAACTTCTTAACCGCTGGGCCGATTTTATTGTTTTTTGTTTATATTGCCGTATATCGGGTTTATGTAAAGAAAAAAATACGGAAAATCGACCATCAGACGGGTGCACTTGATATAACTTCTTGACCGCACTGAGTCGATTTTAATGATTTTTGTGTGGGTTTTATTATTATTATTTTATAGTGTATTGCTGTATATCAGCGTTTCAAATGCGCGATCAGACCACTGTCAGCATCATTGAAAAGTTTCTCTGAGATATGTATACAACAGACCCATTTGCTGCTACATTGTTGTATGCTGATATGCCCAAATATTCCTATTGGGCTTGGAATCAGTCAACCAAAAAAAATTCAGAGTCGCAAACAAGAAGTTTAAGTTCCAAATTAGTTAGGTGTGTACTTGAATGTATCTATTTGCGCTTGCTTTTAATTACCGTAAATGGCTCAAAATCATTAACAAACTTCCGCACGAAAGACATTTGTAATTTCGCAGATTTTGGCCACGATTCTATCGCGACTTAACGTTGCTCTATAGAATAGCGACACACTATTACTCGTAGACGGAGGACAAATTGCACATTTCGCACTGAAATTGCAACTAAACTTGAAACTCCTACGTGCAACATTTTGCAACAGTGCAATAGGAAGATTGACTGCAAAATGATTATTTGGGACGAGTCGACAATATCACACACGAAATCAATTGAAGCACTAAACATCTCATTGCAGAAGACTTCAGGCAAACGTTGCCACTGAATCCCCGTGAGACTCCTGCAGATGAGCTCAATGCTTGCCTAAAGGCATCATAATTGTGGAAACACGTAAAAATACTGTCATTGACCACGAATATGAGAGCTCAACTTCAAAGCAACTAATCTTGTTGCCAAGCTTGATGTCCATCATCTAAAAAATTATTTCAGAATCAGCTTATTAACGGGACCAGCCATAGAACCGTTTTTCATTACTCCGACTATCTGAAATAAAATTGCAAGAAAAAAATTTTAAAACAGTAATTTTTGAAAAAGTTTTTTTTTTTTTGCCCAAAAACTGATAATTCCCGTTTTATTGAACAAAATACTTTCAATTTCGATAAAATTTTATGTGAGTGATTTATTACCAATTGTGATGTTTTTTGTCTGAATGTTTTTTTGGAATCAGCTTATTGACGGTTCCTGACATAGAACCGTTTTTTTATTACACTGACTAACTTTTGAACGGCTGCACCGATTTTGATGAAATTTGATATTATCAAACAACAGCTTAGCCATTATTCAAAGCTGATTTGATTTCAATAATAGACATTTGAATGACACACATGTAAAAACCAAAATTTAAAAACCAATGGAGAAACGGGATGATGCGCAGTTCATTTTCTGCTCAATTTAAAATACATATAAGTTTGGGACAATTTATATAAAGTTAATTTTCGGTAGATTATCCAAAACAGTTAGATTATTTCTGACCTCACTTAATCTGGATTCTGCGTTTTACAGGATTTTCGTACAGGATTTACTTTTCCGCAGGATTTTGAATGAAAAAACAGGATAATCCTGCGGAATACAGGAAAGAAGGGAACGTTATGCAAACCGAAAAAAAAAATAACTATGTTTTTTCTTTCTTATTCTGGTGTTGAATTACCCGAAACAAACTCGCACTAATAATAATAATTTGGCAAACGGAATCCCTTTTAAAAAGAATCTCAATATTCAGAAAACATATTTAACAGTGCCACACTAATTTTAGTTTTTCCATGACTATGTTTCTTATGGGTACTGTCGGTGTGTAAATGCTTTTGTCACCTTTAAATAAAAATAAAATAAAAATAAAACATGTGCACATTTTTAACTCAATTCAAAGCCATTGGAATTTGGAATCCACATCCGGAGAACTTTTGAAAACCCTTCCAGCTATATACATAGATACACACAACGAAGTATAGGTACAGCAGCTGCAGAGCTATCAAGACCAAACCTACCTATATCCAGATCCAGAGATCCAGTGCTGTGTTGTCAGAACTTTTATCATATGCCCCCAAGGCAGTATTGCAGAGCTAGACCATGATGGGAGATGGTTGTAGTCTTCGTTGGCCTTTGCCAGTTTTACTTAGTTTCTAAGAAGAAAATCACGTACAATTTCAAGAGCTTCACAACAAAACGAGAAATGAGAGAGAGAAAAAAAAGGAAGTTATGTTGCACATTTAGTTGGAATAAAACTTTTGTAAATTATTTCAAAGTTTGGTCTTTATGTCGAATTAACAAAACTGTTAGGGACATATGTGAAGTAGTAGATTGGATTTAAAACAATCAATTTGATGTTGATGGGGTCGTCTCTGTTAGCTTTTATTTTAGTTCTGGCCCTATTTATATATATAGTTTGTAATGAACGGACGGCTTTCGGCTATGGAAGAGAGTGTGGCAAATTAGCAACAAGGAAAGGATATGTGACAGAATTTCAAATAAAATTTTAGTTTTCAATATAATTAGAAAAGTTTCTTAGAAGGAGTTATATTTTGTATTTATATATTTTTAAGTCTGTTAAAATTTTCTTACATTTTCTAAAAAGTTTAATTTTGGTTTTGTTGGAAATTATTGATCAATAAAGAGTTAGAAATAAATCATTGGTTTCAGTTCTGAAGATAAATAAGTTTTCGCACACAGTAATTTAATAAACAGTTTGAAGTCCAATTAAAAAAGTTTAAAATTAATTGAAAAAGGGTATGATGAATTATTTCGTTGTTATTATTTTCTAAAATAAGTTTATGTCGTCTTAATTTTACTGCAAGATTCAAAAGAGAACTATATGTAGTAATATATGCATGTTGAAATGCATATGACATCATATCTACCCAATCTATTACACAATAAATTATTGGTCGTTGATTACACAGTTACACAATTTACTTTGCACAATTCACTGTATGGACAATTCACTGTGCACAATTTACTGTGCCAATATTAATCAAAATTGATATCTTTTTCTAATTTGAACTTGTTTGAATTATATCAACCACAATCGAAACGCACCACTTTCAATCAACTTTTGATATTAGCTCTGATGTTGTTTGCCATGCCCATAGGTATAGATAAATTCACTGATGGACTCCCTCGAAATTATCAGTGACTATGATTCCTCGTGAATAACACTATGTCCATTCTTTGGAACAAGCCCACCTTGAGTTTGTCATTGATAATGTTTATATACCTTTCATTCAATAAGAGGTTATTTTTTAAAGCTTCTTTGAACAATATTTTGCAATCTTATATATAGTTAAATTAAATATCTCTATAAATTCAAACCATATGAGGAAAGAAATTACCTACTTTTAATAATATAAAAATAGAGAAAATAATCTAAAATTAGAAAAAAAAAACTTACAAGGCAATTTTAAATTCTCCCTCTCATTGACTTTATACACTCCGTGGCACTTGATTAAGGACAGGCAGTTTTCCATTATTTTTTAAACCCCTCGGTATTTTATGAAAAACCAAATGCACAATGAATTAAGAATACATTAAGTTTTTATTGTAAAAAAAAAATATCAGGATTATGTTGATAATTGCAACATTTATGAAGCTTTTCCCAAAAAGGTCATAACAAGTACCTACCTGCTTTTTTTTGTTTAACTTGATTAAGGACAGTGTCAAAATCTACCTTTTACCGTTAATTTAATCAACTAAAAGGGTACTTACTTATGAGGGAGCTTAGTTCAAGTAAAAACTGCAAACAATCCAATACTATGGGCAGAGGAAAGACATTAACCAAGGAGGAAATCGGCCAAATTCGAGCTTACCGGAAAGAAGGGAAATCCATCCGTTTTATAGCCAAGAAGATTGAAAGAAGTAAGAGTGTTTCAACAATTTTCTTAAGGACCCGGAAAGGTATGGAAAAAACCGCAAAGAAAGAATCAGAAGATCACTAACATGTAAGGAAAGGCGGGTGATACTGAGAAAAGCTTCAAATTCAAGGCTCTCCGTAAGTAAAATATAGGCAGAAACTGGAGTTAAAGCTAGTAGATCGACTGGTTTTTGGGCGATACAGAAGGCCGACCATATTCGAAATCAAAAAATGAAGAGCAAACCATCACTGAATGCCGCACGTGAAAGCCAATGGCATGAATTTGCAACAAGTCACATCAGGTGGAATCGAGAGTGGTATACCGTTGTCTTTTCTGATCAAAAAAAATTTAATTTGGATGGACCTGATGGATACAGCTTTTATTTTCATGATTTGAGAAAAGAAGAAATGCATCTCCAAAGGCGGCACAGCAAAGGAGATGGTGTTATGGTATGGGCAGCAATAAGTAATTATGGAACTGTGGAGCTAAATTTCAAAAGCTGCAAAATGACCGCAATCACTTACAAATCGATACTGAAGAGAGCTTTTCCGCAGTTTACTAAAATATTTGGTGGACATCGATGGATTTTCCAACAAGATAATGCACCGTTATATACCGCACGGACAACAAAAGCCCGGATTCAGAACCAAAATGTAAACCTACTTGCATGGCCACCATATTCACCCGACCTTAACATCATGGAAAACGTGTGGGTTTGGCTTTCAAGAAAAGTCTACGAAGTAGGAAGGAAGAGATAATTGAAGCCATAAAACAAGCCTGGTCCGAAATTTCGCTTGGTTATTTGACAAAACTCTATGAATCTCTACACAGCAGGCTATTTGAAGTGATTCAGCGATCAGGAGGTAGTACCCATTCCTAAAAACTGTAGCAATTCTTGGAATAAAACGAACATTTATTTATACAAATAAAAATTTTACTGTTTAATTGTTTTTTTAGCTTGAAACATTTAATTTTGTCTACTGTCCCTAATCAAGTTAAACAAAAAAAGCAGGTACATTTTATGACCTTTTTGGCAAAAGCGTCATAAATGTTGCAAATATCAACATAAACCTATTTTTTTTACAATATAAACCTAATATATAATTCATTCATTCTGCGTTTGGTTTTTTCCCAAAATACCGAGGGGTATGAAAATATCGCATAATGAAAATAGAAAACTGCCTGTACTTAATCAAGTGACACGGAGTGTTTGTTATTATTTTTGTATTCCTGAAAATGTGGACTACCTTTGTTGTGGTTTATTTTTGTTTTTAAACTAAATAACAAAATTCTAATACAAACTTAAGTTTATAAATTGATTTTACCTTTTAGAAACTTTTTGGTCCTCTGTGAGAATGAGAACAAAATTCCAACAATTTTTTTTGTACGGGACAAAATGGTTTCTTTTTCATTTATGCGGTGAAGAATATTTTTTCGTTTTTACGAAAAAGATTTTGATGTTCATTTTCATCCTTCAAGTAAAAACAATTTCTATATAGTCTTTTAAGTATATAATTATTAAAAATAATGTCCTTAGACCTTGAGAGGAATAACAAAATTTACTTACGCTTTCTTTATGCAATAGAAAAGAGTCATTTAAAAATATTGTGGTGGTTAATTAGACTCTTTAATGCAGGACCCCATTAATGTTTATGAAATGAAATATCAAAATATACGATAAATCCTTAATTAATTTGATAATGAAGTACCTAATGTAACCAAGGTTTGCGGGTGAGTTCCTAAGAGTTAAAAAGAAGTTTGCCTGTGGTAGCATTGAATTTGAAATAAGGAAATATTTTGAACCAATTAAATATAATGTTACGAAAATACAGAAATCGCAAAGAGTGGGTCTGGATATTCTGTCTGGGTGTCTGCCTGTTCGTTTGGCAGTTCGTCAGTTAGTCTGTATGTATCGATACTTGGTTTACCTGGCGTCTGTAGGGCAACCTAAAGGGTTTTTTTTATTTGAAATTATAGTTTTAAAAAAACGGTACCTGCCATATAAATTTCATGTAAAGCGTGTTTTTCTTTAAAATTTGACTTGCTCGTTAGCGGTTCTACGAATTTTAATGAAATTTGATTTAAAAAAAGAACTAAAAAGCCTAATGATGATGGCGTACCTTATTTTTCCATAGCTTTCAAAAATAAAATGCACGACTCGGTCGCACGAGCTTGGCTCTTGTATAACAAACTAAGGTAATACGAAAAATTATGGCCTAAAAGTGATCTCAAGTTGTATGGTAGCTATCATTAAACAATTGTTTAGCCAAATACTTAAAAGGTTATTTTGTTTTAAATGTTGGGTTTTATAGGTGGCATTAGAATAGGCTTTATAATCTTAACTTCTTTAGAAACACATTTAATACGGCGTGGTGGTAAAATAGGCTTAATAACCTTAACTTCTTTCGAAGCACAACTTACTACTACATTGAAAGCAAACCTTTTTAACCACCTCTATTTATTTCATTGTACCTACGACCTACCTTAAAGTCGGTTTGTTGTTAATTGATCGTTTGTCATTCTTTTGCTGATCTCGTGAAAGTTCATGCTCATGACCTTTCCCCCAATATTTTTCTTTCACCTTACCCATTTATTCGTATTTCCTGGAGGGCTGTTAGATGACATGATGGCAATCGACCTCAATGCAGAAAAGAGAAAAAAATGCGTAGGTACAAACTATTGTTCTACTGAGCTCTATATGTATAGGTACAAGGTACTATAAAACAAACACTACTAAAATATGCCGCGTCGAATTGCCAATCTTCAGCTTGTGTGAAGTGTGACAACACTGAATTTTTCATCAAGCATGAACATCAGGCAGCATGTGTGAAATTTTCCTATAGGAAAATCCAAAATGCTATGCCCACTTTCATACCTGCAAAACATCATCGATATTCGATTGGCTTATGCAAAGTATCTGCGTATCTATATAGTATTTTTTTGTTTGAATAATTTTCAAAAGCAATGATGTCACCTGTTTTCCATACAAATCATCTGATTCCAATTCCACGTCATCGCTAATGGAAGGAGTGATTCAGCAGAACAGGAAGCTAAATTTGATTTTTTTTTGCTTTTGTTGATGGTGTTTTTGTCGTCATCGCCCTCATTGTTCTCGGTTTTTCGGCCTTGTTTTGTTTACGATGTGCTGCTTGGATATGGATGGACTTCAATTATGGTGGCATACCCTTTCGCATTTAGGTAGGTATATGCGGAAATTTGTGTTTCCCTTTTCGTCTCCAGTCACTTCTAACAGCATCTCTGATCGAATCCAAATGCAAAAGACAAATTATTATTTCAAAGGTGTTTTGATGAAATCACGGGAAATATGGGAAGAAATTGACAATTCTCCGGTTGAATGCTTTCGAGGTTGAGTCACGTTGAAGTTTATGTTCAGCTCATGCATTCTGTTTGATCATAGTGCGAGGAGTGCATAGCATATGGTAGGTACCTATGCAGGGTGATTCACATAAGGTGTTCCAATAAGATGGAGCGAGTTGGTTGGGTTGAGACAAGACACAAATCGTTTAGGAGGGGGGTCTATCCACCCCCGTTTAGGCAACAGGGGCAATTTAAAAAAAAAATGACTTAAAACAGAAAAAAAATTATTAAAAAACAACGGTACAACCTAAAATGCCATGCTGTATTTTTTTGGATGGCCAGAAATCCATTCTTTTATGTTCTTTTTAAATAAAGTTGTTTTGGTAAATAGTTTGAAAAAATAATAAACTCAAAATTAAAAAAAAAAATTAATCAAATTTTTTTTTTCAAAATTTTATGTAATTCGGTATAACTTTTGTTTTAAAAATTCAATGCTCTTGATAATTTTTAGCCAAAAACAGAAAACCGGAGACTTAAATGTCTTGTATGTTTTGAGAAAACCAAAAATAACGAGAACCACCTCTTATAGGAAACCCCATTTTACTTGCTCTATAGGTAATATAAGGCAAGTCTTGGATTCGTGCAAAAAAAAGTTTTGAGATAACAATCAAACGATGATAGAGAAGACGAAAAAAGTGGGTCCATCAATTCTGTACGTCTGTCTGTCTGTCTTTCGGTCTGTCGGTCTGTCGGTCTGTCGCGGTCTGTCTGTCTGTTTCGGCATCTACAGCCTAAACGGGTAGGGCGATTTACAAATTTAGTAGGTATGGTTTTTAGGGTAATACGCCCAGAACTTTTTTAACGGTACCTGCCATATAACGGTTATCGAAAACCTCATTTTTCTCGAAAATGACTCTAACGATTTTAACCAAATTTCACATGTGTATTAAAGTATAGAGGGTCTATTAAAAACTGGAAACCAAACCTTCAAAAAAATTCGTTTACCTGCCATATAACGGTATTTTCAAATTTCGGTTACCTCGATAACGACTGAAGTGATTTGAACGAAATTCAATTCTAAACTTTTTGTAGCTAATTTAAACAGCATGGCATCAACATTTTTTTTCAAAAATGTTTTCGTTAAGTTTTAAATAATTTTTGAAAAACGGTTTTTGTGAATTCATCATTCCAAAAACAAGTTGACCAAACTTTATGAAATATAGTTTTAGGGTGTAGTAAATTACGTTTAAGAAACCTGCATAGGTACTCACTATTTTTAGAAAAAAGTTTTCGAAAAAATATTTTTAAAAAATCGATATTTTTGAAAAACTTACATTTAGTAATGAAAAAAACCATATCTCTTTAAGATATGGTTTTCAAACTTTAAAAAAAAATTCATACGATTTTTTTCGTATATTCCGTTTGACTTTAAACCCTCAGGTAACTTGCCACAAGAGCAAGATTGTGCGACCCAGTCGTGCCCTTTATTTAAGTACTCACCTGGACTGGACTTTTATTTAATTTAATGAATAACGGATTAAACTACTTTGATTATTTTTGAAATATTCAGAATGTTATTTGCATAAAATAAAGTGAAAAAATACTGGATACATGTTGAAAAACTCCTGAAAATCGACCTATCAATTTTGCTTATTACGGTGTGGTGGGAGGAGGCACCGCACCATGCCGATGGGTTCTTCACATTTTATTCAACTAAAAGACAACATATGTTTTACCTAAAAACAAATTAAAGGCAAAGGTTTTTTTTATTAAAGATATATTTTAAGTTTGAATGTTAACTATAGTCAGAACATCATGAATCACGATGTCAAATTAATCTCGAGAGATTTTCAGAGATGTAGGTTCTTCAGCTTTTTTTTTTTTTATTTTGAGTTTTTTATTAATTTTTCAAAAACTATTTACTAAAAGTTTAAAAAGAACATAAAAGAATGAATTTCTGGCTTTGCTAAATTTAGTTATTTTTTATAATAACTTTACCTTAAGGGGGGAGGGGGCGAGATGGACCCGCCACCCCACACAATTTTTTTCTTGTCTCAACCTAACCTGTGCTCCATCTTATTGGCACACCTTATGTGAATCACCCTGTATAAAACAATAGATTTTAGTTGTATTGGTAAGGTTGTGCTATCGTGGGGTGGCTTTTATTAACGGAAATTAATCGAAGTGGCTTAGCTGTGAAGTTATGTGTGCAAAATTGCAATTCATTTTTGTCTGAATTCTACTTAAGTCCCAATACTCCTGATGCTTATTAAAAATTGGTATATTTCTGTTTTGGGCAGATGCAGTATTATGAAGTGATGGCCCATTTTGATTGTCTGAGTCGAAAGTGGAGCATGCCTTTCAAATTATTTTATCAAGAGACATTGGGTAAGTATATATGTATGCCCACTGGAAACAAATTAACCACTTTATATTAATTCTAAAACACATTTAAATTACTAAATTTCAATCAAAATTAAAACACTATATATACATATACATACATATAGGTACTATATATATGTTTAAGCTTGCATAGGTTGAGCTGAGTATGTGTAACCACAATTTAACAATATTGCAGTGCAGATCCCATTTCTGTTTCACTATTAAATTTCAATTCTAACTAGTCATAGGTTACCACCTATTGCCTTAGATGTAACATACACGTTATTATTCAATATACAACCAAAAACACTATGTATTGCGAACGTAATTTATAGGTAATGGGTTTGAAATATTGACCAAGCGTTCTCTATCAAACATTATAACTATACCACTGCATTAGTTAACCGCATTACGAATATTTAGATCATACACTATATTGCGCACATTTGATGAATATAGCTTTTGATAATAGTAGTAGATAGATGATTATATAGGTACCTATATGTAATTACTAGCTACCCACATCCCGGCGTTGCTCGGCCCGACTACCTACTCTATTTTTGTCTGTGTGGTTGGTCATGGTCCAGGCTAATCAAACTCGGTTGAACCTTTTTAGAGTCCACATTGAAACATATATACACATTACACACATCGATTTTTTGTAGGCATATATGTATAATATGGGTCGCACAAACTTGCTCTCGTGGATAAGCGACAGGAAAAATTGGACTTTTTTTCGAGAAAAATGAAAATCGAAAAACTAACATTTTAGAGAAAAGTTTTTTCCAATATTTTTTATTAAAATATAGATATTAATAAAGATTAGAAGAAGATATTCGTCGATATCGGTTGAGCCGTTTGAGAGATAATTATATTAAAAAAGTATTGTTCTATAGTAAATACCGTTAATAAGCTGTTTTTGAAAAAAAAAATCAGATAACGGCAAAAAATCACTCATATAAAATTTTATCAAAATCAAGAAGAAAATAAAAAAAAAAAAACGTTTGGGCATATTATATTATTCAAAGAATAGGTACATTTTAACAAGTTTGAAGGTTACGGCAAAAACCAGCACAAACCTATCACAACTTTCAAAAACTCGATTTTCGAAAGGTGGGCGAAGGTCAAAAGCGGTTTTTAGGCTCTGAGAAATCCATTTGGGAATATTTTATTGAACAAAATTTACGACACAAACCTTGCCCAAGCTGTCACATTTTTCGAAAATTTAATTTTTTTTAATTTCTGCACAAACTTAGCACCTGTTTCAAAAATTTGATTTTTGAAAAAAAAGGAAGGCTAACTTCACACACTAATAACCATCTTGTAAGAAATTACCACAAATTCGACGTCGCCAAAAACTCTGCGAGAAGGTATTATACAAACGTGCGTCGATGCAAGAATTTGTTTCCCCTTTTAAGGCATATTTAGGTACCTGCATTTATCCAAACTAAGGCCTTACATCCTCCAAAATAAAAGCCCTCTGATTTGGATTGATAGAACGACTGAATATGAGAAAAGGTTTAAGCTCTGTTAAAAGTCAGAGTCACAAGTTGTTTTTTCGAAACATAAACATTCATATTGCTATACCTATAATAATAATAATAATTACATATTATTATATTATTGTTTTCTTGTTTTTTGTTAATAAAACAATGGAAATAATAATCCCATCAAACTAATACCATTATATATACATTTCTATAGTATTTTCATGCTGAATAATCACCGCCTGGCCATCTTAAGAAACTTGTGAAAAACACATTTTAAGGTTCGTGCATTTACTAGTTGTCTATTTTGTAACCCTGAAAACGGACGTAAACATATATGATATTTGTTTTGTTTACGACTCTTGTCAAGGAAATATGGATTTCAGAGCCAATAAAATACATTATATATTATTAATTTGTTTCGTAGACGACTATTGTTAGGGTTACAGAATAGACACTTAGTAAATGAACATCCAAAAGTGCAGTTCACATCTTTCTTTAGATGGCGCTGCTCCATGGTTGTACTATAGAAATTTATATACAATGGAATAACACATTTTTAGGTTCGTGCATTAACTAGTTGTCTATTCTGTAACCCTGACAACGGACGTAAACATTACCTATATGATATTTGTTTTGTTTACGACTCTTGTCAAGAAAATATAGATTTTAGAGCCAATAAAATACATTATATATTATTAATTTGTTTTGTTGACGACTTTTGTTAGGGTAACAGAATAGACACTTAGTAAATGAAAGAACCTCCAAATGTGCGGTTCACAACTTTCTTTAGATGGCGCTGCTCCATGGTTGTACCCTTGCATATAGAAACTATAGTAGCTTCGTCGTCGACGATTTATTCTTTCTAAAAATTTGCGTAAATTAGCGCTGTTCGCACAAAGGAATTAGTGAAGACATATATTGTGCGAAAGAGTTGACTATATTATTTTGGCTCTGACAACAATAACGAGGGTGAGCAGTTTGAAAAATTTCCGTTTCTTGACAGATTAAAAACAAGGGGAGAAGCATTTTTTATTGGCTGCTTGGCTGCTGCCACGACCTTGTAGACGAAATGAAATAATAAAAAGTAAGTAGGTGGGTATGTAATTTATATTTTATAACCGAAAAAATATCGTAAATAGATAAGCACATATAGGTATTTTATTGATATACCTATATGTACTTATATATTTTTTATGCCAAGACTCGGGCACAGATAAGTTTATTTCGGATTAGTTTCCTCAAAAAATTTATATTTTGTTTTTGTTGCAGATGAATGAAAATGAAAAAGGGATTTATCAAAAAATGGTTACCATATTGATAAATTTGTATCAATTTTTTTTCTTAATAAGTTTTGCATACTATGTTAAGAATTTGTGTTTTGTTAAATTTAAAAAGAGCTGTTTAATAAAATTTAAAACTTAATCAAAACAAACAAAAATTACTTTTAGTAAAATTTTAAGCTAGCCGTATGTACAGGATAGAGTTATGAGACAAATTCATTATCGTGTACATACGTATGGCTTGAAGTGGCTCTTCAGGCTCGGTTGTATCTTCGGAAAATTGAAAATCGAACCGAGTCGATGCCAAACAATTCTCGCATTATACCTACTTAAGTGAGGAAAATAAATATAGGTACGTTAATTTTTTCATATGGCAACCATGGTTACATAACTAAAATTTGTATACAAAATCATATTAAAAGATACCATTCAGTTATATGTTGCCACATTTCAGTATCTCTTTGTGATTTAGATTTTAAATTTCCTATTTAGTTTTGATGTAAGGTATGATGTTTTTTAAATCATGTGATACAGCGATTGAAAGGTGGCACTCCCTAGATCACGAATATGTATTTTTTAAGTCTCTAGGACGCTTAGTTTAGCCGCAAATCAAGTTTAAAGATGTCAACTTTGATACCCGTAGGACGCTTAGTTTAGCCGCAAATCAAGTTTAAAGATAAAAGTTTGTTTTTCAAATCAAGTGATACAGCGTTTGAAAGGTGGCACTCCCTAGATCACGAATATGCATTTTTTAAGTCTCTAGGATGCTCAGTTTAGCCGCAAATCAAGTTTAAAGATGTCAACTTTGATACCCGTAGGACGCTTAGTTTAGCCGCAAATCAAGTTTAAAGATAAAAGTTTGTTTTTCAAATCAAGTGATACAGCGTTTGAAAGGTGGCACTCCCTAGATCACGAATATGCATTTTTTAAGTCTCTAGGATGCTCAGTTTAGCCGCAAATCAAGTTTAAAAATGTCAACTTTTTTAAAGGTATCAACCCGTATCCATGATTTTCTTGCATGATTTCTTCCAATAAAGCAAGTTTTGCATCATCAATTTTGCATCACCAATTTATAACCAATTTATAACTTAACTAAATTTGCATCGCATCCCGATCATGTTGCTAATAAGAAACATTTTCAATCGAATATGTAATTGTGACGTCACATTGTTTCGTCAGCAGCTACATTCTATTCTAATAGGTAGCTTGCCACATTTCATATAGTTCAGCATTAAAGCTGGCACCCACATTCAGAAGCAGCCAAATATTTGTTTTCCACTACCATGCATACAGCCATACATTATAAATAAATAACTTCCAATTCCCTTTTCTTATGAACATTCATTATCAAAATAAAAACGAATAAGCTCAAAGAGAAAAAGTCAACAATTATAATTTTCATCTTCTTCCAACTCTTTGAAATTTTCTATATGCCTTCTCGTTATAATATTCCCAAGTTTGTATCCCTCAAAATCTCTCACAACAACAAGCCACACCTCCAAAAGTCTCTCAAGAGCTAGAGCTCCCAACATATCCAGATGGCGCTTCGGGCATTCAATAAATCACTCAATTGAGTCGCTCTCATGAGCTTACTATAGAAATATATATGCAAAGGTTGTACTATAGAAATTTATATGCAATGGTAATACTAAAGAAGGTCTCTAATAATAATCTAACCAGGCGGTCGATCATGGACAAGAATATTACCTTAAAATTTAAATTTATGCTTAATTTAGCCGTATCTGCTTGGAAAAAAAAATAATTAACTTGATCCGACCATTTTTATATTTTACTAGCGAGCCCGGTGAACTTCGTAACGCCTAACAGTCAACGAATGTCTTGTAAACTTTTAGTTACCCTTAATTAAGTCCTTTATTCACGTTATAAAATGAATACAAACAATTTGTTAACTTTAAAATAGTTTATTAAGATAAATTGCAAATAAATATTAAAGAAAATTTAAATTGCGTGTGAGCAATATATTTGCTTTATATATAAGTTATGAATTTCGCTTCATGTTTTGTTATAGGGTTTATTCTTTTCATTGCAGCCCTATGTGATATACGACATTTTTCGTTCTGTTATCAGGCGCGTACAATTGACCGTGAGAAAAACAAACATTTTCTAAATTCAATCCACAAACATTCATAGATCGACTTTGTGATTTGTTACTCATCATAGCAAATGCAAGACGAATCAGAAATTGAAAAGCATATATCTGTTGGGATCATTGAAATCCGCGGTATATGAGAACTTAATCACTTTCTTATCACCAAACGCGTTCCATTCCATAGCTTTTTGGTTGGTTAAGATTTCGAAACATGATGACTACAGACAGATTCGACCTTCAGTTGTAAATTGTGCTCTGGTGACCAAAACGAGTTCAAAAATTCTATTGGATAACTGGGTGGTTTCGTCTTCATTAGTTGCACCAGACAATACACCGAGAGAAAAACCTGTGTTAAGTTAACCTAAATCAAGGCATGACTTACCTTAATAACTAAGGCCGTTTTGGTGCTGGTAAGTTCTAAGGTAACTTGCCTTAAATTCATTACGTAAATTTAAAAAACAACTCAACCTATGTAACATTAACCTAGTAAAAGACTGCGAGATTGCCTTAGTCATTTAATCTTAAACTAAGTCAAACTAAGGTAATTTTACCAACAATCTAACACAAATAAAATATATTTTAAAATTTACGAACCTACAGTATCAACTAGGTAAACTTGCCTTATTTCTGTTGCTAAATTATGTTTTTAGATAAGGTGAATTTAACATTACCATGAAATACTTTTCTTGTTTGCCAGCTATTGACTTGAAAAAAGTCAAATTTTTAACACAAATAAACAGAAAAAAAAAATATATTATTTTTATTTTTTTTTGTTTATTTATTTGTTTCGTATTTTGTATACTTGTATTTTGTTTTCTTCTTTGTTTTTCTTGTTTTATTCTTTTTTTTTGTCAAACATAGTTTATCAATTTGAACTGAATTGAGACTGAATAGTTTGCAAATTTTTATACATCAATATCATGCCAAAAAATGCTATTTATAACCATCTAATTCCAATCAAACCACCTCAAAATATATTTAAGTAATGCATATCCCACAGTTTCATAACAATCGGATGAATGGTTCAGGAATGAAGAAAAATGCATTATTTTACCTCTGATTTTCTGATATTTTACTAGTTATTCTGCTCTTCAAAGTGGAATCTAACAAATTAAAATCATTAAAATCGGTTCAGTCGTTCTTGAGTTATCAATGGTGTAACTAATAATAATAATAAATAAAATAAAAATAATAAATATTTATAATATAGATAGATTTTGCCCGTTTGAGGGTTAAGTATCTACAGAGATTATTTATTGTGGAATACTCTATCTGACTCTTTGTTCCCTCTCTATTATAATTTCCAGGCCTCCAAATTCTTTGGGCTTATCGTATCAAGGTTTTTGATTTTTATCAATGTAAGATTTCTTACGATTGCTTAAATTGCCAATTAATCGGAAATATGTACATATAAAAATAATAAACTCGGTAAATATGTGTACAAAGAAAATTAACACAAGCGACGTGTTATTTCGTTGTCACATTTTCACTACCCCCCATGTCCAGGAAATGCCAAACATTCGTATGAGGAGAATAGATACGAAAATAACGGTGCAGGTCGATAGTATCGGATACACGTAGAATGCGAAATTGGAATAGGTATAGTAAATGACTACTTAACGTTGATGAAGGACATTAAATTATATCCAAATTGAATACCAATGTGAAATCTATTCATGGAATGCTCTTATCAAATTGAAATTGAAACACAAAAGTAATATTGTATATATATGTATAATTGACATGATGGTATATTATAATCGGTAATTATATTCACGATGAAGTATTCTTTGAAATTTAATTTCAAATTTAACTCAATTCGGATAAGCAACGTTCCCTTTAACATTTATAAAATTGAGGTTTCAAGGAAATTTGATTCCACGTAATTTTTTCGGTATTGTTGTTTTTTGACGGCCATTATTTTTGGAAATCACATTATTTTTGTATGTACTTCTGTCTCTTTGCACATAGCGAATAGCTGTGTTTTATTGAGAATGTAACTAATAAAATTTAAGTAGAGTAAGAAATTTTCAATAAGACGATCCAGTATGCCAACATTCACAGATAAGACGGAGAACTATTGTGAATGATTTATCTCTAGTAAGAATAACTAGAGATAAAAGGAGAAGTAAGAGTTATTCACTATAAATTAAATGATGTTTTTGTAGTGCATGGAAATTTTACTCTACTTCATATAGAGTAAAATATTTTTTTCAATAAAACACCCGTATTAGGAAAATAAATAAATGTTTTTTTAACAACAAACATTTTTTGAAAAAAAATCACAAAAAACACCTTATTGTTTCACACATAAATTTAAGTCAAATTAAACGAATTAAAGACTTACACGTGAATGAATTTTGAACGCTTCGGTGGCGTCCATCATCAGCACTTACCCAATTGAACATTATGTATTGTTTATTTTGGTAGCTCCAGAGCGAAGAAGCAGTTAAAAAAAAAATATATTTATATGAGAGAGAACAAAGGTGATTGAATGTCTCCTCCATCCACATTCAAATTGATGTTTTCTTTTTCTATAAAATAGCTCTCGAATGTATCGAGTCTATTTTTCCTCAGAATCATGACCTTCTGCAATGAAATGATCGGCAAAAGCCGATTGTTTTAATTTGTTCTTCTTAATGCAATTGCAATGCTCTTTGAATCTCACATTCAAAATTCATTTTGTTCGTCCAATGTAACGTTGACATTTAATTGCATAAATCCCTGATTTGTGTTCATTGTCAACTTTATCTTTTGTAGATGCAAAAATGTTTTTAAGTTTTTGGCTATTTGAGTACACGGGTATAATTTTATGCCGTTTTAAACGGTTTTTAAATTTGTTCATTATTTCCGGCACATAATTAAAATCTTTCCTTTTCATTTGGTTTGTGTCGTCTAAACAATTTTGTTTAAAAAGGGTTGTCTTTTCATTTTGATAATTTTTTTTTTAAATGTTTTTTAATAATGGAATCCACAAGAGACTTTGAATAGCCATTTAAATTAGCTACCTCTCAACTATGTAGGTACTCATATTCTTTCCTAAAATTCACTAAAGATAATGGCAGATTGGTTATTATTCTTTTTGTTCTAGTAGGTTTATATGTATATTACCGTAATATCAATTTTTTCTAATTTTCTCGTCAACTCCAAATCTAAAAAGACAAATTTTTGGTTCACTTCTTTTAATTGATTCACATTGATTATTTAAAATGTTTAAAAAACTTTCACTTTCCGGCTCATTTAATATGGTGAAAATATTGTAGCGGTAAAACACTTTTGGTAATTTGCTTTCTGCTTTTAATTTCATTTCAATCTTAGCCATATAAATTTCGGCAATGAAAGGGCTAAGTTTGTTTCCTATACTTGTACCTTTTGTTGACTTAAAGTACTAACTACGACAGGCCCGTGCGCAGGGGGGAGAGTTGGGGTTTTAACCCCCTCCATGGGAATAATAAGCATACTGAAGTATATATACCTTTCCTCAAGAGAATGAAAATTTTCAATAAAAATGCACTCCGAGCCACTTGACATTTGCAAAGAAGATGGGTTTCCATTTTTCAATCAAATACTTAACGTTCTGTCAATTTTTCCTGTGAAAAACAGACAAAAAAGAACGGTCTTTTTCAATGCATGTTCGTATAGAACTAGGCGATTTTTTAATGAATGTGGACCGAGAAGGTTTTTAAATTGAAATTTTTTTTATTCGTTAACAACTTTTACAAAAGCAGAAAAAGTTCGACCATGGGAGCACCTCAAAAAATACAATTAAAAATAGCGGTTTGAAGATTCTAAGCGTGTTATAATAAGCTGTAATTTTATCTTACTCTTTGGTGTTTTGTGTTAAATTCAGAATGTAGGCCTATTGAAGGCCTACTCGCTGAAACTTATTTCAGCCAAATCGTCGAACATCATCCGATTTTAGAGAACCATATTAACAATTATAGCCACAGTCTACACGCTGATACCGAACTCGATTTTAGTCGTTGACTGGGAAAACAGTTACAGGGTATATTTGCATTACTTTTTTGACATCGACTTTAATCGTTAAAATGGATCTCTAAAATGGATGACGTCCAAAAGCGCTAATTGGTATTGAATAGGCCTACATGCTTACACTAATTTCTATTTCTTTTGTCGACACTTACGTTGACTATTTGTTTGACTGGGGAAATAGTTATATAGGGAAATTGGTGTTAATCGTGATGTTAAAATCGATCAAAGTAAAGATGTTTTCTTATTTTTTCAAATAGCAATTATCCATATTTTTGGGGATATTATACGCCTACCTATACTTATAAATGCGTGCTTCATGTAAAATTAAACTTTTATTTATGAAAAATTAAAAATTTCTTGTAGTGTTTATGAACTTTATAACCATGAACAAAATGCAAACTCCTCCCTCCCATGAGCAATTCCTGTGCACGGGCCTGCACTATGAAACTGGAAAAAACTGTGGTTCTTACACATGGTGGCAGCTATTGTGTAGACAGATCTTTTTTCACTCGGTACACTATTCTCTATTAGATATTAATCTAATGCATCGCATCTAATTAATCGTATCATCAACTATGGCACACTCGGAAAAGGAGACACAACATCATCCGAAAACATATTTTCACACGGTTTTAAAACTAAATTCTGAATAATTTTACAAAACTCGAGTGAATTTTTAATCGACATATACAACGGATTGGATTCAAACAATTCATTTCGCGTACCAACCACTTTGCCTCTTTGCTACACGCAGTATCTATGCTTGGAATTATTGGTCTTATGTAATTTCCCGGTTTGTGGATTTTTGGTAAACCGTGATTAGAGACAATTAACGAAAACTGCAATTTTTATCGAATACCTCACCAATTTCTTTTATAATGCTATTCACTTCGTCTATCATTTTTGGTAAAGGATTTTTATTTACTTTTTGATAGTTTCCTTCTTCTATTAAATTTTTCACTCGATTATCATAATCATCTTTTTCCAAAATCACCAATTTATTTACTCTATCCGCTTTTATGAAAAAACAATTTTTCTTTTTAATTGAAGCAATTGCTTTGTTGTACTCATTTTTCATAAATGTTCGATCCTTTGATTTATATGAATAAGGGCCAATTTTTTATTTGGCAGCTACACAGTCAGTTAGCTATGAGAAGAATAAAATTATCTGACTCTTTAACAGTCTGATAACATTGGTGGATATTTCAAGCAATAAAAAAGAGTCAGTTATCTATTCCACAGAATAACAAAATAAACTACATCTAACTTCATTATGGTGTTAGAGTGAGAAAATTTCTTAGCTGTCTATAAGGCTATGTGATGAAGTGGAATAAATATACATTTATTTGTTTACTTTCAGGTTTCAGAAACAAATCCGATATCAATTTTCAATTATTGAAATTCTGAAATTCAATTTTCAAACATTGAAATTCTGAAATTAAAAACAAAACTGTAATAATAATATACAAATAATGAATATTTGCTCACTTCTACAATGCTTTCCCTAATCCTGACTCCCAGTCCAAATCAAAACAAATAATTCAAAAAAAACATGTTTGATATTCTAACTTAAAGCGCCACAGGTGCCAGTTATTTAAAGCTATGTTGCGGTACTTTTTTGACAGTGAAACAATTTATTCCTAGGAATAACTTCTTAACTGGCTCTGAAACGAACAAATAACTTTATTCCACAATTTATTAAGTTATTTATTCCTAAGAATAAGAGCTAACTGACTGTTGAAAAACCACTTTTTTCACTAACTGAGGAATAAGTATTAACTGACTGTTTAACTTACCATTGAAAAACTGGCCCTAAATCAAACTTAATGCTGTCGATCTTATACTTTTTTGCACATCTAACGGTTTGTACTTGAGCATGGTTTCAATGTCAACCACCAAATCAAGTAGAGGTTCTTTTCTCGGCACCAACCGGTGTAAAATTAAAACCTTCGTTTAAAAGTTCCATTTCTTTTTCAGTAAAAACAACACTCGATTGGTTCACAACATAATTTTCAATAATTGCTGGTTTACAGGCTCTTTCAATTTTTTATTTATTTTTTTCCACAAGTAGGGACATTGGCGCTATATAGTCCGGGTATATAGAAAAACATTTTAAAAATGTGTGTTTTGTTATAAGGGCTCTGTGTATGCTTTCATATGGGTATAATAAAATACTGTTATTTTGACATTACAAACCAGACACTCCATTTTTATTTATTTGTATAGATTTTGTTCTATAACCAAGATGATTCTCCTAAGTATAACACAAAAATGAGAGTTGAAAACGGCATGGAAAAATGCAGTGTTTTTCCGCTAATAAAACATTTTAGTCATAATATTCGCACTGCAAAGAAAACCCATTATATCATTCTTTTTACATATTAATATGCACATTATATCTTCAGCCGCACTACAAGAATGTGAAATACATTCCTTTTTATCTAATAAACTCGTTTTGATTAGGCCAATAATGATTTATTTTAATTCCAATCAGATTTGATTATAATAATGCGCCCCTATTCCCTCTACCCAAAGCAACGTATAGATATATATACTGTACATATGTATAATAATACCTTTTATCTCTAAATGTTTCCTCTTCCTATGTAAGTATGTATACTTATGTTTGTGTTGTTTATGTTTCTAAAGGTATATTTCTATTTTTTTTTCATCCTCTTACAAAAAAGCTAACAAAATAGACAAACACGCTTGCCATTGAGTCAAAATACCATTCCAATTGATTCCGAGTTAAAATGTTTATCACGTCCTTGTATGTTTTGATATCAGGCAGCACGTGTGACTCTTCCGACATCAAGCAAAATAAAAGCATTAAATTAATAGCCACGAACGAGAAGGGCCACTTTACGTAGAAAATAAAATAAAACATTTAATCAAATATGAAGTAAGAACATTCCATGTGTATAGTCGTTACTTAGAGTTGCTCTTCCTACTGACATTGAAATTAATACAATTTAAAATTATAATGATATATTTTGGAATAAAATGTTTCCAAATAAGTTTCCTCGTGTTACTGCTGTGGGGTTTTCCAATGGAGACGAGCAGATTGGGTTGGGATTGCTATGTTATGTTATTTTATCAGTTTATAATGTTTTTTTTTTTTTTTTATGTGGAATAGGCAGAAGAGACGAATATCAGGAAATAAATTAAGTATTTCTTAAATCTTCCTTCCTTGTCTTCGTTTTCTTTTTCTTTTACAACGGTATAAGGATCTCGAATAAGATCACACTTTCTCACTGCACCACTTCATCTTTAAATCTGCGGTTCGTCGGGTTGACCTCAGAAATCGTCAGCAATATTTTGGTTATGTGTTGTTGCATACCTGAGGCCAACTTAATACTAATAGCGGATGTCGTTGCATTTGTTTTTACTTGCGATTATAGGAACTATAAGGCAAGTTATGCATTCGTGCAAAAAAAAAAATTGAGATAACAATCAAACATGATATTACGAAGATAGCGAAGACGAAAAAAGTGGGTCTGGAAATTCTGTCTGTCTGTCTGTTTTCCAGTCTGCACCTATAGCCTAAACGGCCTAATCGATTTACTTCAAATTTGAAATGTAGGGTTTGTAAACCAATCCTTAGAGGAGAAATTGAAAATTTTTGTTAGCTCAAAAAATAACGGTACCTGCCATATAAGAGGTGTTATTTTGATATTCAAGGACCCAATCAGCAAAGACACGACGTTGTTTATGATCAGCCGGCTTGAGTTCTTGTGTTAACTGAACATTATAAGCCTTAAGACCAAAGTTTTTATGCAAAATACAGTGTAATGACGTTTGTGGAATGCCTAATTCCAAAGAACGACGAGGAATGGACAAACCTGGGTTTTCTTTAACACTTTGGGCTACAACAGCAATATTCTCAGTTGTTCTTGAGCGACGTGCACGGGTTTTATTCTTCACATCACTAACTTGTCCCATCAGCTCGAATTTGTCCACCAATTACTGTATTGCGGTCTGACAAGGTGCTTCACGACGACCCAAAAATGTTTTAGTTTTACCAACCGTCTCTGCCAAATTTTCAGCTTTTTTATAGTGAATTTCAATGCGTTGTTGAAACGTGTATCGTTCCATTTTTATTAATGGCGTAGTTTTTACTTGTCAAATGTCAAAAATTACAGCTTCAAAAGTGACAGCTACCGATATAGCGGGCTATTCAAAATAACACCTCTTATTGGATAACCCTTTATTTGGAAAAGCTTAATTTTATCGAAAACGGCTCCAACGATTTTCTTGAAAAAAGTAATGATGGTAAATTGCAAAAAAAAAATGTTGTCAAACTTATTAACGGTACCTCCAAAAATGGCGTTTGTCAAATTTGCAAAAAAAAACTTATAAAAATAATAATTAAACATCGATTTATTTAAAAACCGCTCTAACGATTTTGGAATATTTTTTTTTGGTAAACTTATATTTAGGCAACAAAATTTTCTGCATACTTTGCTTTTGGATTGAATCTTTGTAAAAAGAAGTTTTAGCACTTTTGTGAAAAGTTTATATGATTTTTTTTCCTTTGTATTTAAAAAATAAAAATAATTAAAATTAATTTTATTTTCGTGGCAACTTGCAACAAGAACAAGTACGTGTGTGACCCAGTCGTGCTCATTGCTTGATTCATATTTTTATAGTCGTTTTAGAATTTTTGAATAACGAATTAATCATAAAACTGCATGAAAACGGCGAAATGAAAATACGAAATTATTATTTATCACATCACAAGTTAAACGGCGAAATGAAAGAGCGCCACACGACGTTAATAGACTAACATTTTTGCCGAAACATACCATACCCACTAGAATTGAATTCATCAGTGCAACCAAATATTAAGGAAAGAACATTTTTCTCAACTTCATATGTATACTTCATCATTCATACATCTTTAACTTCAGATTGCTGACTTATTTATCGGCCCTTTTAGTTATTATTGTCATTATAACATCAAGTTAATTTTTGCTAAGCTGGCTTAGCACTTCACACCGAAACATTCCTTATTTAAATTAGTTCGAGAAAAAAATAGTTTGATCAACTTAGTATTATATACGGCCATATAAACATTAAACAGCGCATAAAAGCATTAAAACCATTATAAGCCAAACTAACCTAAAGGACAAAGACCCATCCTTTATGCCAAAAGGGATACATAATTTGTTATGGAACATGTTTTACGTGTCACGGGATGGTGCATGTGTGGTATATGCTACGCTCTCTAATCCTCTTCAAACCAAACTGTTTCAGTAACTAAAAGTTGGTCATGTCAAGCACGGACACCGCAACATGGTAACCATGTTCAATCGTCACCGTTGCCCAGGTGAAACTTAATAATGACAAAATTAAGAAGCAAGCTATTGTGCAGCCACCTTTTGAAGCACAGCCAAAGGTTCTGTCAACAGTAACCAATTTACCTATACAAGGTAACAAAGTGCCATTACCGCGCTGTTGTTATAGCGCGAGAGCGTATTTATGCATGGTTCTTTTTGCTTTATTTTTTGTGGTTTTCATATTAGAAAAAAAAATTAAAATGCATGACTGGGTCGCACGAAGTTGCTCTTGTTGCAAACTATGGGACTATACTAAAATGTTGATGATGTTGAAATTATGTATCATCATGTTTTTTTGTTTTATGTTTTTTAGCTCAAAACTTTAAATGCCATCGGGTGCTGCACATTTATCGTATATGTGCCATACCAAATATAAATGAAATCTGTTCAGCAGTTTAGAAGTTCCGGCCAAATTTGTAAGAAGCCGTTAACACCAAATCTTCGTTTTGTGCATACTTAGCCAAAATCTTGAAATGCACTTATATTTAAAACAATGCAAGTATAACATACACAATCGTATGAACCGTTTTCAAGAAAATTCGGAAACAACTAATAATGTAGTGGGTACCTCTTGCATATAAACGTTTTAGTTTTTCTGAATTTTCTCGAAAACGTCTGATACGATTTTGTGTACGTTATACTTGCATTGTTTTAAATAATAACGTTTTAAATATAAGTGCATTTCAGGATTTTGCCTTAAAATTAACATAACTAAGATTTGGTTTTAACGGCTTCTTACAAATTTGGCCGGAACTTCAAAACGGCTGACTATTGATGGTGGCAACTTCTTCGTCGGATTCTTTTACTCGAACCTTGTGGTGTCGTAGCTTTGTGTAAATAAATACAATACATGCCAAAGTTAAGAATAATGAATTTTATGAATAATCTACACTTAGATTACCATCTTTGGCTATTTTATCCATTAGGAAGAGAAACAAATAATTGGTTGTTTTATTCGTTACCTTGGGACTAGGACTTAGCAGTAGTCAATTGCACACCGCCACGTTTTGGTTTTCAAGGACTTTGAAAACTTTATTTTCATCGTCTATAAACAGTCAAATTTATTTCAATGCAAGGTTTGAAACAATTCCGTCAATCCAAACTCGCACAGACGGACTAAAGATTTTATGGCGCAATTTATTTTAAGACCTCTTCTTGTATAAGAAAGAAATTATAAATCCTTAGCTTAACGTTCTGAAATATTTACATTTGAGCACTTTTTTTTTATGCAAATAAACATAATACCAATCGTCATAGACACAAAACGCTTTTAAAACCTGGAGCTTTGAGTAAAGCAGTATCTATATATAGTATAGCCATATCTCCAACGCATCAAACAAAAATCAGTCAAATACCTATACTGTTTGCAATATTTCGGTCATAACATTAATAATGCAAAGAAGCAAACCATCCATTAAGTACCTACGTAAGCAAGACCGTCTTAAGTCATTCGGCGGCCCCTGGGGCCTACCAAGTCTCGTGGCCCTTTGCTGATCAAACGAAAATAATAAGGTCCAGAAACATAACGTCAAATGGACACACTCCATGGACATTAGGGGTTATAATTAGGATCATATATATTATACCTCTTTAAAAATAAACAGTAAACCATTATGCTCCCCTCAAACTCTTCTGCCAGGAGTATTTGGATTTGGAGTTTGTGCGATTTTGAATATAGGTATGAAAATATTTCAAGGTTCATGAACATTTTGACTATTTTCTCCATCAAACTTAAGCTTTTTCCTAAATGGTCATAATGTCAATGGGTTTTGTGTCAATTTTAAGAAGACATTGATGGTAGCGAAAATGTTTATCTTTTTTGAACATTTCGCCTACCAACCAAAGTAAATGGTTGTTATGTCCGCGCGTGTACCTTATGTCATCCCACCTTCACCGTCTCCGTGAAATTCAAGTGCCCTTTAAAATATCTTCTTAAAATCTCGTTACAGCTGCAATACAAATATTCAGTATTGTTTTACGTTTAATACCAAAGTCATTTTGAGGCCCCCATAGGAAGTTGCCTTAGGTACGGTCCCCTTGTGCGCCTATGACTTAAGTGGGACTGTATAGGTAAGTATATTACCAAGTCAAATGTGTTACAATCAAAGAATCAAGCAGTATCTAACATCAGCTTGCAAATATATTTATGTCCTCGTCCTGTATCGTTCACTGCATATTATAGCGCCATTTCAATGGAAATATACTTCAAAAGGTATTGTATTGATTCGGAGGCACCACGTTATAACATATCATAGATGATTTCAACACCAGCTCGAGGATAGGCCCTTCCGTTGTCCGCTCGACAAGTGGCACAATACAACTCATCAGAGCTGATGCTTTACAAGTGCTAATAAAATGTGCCCTCCCCATAAACAGTTCAGGACCTTTTTTTCACATTGATTTTTGTTTATTTTGTATGGCTTTCTCCTCTTTTGCGTTGCATAGATGATGATACTTATACGTTCGATTATTATTATTATTGCATGTGTGGTAAACGGGGCTAGTATAAGGTGAGGATGTATTAGAGTGTGGGTGGGTTATGTTATGTGGAAAACAGCAATCGATTCTCACATCCTATAATTTTAAATGGACGTTCATCGTACCGTTCGTACCTATATGCCTATACACATGGAAATAATGATGAAGCGACAATTTGCATAGCAATCATATTTCTGTCATCATCAGGTATAAGATATTTTAACAAATGGCACAGGCAGAGTTCCTGGCAGACATTCATTATATGAGGATAAGGATATGTGTGATATATCTACGGGTGAAAGGTTCCTGAATAGAGAACCATTTTTTTGCTTGTCATAATATTTTTTTTTTTTAAGTTTGATTGCTTGCCTTTGGATTGGATATAGAATGGTATAGAAATGCTGAATATCATGTTCGATATAAAACAACTTATTGTCGAAGGCAGGTTAAAATGAGCAGTGTAAGCAATATTTTCTGAATGAAAAAATCTTTAAGTCATGTTATTTGAAATTTACGATTTGTTGACTTCAGATAAGTGTGTATCAGTGTGTGAGATATAAGCTGCAAAATATACCTTACAAAATGGGTTTGATGATAGATAAAAAAAAAAAAATACATTAATGAAAACAAAATCTAATTTTTACTTGCTTTATTGTGCAAGTATAAATATACATATATAATACCTATGATGCTGGACAAAAATTTGAGGAACAAAATGTCTAATTTTTCTTTGGCGGTTAAATATTGTTAATAATAAATCACGATGCAGCGTCAACGTAAAACAATACAGAGAAACATGGTTCTCTGCAAAGAATTCACGGAAAAATTAGAAAAAAGGTCGTGACGCTAGTAAGAGACTACTGATTTCTTGCAACTTGCAACCACCTACTGAGAAACAGTTCGGCAAAATCAGTTGAGGCTTTTCGGGCAACCCTGAAAACTGATCAGATGACGACTAGAAACGAGTGTTCTTCAATGATGAGTTTAGGTTATACTTTTAAACAGGTCAAGGAAATGTTTTAAAACGATCTTTATTTATTTATTTATTTCAACTATACAGACGATATGTCAAGTTGCTTAGAATAATTCACAATATTTACATTTTTTTATGTTTTTACAAGTAGCTTGAAGGTTATTAAGAATTACATGTAATCATAGTTAATAAAATAATCCTATTTTAAACAAAATATTTTTCATACTAGATTTAGAATGAAATCAATTGCCTACACAATAAATTTGTCAGGTTAGCAATATCCATAAAGTGGTACCTCTTTAATCGCAAAGAAAAATATGATTTTTTGTTGAAAATTCAATTTCTGTCCAAAAAGTATAGTTTGATACGCGTCAACGGACGTTTAAGGAGATGAAATGCTGAAAAACAAATAAAAAATAAATTTTTTAAATAATTAAAAATCATAATAAAATAATTAAGGTTTTGAAAATCTGATTTTTCGTTATAGCCTTTTTATGAGTTTTGGGGATACAAGAACGTTTTTGCATAATTTTAATTGCACTGCAAATATTAAAAAATATTTAATTTTTTAATAATTTAAAAAAGTGGCAACCAGGAAAATCGGTCATAACTACTCAACGGTAAGTCAAAAGTATCAAACTTTTTGTTGCTAATTTGCAATTTTACATGATGGCGTATACTTACTTTTTTTATTTAAAAAAATTCATTTATTTGATAAAAAAAAACATTTAAAAATAACCTTGTTTTTGTAATGAGACTTACCAATAACCAATGTCCAATCGCTAACCTTGCGTGGATGATGGTTTTGAATTGAAAATGCATTTGAGTGTACCTGTACACCTATATACTTACATAATGTGCAGCTTAATAAGTTTTCTCGGAAATTCTATATTGTACGCGAACGGGGATTAAGGATGATGCATGCTTATGGATAGAGCAAAGTATTGTTAACATACATGTATATACATATAACTAAAGAGATTAGTTGAACAATTAACTTGGTAATGTTATAGTCAAATAAACCATCAGATAGTCTGATATTGTATACCAGAGTATTTCTGATTCAGTACTTTGGATCCTTACTTTTGATGTCGCTTACAACCTAAAGTTGACTACACATGCACATGCCTCTCCCTCCAGTCAGCTCGGTTGCTAGTTATACACAGAAAGTTGGCTGAGGTCGTCCTTGTGTGTATACGTTTTGTCTGTTGCTGAAACTTCCTCAGCTCATTTTCGCAACTTCTCAGCCGCTATATTTTCGGCTTTTTGAACTCTTTCGATACACACTGGACAAAAATAACATAGGTACCAAAGCACCCAAGCAAGATTTCACCCAAATTTTTCAAAGCCCTAATGCGTCTGTCCCATAACAGGTCTGAAATAATTAAGGTCTTGTTTGATAATATTGAGGGTTAGGAACTCTGGGTGCTGGATATGCAGACCTTTAGCCTCTCCGCAAAGTCCACCATCCTGCGTCGGTTATTAAATTCTTTTTCATGCAGACTGTTTCTTTCGGCTCATCTTTCATATCTGGCGTTGAAGTTGCCAAGGATAATTTTGAAAAGTAGGTATATATAAAGGCTTTAACTACTTTGTTTTATAAGCGATCTTTATGAGACGGATACCAAGACCGGGTTTTTTTTTTAAATTAGGCCAGTTAGCAGAGAAAATACAAATTGAGTTTCATAATGCAACAGAATACATATCCAATTTTATGATTGGTTCGTTAGCTTTCCAGGAGTATCCCAAATAAATGGCGGGATGGTGTGACTTTTGAGTTAGTCGCCATTTTGAAAAACGCGTTGTCTTATATAATTAAAGAATGGCTTATTGAACGAAAAAACTTTTTATATAGGTATGACACATAACATTGCGTATGACAGTTTAGGTTTTATTCAAATTTTGAAAACTAAAATTAAAACGAAAACGTTCCGTTCAAATTTTGAAAAAAAAAACTTTTACACGCCATAACTCTTTAAGTGTTATACTAACGAAATAAGAATGTTCGGATGAAAAATGAAAATCTTATATTCTATCGCAAAGCCATTACTATTTTTTCATTCTATAAGCCATTCTTAAGTTATTTGAGAAATCGCGCCCGAAATTAATTATTTGGGAAACAACTGATGCACAGTTCAATTTGTCTGATGGCAAACTTATCGAAACTATAATCTATTTTACTTCTATAGTGCCATGGTTTATATTTTTTCTCATAAAACTCCAATTAAAAAAAAAGTAAAAAAAACTAAGATTAATGCTAAATAAATAAATAAATTGCTTCGTTACAATAAAAATAAATGTTTTTCTTAGAAAAAGGTGGTTTTGGTTTTTTTTTAATTTCTTGAGAACGACATAAAATTTTTGCATCCGGTTTTCTTATTTAGACTTAAAATTAATAACAGCATTGAATTTTGAAATTAAAGTTAGCACTTAATTACGTAAAATTTTGAAAAAAAATGAATTTGAAATTTTTTTTTCAATTTTTTTTTTTCAAAATTTTGACTTTGAAAATTAATATTTCAAAAACTATTTCTTAGAATAGATTTATTTAAACACAGAATGAAAGAAAAAGTTATTGGCTTTTCAAAAACGTATCGCACAGCATTTTGAATGAAGCCGTTGATTTTAAATAATTTTTTTCCCATTTTAAGTCAGTTTTTTCGAAAATTGCCCCTCCCGGCTAAACGGAGGGGAATAGACCCCCCTCCCATATGATTTTTTTCTTGTCTCAACGCAACCTACACGCCCTAGCATTTTGTCGCATTGCTCATGACTCACCCTGTATAAACACGCGGCTTAAATTTTAAATACGAATTAATTTGTTTGTGTTACCTATACCAAACCAATTTGAACACGTCTTTTACTAACCGCCGCTCTATTACTAAATCTATTACATTCGCTTATGAAATAGGCGGCCTACTTGTAGGATTTAGAAGGTTCATGTTGTGTTTTATTTATAAAAAAAATGGCAACGGTACCTAATCCGTAGGTATAGTTGATAGCATTTGTCTTCAGTTTCTTTATGAAAATATTTAGCTACAGGAATTATTATTAAAGGTGACGCGTTTGGTCACCTTTGGTGACGCGTTTTGGTTTTAAGATAGTTTAGTTGTTAGAATAGCATATAGTGTAAAACCTAAATAGTGCAACCTAAGAAAAGTGATTTGGTACAATTTTAAAGGAGACAATTTTTTTAACATTTTAAGCTCAACCTCAGTTTTGTATCTTTAATATTTTTCCCAATATATCACTTCGAAAACTGACCATTTTACCTAAAAAGTTCGAAACTATTAGTTTTAGACGTCTTTGGGGTAGAATATCGGCTAAAATACCAACTCATCTTCGACGAAAGTAAATGGAGATGAAGTTGTTAAAGTGGAATATGCTGTAAAATCAATAGTCATTAATATTATTATTAGCTTATTGTTTCCACAGAAAAAAATGCTATGCTATTGGTCGCTTCGAATTCCAATAACCTTCTTATGCGGCATGATACAAGGCGTTCCCTTATGTGATTGCAGCTTTTAAAACGAATTTTCGTAGTCTTCTTTAAAAGGACCTGTATCGTCAGTGGTCATAAGCGGTGGAATGTGTTGTGCATACGACTTCGAAGACTGAGCAAATCTGATAATGCGTGGGTTCGAATCTCATGATGTGCACGTGAAATAGTTTTTCATAATAAAATTGGATTAAAGCTCGGTACCACTAATAAGAAGATTGATGTTAGGAATTGGCACTCCTTTAAATAGCTATATCTCCAGCCAAAAATGGAAAAACGAAGAGTAAATAAAATTCGTTTAAAAATTTGTGGTATCGCCTTTAAGTTGTTGTTGTTGTTCAAAACATTCAATGAAAAATTAACAGAATGGTCAGTAATAAAACAGAAATTCTATAGTACGAATAAAACAATACAATATAAACAGTATACAATATAAAAACAATAATAATTTAAATGAAAATATCCCAAGCCAAAATCAACTGGCGGGGTAGCATTTTCATATACCTAGGTAATTCTTCACGAGAAGTTGACACTCTGTCTAGATTGGGGCTTCGATAAAGGAAGCAATAGTGAATGATTTGCTTATTCACGGAAAATTTAAACCACATAAAATTGAAAAAAGAATTGGTGCAGAGACCATATTGTGGCAAAAACTGATAAGCAACATCATTCCTAATGTATATGGCGAGACCATGGTGGGAAAAGAATAATGGCACCAAGTTATACCCATGAATAAAGAATTCAGTAGGATCGGAATCCTCACCTACTTGGGTTTCACTTAGTGCCAATACAGCTGGCCTGTTTAAAGCAGTATGGGAGTACACAGAAAGAAAATTCGCTCTAAGCCCACGAATATTACAATAATCTACCCTGAAATTTCCAGCCATTACAAATAAAAGAATAACAAAAACTAAAACAGACAAAGACTATAAGAAAAATATTACTGAGTTGAACCACAGAATGCTATTCGACACACGCCACCACTAGTGTTATGCCTTAGTAGTGACAAGAATCGAATCCGGCCCTGTTAATACAAAACAGTAACATTTTTTTTTGTTAACAATCTGTTATCAACGATGAAGTATTATTATTAGCTATTTGTTTTTAAAAAAACAGAGATTATAAAAATCTTCTTATATATACTACCGAGTAATTAACAAAAATAGGTATACTATTATTAATAAAAAACTTATATATGAAAGTTAAAATCAATAACATAAGATAGTATACTACAGTGAAAGCTCTGCTTGCGTGCAGCTTCGATAAGCGGACAATTCTCATAAGCGGACACATTTTCGGGAACCAACATTTTTTATTCAATTTCCTATGCAAAATGCGTTAAACGGGGAGTGTCCCCATAAACGAATGCGGAATTATTTTTAATCATAAAATCCGAATTACCATTCGGATTTATGTACGAATAAAAAACCCCGATTTTCAGAATTTTTAGCACATTTTCGTACCTTTTTTTTTTGCTTTTACACTAATAATTTGAAAAGGAATTAAAAAGAAAGAAAATAAGAAGCGAAACAGGCCACCCATCAGATATTGTTGAATTTGGAAACTATGGACTCAGGCGCCTGCCAGACGACTGGACATACCCCAAGCGGAGCAACGAAGTTGCGTGAGCGGGACTGACTACAGAAAGGATTTTCACGAAAAAATATTGAATACCATATACCTATGCTACCCCAGATAACAAATAAAATAGCTACATGAAAAATAACCGGTAAAAACGCGATACCTACATGAAATTATGAAACATTTTTGCTATTAATTTTTATTGAAAAATTCTGTTTTAAATTGCCTTTACCAAAAAAAAAAAGGAATTAGTTAGTCAGTCGGAATTTTGTCAGTCGGGATTTCGGCAGTCGGGATTTCGGCAGTCGGGATTTTGTCCAGTCAGGATTTTGGCAGTCGGGATTTCGTACCCAAGCTATTTCGTACTATACCTTTGTATTGTCATCCAATACATAGGTATACCTCTTCCACATAATATTATGTGTATAGGTATACCGACACTATATAACATTTCAATCCAGTAGAGCTAACAACGCACACAAATGGATTGGTTGAGAGTTGTAAGTCACAAGGCAGTGGTTCTTCGGAGCTGTCAGTGCCACTAAATTTTTTTTTTTTTTTGTTATTAGTTTTATCTATATCATGTCAATAAAAATCAATGGATTTAAAGTTAAACAAACTGCACATGACTTTTTCTGCAAAAGTCCAATTATAAATAGCCAGATATAGGAATATCCTGACAACTATATGGAACTGAACTTTCTATACAATTAAGATTGTTTTATTTTGTTTGGATAAAATAGAATTAACAGAAACATACGTGTGCACTTACACTCGTGTTTCAAAGTTTCATCATATGTCAAATTAGAAAATTCTATCAGGATCTCGTGCATGAGCTCTCAATGAAATTAATCAAACCTACTTTGTCATTTAAACTGGAAAATCTATTAAAAAAATTCTTATATACGTTTCAGGTGAAATTGTTCTCCATCATCAAAATAAATCACGATTTACCACGTCAATCATGTGCTTCAGTGATTTCCATTTGGCAGATAGTATTTTATAATTATGTTATATATTTAATGGTTTTGCCGAGTTCTATATATCTCAGAACAATGACAGCCTATAGCAATATTATCAACTACTGAGGAATATTTTGAAAATCGGTAACAGGAAATGAGTTGTTTAAGCTCAAGGCATATTATATTTAAATGTATTTTTACGTCACCTGAAATAGTTAAAATTACAAGATTTGATAATATCGAGTTGGCTTAACCCAAATTTTCTTACAGCCATTACCAGAAATAAAAGCAACACTCCTTTTAATAGTGCGTATATTACATTTGTTTGGATATTTTGGTGACCTATATAATGTTTTACAAATAATATTGTGTTTAAGCAGGCTCCAGGTGCTGGACCTGGAGCGATCCTGCTTGAACACAATATTATGTGCGTATATTACACTTATTTTAAATAGAACATGTAAAATAAAAGGCATCACTATGGGAGTCATGAATCTAATTAGGTAAGTACTTGGTCTTGGATGTGGTTACTTTCCTCCACACAATTTTTACTTGCAGTTAAGGGTAGTACTATGAGGCAAGTTATATATTCGTAAAATAAAAGAAGTAGGTCCGACAGCTATGTCTATTTGTCTATTTAGGCCTTCAGCCTAAACGGGTGCGGTGGGTCGATTTACTCCAAATTTGGTTTAGGTAAGGTTATTAGGGTTATATGCACAGAGCTTTTTTTCTAGGTCACTGTAGGTCTAAAAATAAAGGGACTTTTGATTCCCATATAACGCTTACCAAAAACCTCATTTTTCTCGAAAACGGTTCCAACGATTTCAACCAAATTTCACATGGTATAATAAAATGTTAAAGTTCTATCAGAGAGTGTAAATTTTTAGGTACCTACATATTTTCTGTTTTTTTAGTGCATGAAAATCCTAGTCCAATTTATGAGATGTAGTTGATGCTCCTGAATCCGGAACGATATTTTAAGATCGTATAAAAAAAAATATCTCTGAACACTCATACTTATCAGAGAGCAATACACAAACAAGAAGTTTACAATAAAAATACAGGTAAGGCGGGCTGCAGTCGAACAATGTTTACATCCAAAATTATACAAGACTCCCTTTCTTCAATAAAAAAAAAAAAAAAAAAAAATAGCAAAAAAAAACCCATGTAGGGGGCGCTCCAGTAAGTCAATTTTTATACTGATAGTGATGAGTAATGACTGATGAAGTTATGAGTAATCAGAGAGCAGCACACACACACTCAGTAAAGAGAAAAGTTGATATCTACTTTTAAATTTCAACAAATTTCAATTTTTTTTTGTCCCTAAACCCATCACTGCTTTGGCTTCATCACTCTATAACCGCATATTTCCGAACAAATACAAAACATCTCAACTTAAACATCTTCTAAGGCCGACTTGCACGAAACTTTTTTGACACTAGTAACTTTTATATATGTTAGGGAGCATGAACCGACCGTCAAATGAAAGGCATGAAACTCTGTTGAAGACTAACTTTATTTATAGGTAATGGAACGTTTGTACTAAATGAAACTCATTAATATATACCTAGATTACAGTGTTAGATAAAAGTATTCATACATATCACTCCCTTGAACTTAGATAAAAAATAATAATAACCATCAGTTCTTCACATTTCGTAAAAATAAAGAAAATGAATATAATGTATCTTATGTTAAAAAATAATAAAAATTAAAGTAATTCCATAGTGTATATATAGAAACATAAAATAATATACCAATATATTTTTATAATTCATTTAATAATTCAGTAGTTTGCATATTAGTATTTTATAAAAACATTTATTTATTATTTGTATTTATACTTAACAATACAATTTTTTAATCGTTTAGGCCTTCTTAAAGAATTTTTATCATTACCAAAAACAATACTTTTTCGTTTCACATTGTTTTTTTTATAGAACTAGTAGGCTTGTTATGATTTCCTAAAAAACTGGTAGCAAAGCACACAGTCTTTAAGCAACTTCTCTTCAACTGTGAAATATGTGCAGTGCGATATAATCCATCAATGTTTATGAGATACATAACATTACCCACTTTGTCTTCTACGATACCAGGAATCCATTTATAATCGAATTAGTTTTTCGATTTATACAATATTCTATCACCTTTTTTAAAATACAATAAAATTGATTCGCAGCTTGAAATGGAAGTTTCTTATCACCCCTTTTAATCTCCTCACCTTTCCGACCCATATTTATATCTATTTTATTTTTATCGCGATTCGGATTTATAAAATCAATCAACGTTTTCGGCCTAGAATTAAATATGATTGGTTTCGTTTACCGAATCCGACAACATCTTTTTCAGACCAGCTTTTACAGTCTGAAAAGCCCTTTCTGCTGTCCCATTGGATTTTGGATGATACGGAGGACTTTTCATGCACTTAACATGATTAGCCCTGCAAAATTGTTGAGAGTCTTCTGAATTAAATGGAGATCCGTTATCCGAGATTATGACCTTTGGTAAGAGATAATCGTTCTTAAGGTACAAGCAACATTTTCACATTTAGTGGTTTTCATAAGCTTTATATCCATCCATTTACTAAAACTATCCACCACTACCAAATATTTATTATTTTTGAAATAAAAAAAATCAATATGAATCCTTTCAAAAAACTTCAAAGTCTCTGGCCATGGCTTATGAAAATGTGAAATAGGTGGTTGTGCGAAGCAACACAAATTTCGCAATCGCGGACATAACATTCTACATCAGTATCTATTCCTGGCCACCAAAAATAGGAACGCGCAAGAATTTTCATACGAACAATACCAATGTGTCCATCATGAAGGATTTTTAAAACTCTTTTTTGTAACACCTCAGGGATAACCAAACGGTTACCATAAAAAATACAATTATCTTCCAGATCTAATTCATTCTTTTTATGAAAATATTTTAAAAAATGTTAATTCACTGAACTGGGCCAACCACTTTTTATCATATTAATAACGTTTCTTAGAACCCAATCTTGACTTCTCTCCAATTCTACATCATCAATATTGATGTCTGGATATGTATTTTCTTTTACTGACCTAATAGCGTCATTCTCAAAACCTGTGGTTGCCGGTAAGGGAACCCTCGACAAAGCTTCTGCATTAGTCATCTGTGATGCTTTCTTGTACACAATATTGAACTGATATACCTAACAAAACTCCCCATCTATGTATTCTTCCAGCGGCAACAGCAGGTGACGATTTTTATCATTAAAAATATCCCTAAGGGGTTGATAATCGGAGAAAATCGTAAATGGCTTTTCATAAATATATTTATGGAATTTCTTCACCGAAAAAATTTTCGCCAGCGCTTCCCGATGAAGTTGGGCATAGTTTTTCTCAGCTTGGCTTATGGAACTAGAAGCGAATAATACTGGACGCTATACGCCGTTTACTATATGAGAAAGTACCCCCGCCACTCCATAAGGGCTCGCATCGCAATGAAATCGTTGTTACGGGCGATTTCAATGTACACAATTCTTCATGGCTTCAACATTAGGGCCAGGCAACACCAGAAGGAGTGTGTGCTGAGATCTTTGCTGAGTTTAACCACCTAACTCAGTTGGTCAACGAGCCCACTCGAATATCGGACGTGGTAGGTCGAGCAGAAAACACTCTTGACTTGTTTCTTACCTCTGACCCTGGTAAGTACACTATTAGTGTTCTATCTCCTCTAGGCACATCTGACCATTGTGTCATATCAGCAAATTTCTCTTGTAAAAACTCTCCAGTTAAAGAAAGAGCTCCTAAGAGAACCGTTTGGCAATATGAGAAAGCCAACTGGGACGGTCTCAATAATTATTTTAGGATCTTTAACTGGTCACTATGCTTCCTCGATAGTGACGTTGACGCCAGCGCTGATATGATCACAAGTTTGATTCTCCTGGGAATGAGAACTTTTATCCCGAACAGGGTTAAAAGCATCAGACCTTAAGAGAACGCATGGTTCGATGCGAGCTGTAAAGAGGTTATTAGGGTCAAGAAGGTAAATTTCCGTTGTCTTAAAGCCAATCCAACTGAGGAAAACCGGAATAAGTTCAAGCAAGCCAGGAAGGCCTGCAACGCCCATATTCGACGGACCAAATTTTTACATGACCAAAAATTACGGCAAAAAATACTGCAATGTCCCAAAGGCAGTAAAAATTTTTGGTCATTTGTAAAAAAATATGAGGAATTCTTCCTCTTCCTCGGTTCCTACGCTCGTTGTGAATGACACTCCATTTGTTAGCTCTCTAGAGAAAGCTAATCTCTGTGCTAGGTAGTTCGCCGCCAATTCAACGCTGCCAGTGAGTGTTATGACTCCGCCTGTACTTGAGCGAGTTAGTGATTCTATGGGGCAAATCTTTTTTCGCACTCGTACTGTAGCGAGAGTTCTAAAAGATCTTAACACACATAAATCCGCTGGTCCGGATGGTATCCCCGCTATTGTTCTAAAGAGGTGTTCTTCAACGCTGGCAAAACCACTGCGTAAGCTTTTTCATCTGTCCTACTCCTCAGGTCTCGTTCCGAGCGGATGGAAAACTGCATTTGTCCAGCCTATTCCCAAAAAAGGCGAATCTTCCTCACCGTCTAATTACCGACCGATTGCACTTACGTCCCTTCTTTCCAAGGTCATGGAAACGCTGATTAATTATCAGCTCAAGAAATATCTCGAAGATCGAAAGCTTCTTAATGACCGACAATACGGCTTTCGTAGCAATAGGTCCACTGGTGATCTCATGGTTCATCTCATCGAACAGTGGAACAAATCTTTACATCGTTTTGGAGAAAGTAAGATTATTGCACTTGATATTTCAAAAGCATTTGATAGGGTTTGGCATCAGGCTCTCTTATCGAAAATGCGTGCTTTCGGGTTTCATGAATCCCTCCTTCATTGGATTAGTAATTACCTTTCGAATCGTTCAATACAAGTTGTATTGGATGGATTCAAGTCTGAAAACCACAAAAATAAATGCTGGTGTGCCCCAGGGCTCTGTTCTATCTCCAACACTCTTTCTCATTTTTATTAATGATCTCCTGTCTGCAACTTCTAATCCAATACATTGTTTTGCTGACGATAGTACTCTTAGCTTCTCATATTCGTTTTCAGATTCACATCCCTCTTCTTCGGATGTGGAACTGCAACGAGAAAATATGATAAGTTCATTAAATTCCGACCTAAACAGCATTGTTCAATGGGGATTAAAAAACCGCGTGGAATTTAATGCTTCGAAAACCCAATGCTGTCTTGTATCGTTAAAGCGAGATATACCCCCCTTGCCATTATCCATAGATGGCACTTGCATCGAGGAGACTGAATATCTCGATATTCTCGGTATGTGTATCACCAACCACCTTTTGTGGAACGATCACATACGCGATGTCGCCAAAAATGCCGCAAGATGTTTGGGTTTTCTAAGGCGATGCAAGAAGTTTTTCTCCCCCTCTGACCTGGCTATTATCTACAAGACTTATATACGTCCAAAGCTTGAGTATAACTCCCATATCTGGGCTGGTGCTCCTGTAACTTACTTAAGCCTCTTGGACAGTATTGAACGTAGAGCATTTAGATTGATTGGTGATATAACCATCATAAGATCATTTACGTCGCTTGAACATCGTCGAAATGTTTCTTGTCTCACCCTCTTTTACCGTTATTTTAATGGTTTTCGCTCTAGAGAAATAGCCAGTTGCATTCCTCCCCTTAAACAGTTCAACCGTAATACTCGCGCTTCTAGGAATGCTCATCAATATACCCTCGAGCCCAACTTCGGTCGTACTGTCAAGTACAGAGATTCGTTCTTTAGCCGTACTATGCGAATGTGGAATGCCTTGCCACACTCTGTCTTTCCCAGCCATTGCAATATTCAGGAATTCAAAACTAATGTGCACCGACACCTCCTTTCAACCCCTCTCTCCCTTTCGTAGTGCTCACACTGTGTCTACATAATAAGGGTAGTATCATCCCTTTGAGTGTGCGCTCATTATAAAAAAAAAAAAAAAAAAGCACAATTTCCTTACTCGGATCATAATAGGCTAAAACGTTATGAGACAAAATAATTTTTTTACTTCTACTAAAAACTTTTTCACAGACCTGTGACCAATCAAAAAGTAAATTTTTCTTTGTAAGTCTGTATAGCTCATGAAGTGCCGCTGATAAATTAGGTATAAATCTCGAATAGTAATTTAAAAGATCTAAATATGCTTTTAACTGTGTAACGTCTTTAGGAGCTGGGGCATTTTGTATTGCCTCTATATTTTTAATGCTTGGTTTAATGCCATATGCACAAATTCTATGACCAAGGTCATTCAATTTCACTTTGAAAAAACTTACATTTTTCTAACTTGACTCTAACTTTGTAAAAGTTGAGCCTCTCCAACACTTTCAAAAGGTTTGCTTGGCATTCATCTCTGGTCGACCCAACTACCAGAATCATCATCATCATCGGCTCGACAACCGGGGTCCGGTCCTGGCCTCCTTCAACAAGTCTCTCCACCTATCCCGGTCTCGAGCCGACGCCATCCAGTTGCGCACCCCAAGGCTCCGGGCGTCCTGGTCTACGCCATCTCTCCAGCGCAAGCATGGTCTACCACGCTGTCTTCTGCCATAGAATGTACCACAAAGAACTTTCCGAGCAGGTTCCTCTTCGCTCATGCGAGCTAGGTGCCCTGCCCACCGAAGTCTACCGAGCCTAATTTTTGTCACTATATCTGCTTCAAGGTAGATTGCGTACAATTCATGATTGTACCGTCTCCGGAATCGTCCTTCCTCACATATGGGGCCAACAATTCTCCTTAAGACTTTTCTCTCGAACGCGGCTAAGAGGTCAGAGTGCCTTTTGCTAAGCACCCAAGTCTCGGATCCATATGTGAGTACTGGCAGAACCATGGTCCTGTACAGCAGTAGTTTTGAAGTTATGGTGAGATTTCTGGATTTGAAGAGCTTTGACAGACTGTAGTAGGCTCTGTTGGATTTGAGAAGCCGCCCGCGTATTTCTTCTTCTATATTGTTATCGGCTGCTACTATTGACCCAAGGTATTTAAAGGATTGCACCACTTCAAATTCGTGCTCCGCTACCTTGATTGTTTGACCAACTGTTCCTCTCGCATTCGACGCCACCATGTACTTTGTTTTACCTTCACTAATGTGCAGCCCCAGATTTTGTGCCGCCTGCTCGATCTGGATGAAGGAATCGTGTTCAGCTTGCTCGGTTCTTCCGATGATGTCGATGTCGTCTGCGTAAGCCAGTATCTGGCTGGACCTGTTGACGATGGTCCCTCTTGTTGCCGTGCCAGAGTCACGGATTGCTTTCTCCAACGCCAGGTTGAAGAGGAGGCAGGCCAAACCATCCCCTTGTCGGAGTCCATTAAAGATGTTGATTGGTCTGGATAGCAATCCGGCTATTTTTACTTGGCTTGTTACGTTGGTCATGGTCAACCTACATAGTCGTGTCAATTTATTTGGGATGCCGAATTCTCTCATGGCTTTGTAAAGTTCTACCCTGGCTATGCTATCATAGGCGGCCTTAAAGTCTATAAACAGGTGGTATGTTGGGATGTTAAATTCTAGACATTTTTCCATCGCCTGCCTAAGGGTAAAGATCTGATCAGTTGTTGATTTGCCTGGAATGAAACCACACTGATATTGTCCGATGATGGTTTTAGCGTATGGGGTTATCCGGTCTTGTAGGATAGAGGAGAGTATCTTATAGGCGGTACTCAACAACGTGATACCTCTATAGTTGCTGCACGTTGTGACATCTCCTTTCTTATGTATGGGGCATATTATACCTTTTCGCCAGTCTTCTGGCATTTCTTCACGCTCCCACACGTGCACTATAATATCATGAATTGCCTGACGTAGAGCTGGCCCACCGTGTTGAAATAATTCGGCTGGTATACCATCAGCTCCCGGGGCTTTGTTTTTCTTTAGCCGGTCTATAGCCTTCTCAACCTCTTCTATGCTTGGTGACGGCAGCATAGGGTATTCGTCTTGAAGCAGTGGAGCCTCCACTTCTGCAGTGAGTTGACCATTTAGCAATTCATTAAAGTACACTTCCCATCGCTCCAGTATGCTTTGTGGATCGGTGATCAGATTTCCCTCTCCGTCCTTGCAGTATGTGCAGCGTGGTGTGTACTGCGTCATGTTTCATATGGATTGGTAGAACTTCCGCGCCTGGTGCGGACCTCGCTCTCGGCTTTTTTCTATTTCACAGATTAAGTTCTTCTCCCAGGCTGATTTTTTCTGTCTGTGAAGCCGTTTTTCTATTCTTCTGAGCTCTTTATATTCTTCTTCGCGTGCCCGCGTTCTATGAGATTGCTGCATTGCTCGGTACGCAACATTCTTACGTTCAGTCGCTAGCTTGCATTCATCATCAAACCAGTCGTTCCGATTTCTACGACTGCTGCCTAAGATGGAGTTGGCAGTACTAATGACAGTATTCTTAAGGCGTGTCCACTTCTCATCTACGCCCAGCATACTGGCCCCAGGACTTACTCTCCCTAAATCAAGCGATTCTAGGGCGAGTCCTAACGCATTACCAAAGGTGTTACTGGCATTTTCATTGCGCAGGGCAGCCGTGTTGATTCGAACTTGATCGGCGGATGCAATACGTCTTCGCAAGGTAATCCGCCCTCGGAAGACCATACCAACAAGATAGTGATCCGAGTCGATATTGGCGCCTCGGTACGTTCGTACCGTCATCAAGTTCGAGTAGTGGCGACGGTCTATCAACACGTGGTCTATTTGGTTACGAGTGACTCCATCAGGTGATACCCAGGTGGCTTTGTAGATATCTTTTCGCGGGAACCTGGTACTCGCAACGACCATGTTTTTCGATGCTGCCAATTCTAAGACTCGAAGTCCATTGTCATTAGTGTTCTCATGCAAACTATGGGTGCCTGCGTAATGCCTGAATACCGGCTCCCGACCTATTTTTGCGTTCAAATCCCCAAGGATGATTTTTACGTCATACCTTGGACAGGCATTGAGGGTCCTCTCGACTTGTTCGTAGTAAGTCTCTTTTTCTTCGTCTGAGGACTCCTCCGTAGGTCCGTGAACGTTAATGAGGCTAATGTTCGTAAATTTGCCTCGCACGCGAAGGGTGCATAGCCTTTCGCTTATAGCGTTAAAGCCGATGATGGTAGACTTCATTTTTTCGCTGACTAGGAAGCCTACCCCGAGCACATGGTGTTTTGTATGACAGCTGTAGTATACGTCATATTCTTTCTTCTGTAAAACACCATTCCCTGTCCATCTGATTTCTTGTAGTGCTGTTATGTCAGCTCTATATTTTGACAGGGCATCGGCTAGCTGCTGAGCAGCTCGAGCTCTATAGAGCGATCGTACGTTCCATAAGAAAATTCGTAAATCGTTTTGCCGTTTTCGTTGCGTTGGTTGTCGTCGTGAGATCAATCCGTTTCCGAGGCTTGTTGTCGGGTTCGTAATTCTAAAATTTTACGGAACAGGGAATTAACCTGTTGCCAACCTGAGGAACTAGCCTGATCATATTAGCCAACTACCAGAATGTCATCTATATAACACTCAACTTTTGAAATCCCCTTTAAAATTTTATCCATAGTGCATTGAAATTCAGCTGGAGCGCACTTTACTCGCAAATAAGGCTACGAAAACGATACAAGCCTTTATGTGTGTTAATCGTTAGTAATTCTTGACAATCTTCACTAACCTCTAACTGCTCATAAGCACCCTCTAAATCCAACACAGAAAACACTTTAGAACCTGCTTAACCCGCGAAAATGTCTTCTGCCTTAGGCAATTGATAATGATTTGTTCGAATATATGGATTGATTGTCAATTTGCAATCAACACAAATTCTTATCTGACCATTCGGCTTGTCTACGACGACAATCGGTGATGCCCAAGCACTATACTTCACTGGATAAAGGACTCCTGCTCCAACTAATCTATCCAACTCTTCTTCAACCTGTTTTTGTTTTCCCAAAAGTCACATTATATGGCTTACAAGAAATTGGTGTAGCACCCCTTTCACAAACAATATTCGCCTTAAATTCCGCAATAGATTTAGTTTTATCTCCCTTAAACACATCTGGATAACCTTCGATTAGGCTTGGAAAATTATTATAATTAATCGCATTTGCACAATTTTCATTTTAAAAACGAAAAGTTTTTTTCCACAACGGAAACAATTTATCCAATTCCGATCTACCCAGCAAGGAAACAAAAATCTTCGGACTGTCCACTACAACCATTTCCACTTCAAAAACCTCCATATTACCAGCCAACTTCATTGACACTTTAATGGAACCGACAACCTTCACAGCTTCACCCGAAATCACATGCAACTCTCTAGCGAACCTACAAATTTCTATATGTTTAAAAATTTCATTATATGTTTCTACGAGTATATGTAAAATTGACGCACAAGAGCCTGTGTCAACTTCCATTTTCAACTGCTTACCATTACACTCCAAATTGATATATAGGGGTTTATTTCCAGTTTTAATGTTATTTATATATCCTATATCTACGTTAGACATAGCTTTTTCTACTTCTTCGGTTTCGCATTTGTTAATCATGCCTATTACTGAATTCGAAAAATTTCACTCCCCGGGAGTAGTCGGTTGGATCCGCAGTGGATTCGCACTCGAATAAAATTCTATTACTGAATCCGATGAATGAGCTGCATTATCGATCCGCGAACTACTTTTCCATTTTTGAAACTGTATTATCATGGATGTCAAAAGTTGACATTGGGCGCGTTCAAGTGCACACGAGAAAAGCAATCTAAGATACTTTAGTATCGTAAAATATCTAATATCGAAAATTAAACCTTTTTTTTTAATGATTTTAACGACCAATCTGTCTGTGTTTCTGCAATCACTGGACCGATTTAAAAGGTAAATATGCTGTTGGATAGAGGAAATGTCAAACTTGGTAATGGGGTCTATATTTCTGTACATATTTCCACGGTTTGGCCAAAAAAACGACACCAAAATTGTACTTCCGGAACTCGAAATAATACTGCAAAAAATAATTATTTTGAGTAAAATAATTTTTTTACTGCAAAATAAGCCTTTTTTAATGATTTTAACGACCAATCTCAATCCGTCTGTGTTTCACCAATCATTGCACCGATTTTCAAGGTTCATTTGCTTTTGGATAGAGGAAATGTCAAACTATGTCGTGGGGACTATATTTCTGGACAGATGTCCACGGTTTGGCTAAAAAACGACACCAAAGTTGCATTTCCTAAAAAAAACCCAGATGACGTTTTCGAAAGCGGCCATTGTCAATAAATTATTAGAAATACTGCAAAAAAAACTTTATAAGTTTCGGCGATCCAAACATTTTTATTTCTGCTTTTTCTTCATTTTGTTTGCATAAAAATTACCTCATCCGCACCAATTTTACTGCGAATTTGCTTTTTCAACATTTGTATGGAGTGCGGATGTTGTGCGGATGCCTTTCGTTTATGGTAATATCAATTTCACGAACAACTTTACCGACATTTATTCCCGCGTATGGCTTGCGGATTCGCTAATAGCAAATCTACCGAAAGTGAGTAAGACTCCCTCCGCAACTCATTCGTCGGATTCCCTAATAGACCCTAATAGGGCTGAATATTTTTATAACTTTTATTATAATTATAATTAGGATTAAAATTATTTCTACTTTTACCACCATTGCTGCTTCTATGTATTCTACTTTTAGTTTTTGATCTATATGCCGACCTCGCTTCGTAACAATACTTTTGTATATGACCCCACTTTTTACAAAAATGACACTGGATATTCGCTTTTGGTTAGTATTTTGATGGACTTCGACCTCTCGATTATTGTTTTTCGCCCTCAGCTTCTCTGCGACGTACAAAATTTAAAGAAGAACATGCTGTCGTACTTGTACCACTCAATACCATCATCTCAGCTTGAATAAGCTCCATATTTAAAGCTGTGTCACAACCACAAGCTTGCTCAAACGTCAAATCTCCTGTGTTAATTAATTTGCTTTGGATTTTCATTTCTCGAAGACCCATCAATAACCGGTCTTTTAAAGCTTCTGATAAGAATACGCCGTAATTGCAATTATCTGCTAAGCTCTTGATTGCAACAATAAAATCAGAAATAGTCTCTTCTGCTCCCTGGTTTCTATTTTAAGATTTGAATCTCTCTGCGGTAATATTTTTTTTTGATTAAAATAAGCTTGCAATTTTGCAACTAAATCGTCGAATCATACGACGTAAAATAATCTCCAATATTGAAGAACTCGATTCTTCCTATAAAACCTGTTGCCATTTTGATTGTTTCGTTTTCCGTTTCGTTCTGATCTATTTCTTCGTTATTTGACTGTTCTTCTGTTTCTTTTTTCTCAATATCCCAAGCCAAAATCAACTGGAGCTGTGGGTAGCATTTTCATATACCTAGATACTTCTTCGCTGCCGACTCGATGTAAGGAGAATATTTTGAACCATTCACTTTTTTTCAACCAAGGTATACACATACATTATTATTATTATTATTTTTTGTTTTTAAAAAACAGAGATTATAAAAATCTTCTTATATATACTACCGAGTAATTAACAAAAATAGGTATACTATTATTAATAAAAAACTTATATATGAAAGTTAAAATCAATAACATAAGATAGTATACTACAGTGAAAGCTCTGCTTGCGTGCAGCTTCGATAAGCGGACAATTCTCATAAGCGGACACATTTTCGGGAACCAACATTTTTTATTCAATTTCCTATGCAAAATGCGTTAAACGGGGAGTGTCCCCATAAACGAATGCGGAATTATTTTTAATCATAAAATCCGAATTACCATTCGGATTTATGTACGAATAAAAAACCCCGATTTTCAGAATTTTTAGCACATTTTCGTACCTTTTTTTTTTGCTTTTACACTAATAATTTGAAAAGGAATTAAAAAGAAAGAAAATAAGAAGCGAAACAGGCCACCCATCAGATATTGTTGAATTTGGAAACTATGGACTCAGGCGCCTGCCAGACGACTGGACATACCCCAAGCGGAGCAACGAAGTTGCGTGAGCGGGACTGACTACAGAAAGGATTTTCACGAAAAAATATTGAATACCATATACCTATGCTACCCCAGATAACAAATAAAATAGCTACATGAAAAATAACCGGTAAAAACGCGATACCTACATGAAATTATGAAACATTTTTGCTATTAATTTTTATTGAAAAATTCTGTTTTAAATTGCCTTTACCAAAAAAAAAAAGGAATTAGTTAGTCAGTCGGAATTTTGTCAGTCGGGATTTCGGCAGTCGGGATTTCGGCAGTCGGGATTTTGTCCAGTCAGGATTTTGGCAGTCGGGATTTCGTACCCAAGCTATTTCGTACTATACCTTTGTATTGTCATCCAATACATAGGTATACCTCTTCCACATAATATTATGTGTATAGGTATACCGACACTATATAACATTTCAATCCAGTAGAGCTAACAACGCACACAAATGGATTGGTTGAGAGTTGTAAGTCACAAGGCAGTGGTTCTTCGGAGCTGTCAGTGCCACTAAATTTATTTTTTTTTGTTATTAGTTTTATCTATATCATGTCAATAAAAATCAATGGATTTAAAGTTAAACAAACTGCACATGACTTTTTCTGCAAAAGTCCAATTATAAATAGCCAGATATAGGAATATCCTGACAACTATATGGGACTGAACTTTCTATACAATTAAGATTGTTTTATTTTGTTTGGATAAAATAGAATTAACAGAAACATACGTGTGCACTTACACTCGTGTTTCAAAGTTTCATCATATGTCAAATTAGAAAATTCTATCAGGATCTCGTGCATGAGCTCTCAATGAAATTAATCAAACCTACTTTGTCATTTAAACTGGAAAATCTATTAAAAAAATTCTTATATACGTTTCAGGTGAAATTGTTCTCCATCATCAAAATAAATCACGATTTACCACGTCAATCATGTGCTTCAGTGATTTCCATTTGGCAGATAGTATTTTATAATTATGTTATATATTTAATGGTTTTGCCGAGTTCTATATATCTCAGAACAATGACAGCCTATAGCAATATTATCAACTACTGAGGAATATTTTGAAAATCGGTAACAGGAAATGAGTTGTTTAAGCTCAAGGCATATTATATTTAAATGTATTTTTACGTCACCTGAAATAGTTAAAATTACAAGATTTGATAATATCGAGTTGGCTTAACCCAAATTTTCTTACAGCCATTACCAGAAATAAAAGCAACACTCCTTTTAATAGTGCGTATATTACATTTGTTTGGATATTTTGGTGACCTATATAATGTTTTACAAATAATATTGTGTTTAAGCAGGCTCCAGGTGCTGGACCTGGAGCGAGCCTGCTTGAACACAATATTATGTGCGTATATTACACTTATTTTAAATAGAACATGTAAAATAAAAGGCATCACTATGGGAGTCATGAATCTAATTAGGTAAGTACTTGGTCTTGGATGTGGTTACTTTCCTCCACACAATTTTTACTTGCAGTTAAGGGTAGTACTATGAGGCAAGTTATATATTCGTAAAATAAAAGAAGTAGGTCCGACAGCTATGTCTATTTGTCTATTTAGGCCTTCAGCCTAAACGGGTGCGGTGGGTCGATTTACTCCAAATTTGGTTTAGGTAAGGTTATTAGGGTTATATGCCCAGAGCTTTTTTTCTATGTCACTGTAGGTCTAAAAATAAAGGGACTTTTGATTCCCATATAACGCTTACCAAAAACCTCATTTTTCTCGAAAACGGTTCCAACGATTTCAACCAAATTTCACAGGGTATAATAAAATGTTAAAGTTCTATCAGAGAGTGTAAATTTTTAGGTACCTACATATTTTCTGTTTTTTTAGTGCATGAAAATCCTAGTCCAATTTATGAGATGTAGTTGATGCTCCTGAATCCGGAACGATATTTTAAGATCGTATAAAATATCTCTGAACACTCATACTTATCAGAGAGCAATACACAAACAAGAAGTTTACAATAAAAATACAGGTAAGGCGGGCTGCAGTCGAACAATGTTTACATCCAAAATTATACAAGACTCCCTTTCTTCAATTAAAAAAAAAAAAAAAAAATAGCAAAAAAAACCCATGTAGGGGGCGCTCCAGTAAGTCAATTTTTATACTGATAGTGATGAGTGATGACTGGATGAAATTATGAGTAATCAGAGAGCAGCACACACACACTCAGTAAAGAGAAAAGTTGATATCTACTTTTAAATTTCAACAAATTTCAATTTTTGTTTGTCCCTTAAACCATCACTGCTCTGGCTTCATCACTCTATAACCGCATATTTCCGAACAAATACAAAACATCTCAACTTAAACATCTTCTAAGGCCGACTTGCAAGAAACTTTTTTGACACTAGTAACCACTGATTAACCATAGATAAAAATATAAACTAGAAGGAAGTATAGAAATGAGTAAAAATGAGTTTAAGAATAAAAATGCTTTTTGTTCATTTGACGTTCGTCGAAAATTGCATTTGATTTTATGTCACATATAAAATAAGATTATCAAATGGATTTTCTTTCGGGAATTTAAAATTTGTGGTTGGTAGGTATACAGGGTGGTTCTCTAAATATAATATTTGAATAGTTTTATTTATTTAAGTTATACATTAAGGCCCACTTGAACGAACATTTTTTGACATTAGTAACCACTGATTTATCCATGAATAGGCACTAGCCATCGATAAAAATACAAAATCGTTGCAAAATCTTAAATATTTATCCACTCATTTTTCTCTGGATAACTTTTTACATCCGTCAAATAGAATTCGCAGTAGTGTGTGTAGCAAATGTTGTTATTGTTTTGTGGAGATTGTTTGTTTCGTTCCTGTTTTAATTTGTTTATCTTTGGTTAGCTGTGTTTTTATTCTTGCAACGTAAAATCCAAGAATAAACAATTATCTATTTAATTCCTTTTTTTTGTGAAAAAGCTATTTTGCATTTTTAATTCCAGAACTTTAAACCCTTTTTACAGGAAGGTAGGTATGTATACCTTCTTTCTATGTCTCCACATCAATTTAAAACTATTATTTTCTTCTGAGTTGTCTAGACAAAAGTTGTTTTTATGTAACAGAATTTTTCTTAATTTTTCAATTTATTTTCTGGTGCATGACGATATTATTCGAAATATTTGCATAATCATTATATTGATCTTTTTGCTCAAGTACTTAAATCAATATGAGAAGGAATAAAAAAAACTTTTACCTTCAACATCGCTGCCGGTAACAAAACTGAACAGTCTGTCGCCAGCATACTTTCCTGATGCCATCATACTTTCATAATCAACAGGAGAACTTTCATCATTTCTGCCATTACACATCGTCATCATGGTCCTTTCTCTTTATAATTAAGAATGAACTTTTTGCTTGCTGAATAGGGCATGTATTGTTTTGAATAAAAAAAATCGAGCTTTTAATCGAACCTGACATAAAGATGATAGAGAAGCTAAAAAAGTAGGTTTCATTATGACGTCCATGGGTCTTTCTTTCTGCGCTGATGTGCGAAATGGCGATTCCCTGATAGAGAAGAAATTCGAATTGTTCGTTTAGTTTTTCCAAATTTTCTTGCAAATAGGTGGAAAAATCGAGAGCAGAAAAACTAAGTATGCAGATTTGTTTGGACTAGTGAGGAGGTAAACATACTTTGAATTTCCTTTATTTTCAGTTTTTCGCTTATAACTCAGAACAACAAAAAAAAAAAATTGAGTATAAAAAACAAAATTTCATATAAAAAGTGTATGCATAGTTTTTTCGTATCTTCAATTAGTTGTTTCTGGGATATAAGCCTTAGATCCTCAGAAGATCGCTAACAAGTGAGCTAAAGTTCAACAAAAATAATCAAAAATCATTTTTTATTGAATATTTGTTCACATTAGCGATCTTCTATAAGGCTTATATATATCACAGAAACTATTGAAGATACGAAAAAACTATACCTATAGGTACACTTTTTGGAGGAATTTTTATCAGCTTTAATTTTTTACTTAATATTTTATTTTGTATGATCAAGGGTTTTTGAGTTATCAGCGGAAAACTGAAAAGTTAACTACAAAAGCAAGTTCGTGCGACCCAGCCGTGCTTTTCTGAGGTGATGTGTGAATTGTGCATATACGAATACGAAAAAAGAAAAATAAACTTCGACCATTTAATTGTGTGTCTTCAACAAGAAACTATTTAATTAATCAAACTGTGACTAGCTCAGCAGAATCATGTGTGTTCTTTTTCATAAAATATTTGTTCGGTAACATATTGGTATACCTTCATACATAATATTTGTTAGTATGTAGGTAGTAATACTTCTGAATAACGTTGCCGGAAAAAAATTTTTGTCGGTGCCACCGCTGCCACTGGGTGCCACCAACAGAAAGAAAACAAAATGTAAAGACGCAAAAAGTTTAAATAACCAGAATAAGGTAATGAAATAAGTAAAGAATTCATTGAAAATGTAACAAAAACTAATAAATCAAAATAAAAGTGGAATAGTAAATTATAATAAAAATAAATATGGTAAATGTTTAATAATAAACGGTCGTGCCACATCGGCAACGCTGCTTCTGAAATGTTTTTTCTTACTGCGGAGAGTTCTGTATGAGTTTCATATGATATACAGGGTGAGTCATGAGCAATGCGACAAAATGCTAGGGCGTGTAGGTTGCGTTGAGACAAGAAAAAAATCGTATGGGAGGGGGGGGTCTATTCCCCTCCGTTTAGCCAGGAGGGGCAATTTTCGAAAAAACTGACTTAAAATGGGAAAAAAATTATTTAAAATCAACGGCTTCATTCACAATGCTGTGCGATACGTTTTTGAAAAGCCAATAACTTTTTCTTTTATTCTGTGTTTAAATAAATCTATTCTAAGAAATAGTTTTTGAAATATTAATTTTCAAAGTCAAAATTTTGAAAAAAAAAATTGAAAAAAAAATTTCAAATTCATTTTTTTCAAAATTTTACGTAATTAAGTGCTAATTTTAATTTCATGATGATGACATCCTCATCATCTTCGATTTCGTAAACCGCAAAGCGATTATGTGTTTATATTCCTAAATTTTATTACCTAAACAATTCCACAGTCGCATCCGCTCCTATCCATCCCTATATTGAATATGTGTATCCACAGTATGTATAGATAATAAGAAATACGAATCATACATATGATTCATAAGTCATCTTGTATTTTGTATCTTTGATTTGGAACAGTTTTTAGTTTGTAAGTTAGTGATATTTAAACAGCCAAAATAAACGGTTCAACTTTGAATTAATTGTTGAGTTTAATTTAAAAACGTTAACATCAGTGTGGGCCTATAGTGTCCATCGCTATCTCGGTGTGAGCCCATAGTGTCCACTGCTAGCTTGGTGTGAGACCATTGAATATCTTCTACTATCTCAGAGTAAAGTGAGCTTAAGATTAGACTAATGGAATTGTGTATAATGTATTCAGTCCAGAAGAATTAAATTAATTTTACAATGTATAGAATGTACAGAACTATTGCAATATAAAAAAAACTATTTTATTGTATAAAACCTAGACAGTAAAACATCCCGAATTATCAATTGTATAAGAAAATATCTTTAAGAAAATCCTGACCTTAAATAAACTAAAGATTGTGCTTCTTTAGAAAATCCTAAACCCGATGAACTACCTCAGTATTTGATAAAAAGCATCTCACAGTACATATACCTACACCGTTAACAAGCTGAATCTGAAAAAAATTAAAGGCCCGACAGTGTCACACAATCTTACTAATGTGGCAACTTCCTTTCGTGCTGATGACTGGAAAATTAATTGACCCGTTTTTTTTTTATAAAAAAAAATTCTGTACTTTATGTTTTGAATTTTTTTTTTTTTTAAATCTTTTTTTTCTTCGGTGGTTTTTGCTTCGGCTATAACTGGTCGAATGTTGGTTTTAAAAATATGTATAAATTTTTCGGTTTGATGTTGTATGTAGGCGAATTAAAAAAAAATTTAACAGCATTTAATCACAAAATCTTGGCAATCAGTTGACATCACCGGAACCCGAAATAATTCAATCTCTGAACTTCTCCCTTAAAACGTCTTTCGTTTCACAGTATATGTGGCAAGTTGCAACACCTTGCTTCCAGATCATCAGTTTATCGAAAAAATCTGTTGTAATGCAGTTACAGCAGCGCACCAGTTGTTTGCCACCTGACCACGATTCACATATCACATTACCACAACCGAACAGTTATACTTTATGAAAATGCAGTGTACGTGAGGAATTTCCCCACCCGGTATATGCAGATATATTATGTTTGTAATTTGTTATTCTTTAAAAAATCAAAAAAATATCAGTTTTTACAGAACTGATTTTTCTATCGAACAGCTTGAAATGTGTGCTACAGTTCTCATGTAGGACTACCTATCATTATGAAAAGCAATAATTGGATCGCCCTTTTACTTACTCGTATTTTGTATTAATTATTTTAATTTTATTACACATTTAATAAATTTAATACATAAGTATGTATGTATATTGTATATTGTGTGTTCATTGTTCTTTGACCGTTTAAAAAGTTAAAACCCTTATTATATATTCATTTAACGTTTTATTCAAGGATTTCCGCCTTCATCATTATGATTTTTGTTTAATTTTTGTATAGGTCCAGTCCATAAATAGCTTTTGGAAACCTGAAACCTTAAGCCGTCAAATGCACTTTTTCATAATATTTAATGAAATTAATTATTCTACTGGAAATTAATTGCTCACATATCCTATGCATGAAAATAAATAAATACATAAATACAAAGAATTCAAAAAACAAAACAATTGGAATAATTACAATATTATAATTTTTTCCTTTAATTGCACAACACATGAGCGGGACAAACTGATGCTTGCGGTTGCAACAGTTAACCGGCATTTGATTCTGTGTGTATGTGATCAGCCTGCCAATTGTCTTAATGGTTTAAAATGCCTGAAGGTGATTTACAGTAATAACGTTTTTATTGTATGTTTTTCAATTTTACCAGCTGTATTTTAAAACACTATGTAAATATAAAATTACAAAAAAAAAAAAAATTATTTTAACACACTTTAAATATCCATCAAAATAATGTTGAAATTTCAAAAGTAAATATACTTTACTATTTATGATGACCACAAATGAATCATTAATATAACGGATAGGAAACCAGCCGATCAATAAATTTTACCTTGCAATGGTAATAATAAGTAATGAACTGTACATATAATGATTTTTATGTTATTTTGTATTTTTATTTGCTCAATAAAGCAAGTAGGTACATATTGGTTTCGTGTAAAACAAAATTGAGGTTTTATTAATAAAGAGAAGCCTAAAAATGTAGGTTTCGTCATGCCGTCCGTCGGTCTGCCTGAGCGGATGTTCGTATGTATGAGTGTGCGTATGTGTGGTTGTCTGTTCACCAAGCTACAGCCTAAACCGTTTGACAGATTTTTTTCAAACTTCGCGTAAAGTTCTTTTTTTGTAATTCCCTATCTACACTGAACTAAAAATACTATCGTAGCAAGCGTTACGATATTAGTAATGCTTAATTCTATCTAATTGAAATCATTTGTCGTTATTATACTTCCCTTGACAAGCACATTATATTGGTTGTCCTTATTGTTGACTTTTTTCAATGCTTCGTTTAGCAAGTATTAGAGAATCTTTGCATTAACTTCGACTATAAGACTGTATAAAAGCTTGTAATTTTTTAACTCAAACAGGCTTAACATCGTCGACCTTATTAAAGAAACTATATCACCCCTTCGTTATGCTTGTGACATTTTTTTACCAAATGCTTTAAAGAAGCAATTAAAAGCATGTCTTGAAAAACGGTTAACTTATAAGACTTTTTTTTTTTTTTTTTTATAATGCACACGCGCTCAAGGGGTTTGTTATAGCCCTTTTAATGATAAGTCACAGCGCGAGCGATAGGAATTTAGGGAGGAAGGGAAAGGAGGTGTCGATGAACATTGATCTTGAATGTCTGCAGATCAAAATGGCAAGGAAAAATTGTGCCAGGCAATTCATTCCACATTCGTGTTGTACGGCTAAAGAAAGAATCTCTATATTTCACGGTACGACCGAAATTGGGCTCAAGTGTAAACTGATGAGCGTTCCTAGCAAGACGAGTGTTACGGGAGAAATGTTTAAGGGGTGGAACGCAGCTGGCTACCTCAAGTGAACATTTTTTATAAAAGAACCTGTAAAATAAAGATAGACAAGAAACATTTCGACGATGTTCGAGTGATGGAAATGTTTCCTCAATGTTTCTCTCTCCTATCAATTTTAACGCCTTTTTCTGAACTCTGTCGAGCAGGTGAAGAAAAGTTTGAGAAGCACCTGCCCCGAGATGGGAATTATGTATACTCGAGTTTAGGGCGTATAAACGCCTTGTAAATTGTAGCCAGATCAGAAGGGGTGAAAAACTTCTTGCATCTATTAAGAAAGCCTAAGCATCTTGCAGCATTCTTAGCAATCTCAAGTATATGATCATTCCAACGAAGGTTGTCACTGATACACATACCGAGTACTGAAAGCTTTTCGGCCTCCTCGATGCAAGTACCATTCATGGATAATGGCATAGGGGGTATGTTTAACTTTAACGACAAAAGACAGCATTGAGTTTTCGACGCATTAAACTCCACACGATTTCTGATACCCCAATTCACAATGCTGTTTAAATCGGAGTTTAATGAGCTTATCATACGGTGTCGTTGTAATAACACGTCCGAAGGCGAAGGCCGTGAATTATCAAACGTATATGAAAAGCTGAGGGTTGAGTCGCCAGCAAAACAATTTAATGGATTAGAAGTCACAGACAAGAGATCATTTATAAAAATGAGAAAGAGAGTCGGAGACAGAACGGAGCCCTGGGGCACACCAGCATTTATTTTGTGGAGATCAGACTTGAAACCGTCTAATACAACTTGTATTGAACGGTCCAGAAGATAGCTTCTAATCCAACGAATAAGAGTATCATCGATACCAAATGCACGAATTTTCGATAAAAGAGCTTCATGCCAAACTCTATCAAACGCCTTTGAAATATCAAGCGCAATAATCTTGCTTTCGCCAAAGCGATGCACAGATTTGTTCCACTGTTCGGTGAGATATGCCATCAGATCACCAGCCTTAAGATAACACCATAGAAATTCAAATTATAGATTCTTTATTTTGAAAATTGGAACTTATTTAAGTATAATTATTAGTTAAGCATTACGTCCGAGACTCAGAGTATATGAGTTACTTGGAAGAATTATAGTTGAGTTAAATGTATAAAAATTGAACTTATACGAGTACTTACTTACTGTCCCTATATTACTAGCCGCTTGCAGTTACGCACATCAAAAGTTGGATGAGTTTGTTTTCCACTTGTGTTTTTCACTTGTCTCTACTGCTTACCAACATCGGAATTGATTCAAAGTCGGGTTGGTGGTGCGTTGATGTTATAAAAAGCTATACTTAGCAGGATACTAATAATCCTCTGTAGTTGGCAAATGTGAGAGTGTCTTCTTTTGTGTGAAGACAGAAAGTGAGTTAGAAATAAAGATATATATATATTTCTACTTTAAATTGATTGAAATATACACTGTACCAAAAAGGTTACATAATATATACTTAAGCAATTTCTATCGATCACCGATTTGAAGAAATTTCAGATCAATTGAAAAGGAAGTGATATCAAAGTCTCTAGAAATCAGTACCTATAAATATCATGTTTTCCACACAATATAGTAGGACGAGAGGTTAGGTATCCCAGAAACGAGACGTTCGAGGTTTGTGGCATTTAAAAATAGGTCTCGTATATAAGAGATTCTTCTCCATCTCCTGACCAACGAACTTAGAGATTTCATGGGAGCGTATCGGAATCCCGCTTTTTATAATTCCGTTTTTCGAAAATCCCGAAAAAAAAGTTTTAAAATCCCGTCTACTAAAATGCCGATTTTTTTTAAATCCCGTCTTCTAAAATCCCGCTTGTTCAAAATCCCGGTCTATTATAATCCCGCATTTTAAAATTCCGATAAATCCCGCCAATCCCAGATTTTTACAAAAGATTATGTTATCAAACTAAAGAATAATATTGGTATAGGTATATAGATAGATATATTAGTTTTTGTTTTCTGCTGTACCTACATTTGTTTTTGCACTTCGATAATCTAAATTATCACATATTTATAAACTTTGCTGAAACAATTTATGCACAAACAAAATTTACATCTTGGTTACGGTTCTACCGCTTTCATTTACTGCAATATATAGTAACAATTATTGAATTAATTTTGTGAAAAAAAGTATTATTTTGTTAATGGTATCAATTTTATTTTTGTTTATTTTTTTCTTCATTTTTTGAGAAAAGCTTCTAAGTTTATACTATGTATACCTACTTTACTTAATGTTTTTTTTTTATGTTTATAATATTTGCTAAGCGTTCAAGAACATCTTTTAAGATAATTTTTACTTTATTATGATATATATCTATATTATTAACAATAAAATGCATTTAAAAAAAATCACTCATTACTTTATTTATTTTAATTTTCTTTTTCTTTCTGCGTTTCTCATAATCCCGCATTTGCAATCAAAACTAGTTGTTTTATTTTTTAAAATAAAACAATTAGTTTTGATTGCAAAAGCGGGACTATAAGAAACGGAATTATAAAAAATGGGATTATAAGAGACGGGATTAAAAAAATTGGGATTTAAAAAAATAGGATTATCAAAAGCGGGATTATATATATGGGATTTAAAAAAAACGGGATTATATAAAGCGGGATATCGAACATTACCCGATTTAATTTTATCTTGTATATGTGGTAGAGCACCATTTTGGTACTATGTGCATCTTGTATTATAATAACAGTGGGTAATGGAATAAAATGAGCCGCAACGAATTTTCGAAGATCTCGATGATTTCACCCTGATGCAATTTAGGAATCTTCAACTTTCCACAGCATATATGTTTCTCATGCCAAATTTAATCAGAGCCTGTCGTATAACTTCTCAAAAACTCTGAATTCGTTTGAAGACTCTTTAATTGCTGTTTTGATTTTTTTTTTATATTACTTACAATGTTTTTTCTCAGTGTATCGATTCAAAATAATGTCCCACTTGCATCAATTCACATTGCCACAATGCATGCAACACTAAAACTCCATTAGTCACCTAGTGTCTTTTTGTTGAAGCAGCTTTTAAGCTCATATGTATATAATCCCTATATGTGTGGGTGTTGCCACAAAACACACGATGACATCAATTTTAGTTTTGTTTGTCAATATCAGGAAGGCCCAGGAACAGAGTTGAGTAGTTTTTCTTGTACAAATATAGTTTCCGAGCGGAAACCATGTTCAAGGTTTGTATCACAAATAGAGTAGTTACACTTAAAGGACTCGTTCCCCCTTTCCATTGGTGACACTTACTCAGTAAAAATAACACCAACTTTCCATTGAAATTCCAACCTCATCGCATTTACTCTCTGAGGTGCGTTTGACTAATTGACTTTACATTCAATTGGACAGAGATTCAAAATCCTCTAAAGGATTGTAATTACCTATTGGTCCGTAGATTCGTTGCAAGCTCCTTTTCCTAATTGTCAATTACCCAAATAATATTGTTAGGTGTTACCCTTTGCATTTCAAAGTGTATGGTGTTAACGCAAACATTAGTATGTCAACTTGTAAATGTATCCTTGGGGATGAATGTTTGGCACTATGTTTAGTTTTCAATGGATATCTTTATCATCAGGATGCGACGCACGAGAAAACGAGATGATTTTATAAAACTTATCTAAAGAGTTAAAGATTTTCTAAACAAGTAGGTACAAGTAACTTCACTATTTGCTTTTTAATGGATTCGTTTTTATGAATAGCAGCTGTCTTAACAGTTGTGAGCTTCAATTAAAAGAAAAGTCCTTCTTTCTCAGCTGAAAAGGCACCCCCGAATTAACTGAGCACTAATTTGTCCTAAGGTTTAAAAAAAAGCTGTAGAATTGTATTCCAATCACGAAGTTGATTCAATGAAGGGAAAATAAAGGTTGAAGGGTCGATCCGCTTACTATGATATTATAAAGCTATGAAGAAATAACTGGCGAGTCCTGTTATTTCCGTTGAAATGTCAAAGTACCGACATAATTAACTTGTTGCTTTAAATGAACAGTAATTAATAGCTTTCCTTATGATTGATTACAATTTAACAAAAAGAAAATAAAGAAAAGGTCAACGGAGTCGAATAGACTTATTTGCTTCGTAATGTACCTATTTTTTTTTTATTTTGGGTGACGACACTTTATTGATGGTTGATGTTGATAGGTGTTTCAGGAAGCTTGTGCGGCATCAAGAGAAATGTAAGAATTAAACGCTTCTTGGAAATCTCATCAACATACATTATAATAGTGCTTGTTTACCTTCAAGTGGTAACCATCGGAAACTAGACTCTTCCATCCGGACTTGACTTGCTAAGCTTATAAGGGCGATTGTTGAATAAAAGTCAAACAAAGCAACAATATAATACTCTATTCTGTTGGAAAGTATACTGACAGAAAAAGAAGGACGATCATATAAGAAGGATAGTGTGCGGCGGATGAATTCAATTAAGGTAAACAACGGAGTCACTAACAGTCTTTAGACATATAGATCGTAAATGCGCTAGTCTATTGAATACTAAGTTATATAAGGTCAGTAAATATTTTCAGTTCTTGCCAGTGTGGTAGGACCCAAAAAATAAAATAAATTGTAATGTGGCCTCAACACAAAGATTTAGTCTGTTAACACCATAAATATGAAAGAAGAGGGCAGGTGTCAAAAATGAGTTCAGTTGAGTTTTGATTGTCAGAAAAGAAGGTAAAAAAAAAGTAAAAGCCGCTTCACGGAATTTGTGTAATTTTGTATTCTAAAATAATAAAATATAAATTGAAATAAACATTGTTTTTATAAGACCGCTTACACCAGGATGCTAAAAAAAAATTTTTAACAGACGAAACGAACCCTTTACGACCAACGACAGTCCACATACCGTAGTGTTCACTACTCGTATAGCGGATGTTAACAGATCATCATTCCCGTACGAAGACCGGCTCATATTATACTTGTCTATAGTACCAGAAATGACCGGGTCCGGGCTAGAAAAAGTAATGCAACAGATTAGTGGAAATGTAAGAGTGGCAAGTTGAAACGTTCTTTGGAAGTATAAACGGACAAAAGCTTTACGACATGACCAGAAAGAGATGATGAACAGAAGGTGAATTGACAATTGGTGCTTCCAAGGAACAAAAACAAAATTGGCAGCAAAAGCATATACAACCTGTTTTATTACGGATTTGAACAAAGGTTAAGACGTAAAACCTGTATCAGTTGCTTGTTAGCGACTTAACTTCTTAAAAATCTAGTTGTCATTTGAGTGAAAAGAAGGGTGGTTGAATGTTGTCAGTATCTATACTGACAATTTAATTGGGTTTAATCAAAAACCAACATTTTCAAGGAAATAACTTTTGTTTGTCAGAGAAACTGGGCAGTGATATGATTGGACATTTCGGGAAGTAAAACTACAATAGTGAGTTGTGCTGTGAAACTATGAGCAGATTTGAGAGTGATGAGAGTGATTTGTATCTCAAACTTATGTAATTCTCTGCAATGAACTTGCATTAAGTAATCGAAATTACTTCTTAGAACTGCAAAAGAACACTACTAATATCTGGACAAAGAAAACCTGGGGTGGAATCGGCTATAGTGATTTGTGATAAGTGACAGTCAAAATCTACACTTTCTGTCTGCGTAAGGTGATCATCACAGTGATAGCTAAAAACCAATCAACAAAATATTGTGATAGTCATCTTCTCATGAAATTGACGTTTCATTTTCATTTTTGTGGCAATGTGACTAGAGTTACCACACGCATACAAAACTTTATACAATTTTCAACTTTTTTTTCAATTTTAGTCACTAAATCATCAAAAACAATATTTCTTTTATCACAACAATCGAAAATAAATGGTTAAATTTAGAATTATTGCATTTATTCACTAAAAAATTAACAATTTCAATGAATTTATTTGAAAATATGACTACGGCAATAATGTTTTTCACAAATGTCACTGACAAATTGAACAAAGTTGAATCGAGTTGAATTGGTGGATGTGATCACCTTACGCAGAAGGTAAAATCAATTTGATCACAAGTGATGATCAAAAATGTGGCAATCAACTATCATCTTACGCGATTCCACCCCTGGTCATTGAGTGATGAAGATAAAGCAGTAATGGTAATAGGAAAAAAGAGCTTTAAAAACTTAGTAAATGTGCCCCTGTAATCCTAGATGAAAAAGACTACTCGAAGTGGCCATATAGAGTTTAGAGAGTTGGAAGAAATATATGTTCAGCTGCTAATGAAAACCAGGCTTATGTAAATATATGATGTCAGTACCAATCAGCTCTTGATGTTAACAAAAACTTTTCAAATAATAAACGAACAAAAAAGTGTAGAGTTTTATTATTATTACAGATTTGTTAGTGACCTACTTGAAGATGGCGAACTTAAAATCTGAAAAGATATTTGGATACGTTATTTTTTTTTAAGGATAAAATCCACAGATAAATACTTTATTTTGTCTCTTGATTGATGGAAGTAAATCATTCTTGTTAAAGATTCTATAAGGGGTTTTAACCTAAGTAAATTCGTAATTCCTGCTAAAAGAGAGGAATCGGATGTGTTTTTTTTATGAACTTAAAAATCTTAAAAGACATTGTGTAGCTTTTTTTTTTTCACCCCCTATGAGTTGACCTTCGTGGTGGGGGTGCTTAATTGTGGGGTTTTCTAGCAATCCAGCTACAGAGCCTCACAAACGAACATAACTCAAAAACAAAACAAGTATGAAGACTTGAAACTAAATATGGAAAAAGTTAACAAAAAGAACAAAAATCGAACTGGGATATCAGTTCAAAAGTCGGTAGGAGTCACGACTGCCGGCGATGGCTTGGCCTCGAAAGAGGATAAGTCGCCAGTGACAAATAACAACAAGGACACTAACAAAAAACAAACTTTGGCCATTTCAACTGACATAGCTTTAAATAGCGGTAGGACTAGTGTGATGACCACAATTCCCGGAAAGGTTAACAAGCCACCCCGGGGTTGTGGAGCGTCCCACAGTCTAGACGCTAATACCTGCGGAGGAAATAGCAATCTGCCCGCTGGTAACATACCAATTCCGAACTCGGTAGGACTCAAAAAAGCTGACAAGGGTCTTGCCAACCTCTCTTCTGCTGTGAAAAACACAGCCCTTAGTGGAACTTCCACACAAACCGCCAGTACAAAACCTCTCGTGCATTCGGGGGTTACTACTCTGGCTCAAGGTTCGACCACGACTGTTGGTCCCACCACAAGACAAGGTAGATCTCTTCCGAATACAACGGAGGCTCCCCTCCTCGCTGGCAGTGGTAATACGTCATGTAGACCCATTCCCAACGAGAAGAGGAAGAAATTGACAATGAGAAAAGATTTTAGGAACGCTACGAGGATAGTGAAGGTGATCGGTGACTTGCCAGCATCTGAACTAGACTCAAAGCAATCCGAAAAACTTGCCTGGGCCAAAAACACACTTGCCAAATTTCAGACCTGCAACGACTTAACGTCTAAGCGACTAAGGTCTTCCGAGGGAACCACTCCGGAACCCAAAAGGCCAAAGGCGAACACCGCTGGCGCTCCATCCTTCACCAGGAAAGATCTGTCCTTTAGTGCCGTGCTAAAAGACAAAACAATTCTAGCTGTCATCGACGGCAGTAATGCAGATGGCGCGATCTCTCCCGATCATTGGCAAATGGTCTTGAACAAACTCCAAGCCTCATACTGGACCCTCATGCTGGAAAATCCAGGGGAACCTGCAACTTTTGAGGATGCGGGATGGTATCAAGGTCGAGTCAAGCTAGTTGCCTTTGATGGTGAGAGATCGTGTGACCTGTATAAACTCGCTGTCAGCAGGTTAGAGGGCCTATGGCCAAATGCAAAACTCGAGGTTGTGGCAAAGGAGAATATCCCGTGCAGACCGAGAGCCCGCACTAATGTCCCGGCCGATCTCTCCAATAAAGAAATCATCCTCAAGATGCTTCAGTATGGAAATCCATCCTTGCCTACTCACGACTGGAAGGTTGCAAAGCTTGAAGATCCACGGGGTTCTTATAGATCAGCCGTCGTGGTGATAAATAAGGACTCATTGGCTCCATTGGCTGAAACCCAAGGTGTGGTTAGGTTTGGATGGTCTACCATAACTCTAAAGGTATATAAAAAAGACGAGGAAAACACATCGAACACGATGCCATCAAAATCACAGGATGTATTTACAGAGAAGGAACATGCATCGGGTATCGACCTTCAGACGATGGAGGTAGATACTCCATGCACCTCCTCCACTGTGTCGCCCTCCATTTACATAAAACCGCCATCTGTTGAAGAGGCTCCTAACGTCGACAAACACTCCGACATGGATTTTGTTGACTCCGCAAATGAGGACGACCTTCTTAAATCGGATTTCGACTCCGATGCAGATCTCGACCAAACTGTGGTGGGGGTTGATCCACCTAGCTGCAACCAAGATGGTGCAGTTAGTACAGATTAACACCCATCACTCCAAAATGGCTTCGGCCTCCCTTCTTCTCCGTCTACAAAATAAAGGGGAAGACATCGTCCTGATCCAAGAACCTTGGATTGTAAATTCCACTGTTCAAGGACTCAGGACTCCCGGATACTACCTGCTGTATGCATCTAATAAAGGTGACCCTAGATCTTGCATATTAGTAAAAAGTAGTATTAATGTATATTTACTCCCTGATTATAGCGATCGCGATGTAACCGTAGTTAGACTACAAACAAATAACGGGGCGTACTGGTTAGCATCAGCGTATCTCGGCCATGACCACCTTGGCCCTCTTCCTGGCGACAAGCTAGAGGAACTAATCAGGGAAGCAGAACGACAGAAAGTCTGCCTTATAATTGGGTGTGACGCTAATGCCCATCATACCGTCTGGGGAAGTACAGACATAAATGACAGAGGTGAGTCACTTTTTGATTTTATTCTAAGTACTAACCTTATAGTAAGTAACATTGGCAATGAACCAACATTCATTACCAAAAACCGACAAGAGGTTCTAGATATCACTCTTGTCTCCGATACGATTCATCACAAGATCATAAACTGGAGAGTTTCTAAGGAACATTCGTTCTCTGATCACAGATACATCCAATTTTGTCTTGATGAAGAATCTAAAAAACAGCCAGCCTTCCGAAATTATCGGAAAACCAACTGGCAACTATATAGAGAAACTTTAGTAAGATTAGTTAAACCATCACTCTTAAGTATCCCTTCTAGTAAAAATGATCTTGATGATAAAGTCAAAGATCTCACCCTAGCTCTCAATAAATCAATGGCCATTTCTTGTCCCCTTACTCAAATAAGAGGAAAAAAGAAACCACGTTGGTGGAACTCGGGTCTAGAACTGCTCAGGAAAAAGTGCAGACAACTTTTTAACCGAGCTAAACATTCTAGAGATAGTCTGGACTGGGAATTTTATAAAGAATCCCTAAAAATTTATAAAAAAGAATTAAGGAATAATAAAAGAACCTCCTGGAGGAACTTCTGTGGAAAGATAGAAGAAACTTCAGAAGCTTCACGATTAAGAAAAATTCTATCAAAAAATCCTACAATGCCTAGCTCCTTAAAGACAGTTAACGGCTCTTGGACCAATTCTTGCGAAGAATCGCTCACCCTGCTACTAGACACCCATTTTCCAGGTAGCTCACAAAATATAAATAGCATTGATTCATTATTATCAAGCAACACACATACAAATATTGTTGGTCTGATTTCTAAGGATAAACTGAAATGGGCTATAAACAGCTTTGATCCTTACAAATCTCCCGGACCCGACGGCATAATACCTGCCGAGCTTCAATTTGCCTCGGATATCATAACACCCATCCTTGAGATCATCCTAATTGGTTGCGTAAAATTTACTTACATTCCCTCTTTATGGAGAGAGGTAAAAGTTGTCTTTATACCCAAAGCCGGTAAATGCTCCCAGGTTAACCCTAAAGATCTCAGACCAATCAGCCTATCATCGTTCCTTCTCAAAACCCTAGAGAGATTGATCGATATCCATCTGCGCAATGCTATAGATCCTAATCTGGTATCTACTGCACAACACGCTTATTGTAAAGGAAAATCGGTAGAGACGGCTTTACATACACTGGTACGAACCATCGAATACTCACTACATCATAAAGAGTACACTCTAGTTGCATTTCTCGATATTGAAGGCGCCTTCAATAATGTCAGCTATCAAGCAATCACAGCGTCACTGAAGAAACTAGATATACATGGTTCACTGAATGACCTAATTAATCTTATGTTAGAAAGTAGAATTATTAATTCATCTTTAGGTGGCACTCATGAAAGAAGATCTGTCAGCAGAGGTACACCTCAAGGCGGAGTCCTTTCCCCACTTCTATGGAACATAGTCGTAAATGAGGTGTTAAAAAGCCTAGAAAAAGAAGGTTTCAAAGTGATCGCGTATGCCGACGATGTTGCCATTGCAATATCGGGAAAACATGCTCAAATTCTCGTTGAATTAATGCAAAATGCTCTAAATATTATGCTCAAATGGGCAGAAAAATGCGGACTGGGTATAAACCCAAACAAAACTGAACTTGTCCTCTTCACAAGAAAATATAAAATTCCCCAAATAAGTCCCCCATCAATTATGGGAACTCCACTAAGATTTTCAGATGAAGCTAAATATCTAGGTCTTATCCTGGACAAAAAACTACATTGGAAAGCAAATATACAGGAAAGAGTTAGGAAAGCCACAGTAGCACTCTTCTCTTGCAAAAAAGCTATCGGAAACAAATGGGGCTTATCCCCATACATAACAAACTGGCTCTACACAGCGGTCATCAGACCGATACTAACTTACGGGGTAGCAGTATGGTGGACTGCTCTTGACAAAGTTACATATCGTGACAAGTTAAGTAAAGTCCAACGGTCAGCCTGTATGTGTATTAGCGGAGCTCTCCGTTCGACACCTTCAGCTGCTCTTGACATTCTACTTTATCTCATACCCCTTGATATTTTTAGCAAACAAACGGCCGCAAGCACAGCCGTTCGTCTCAAAGCCATCTCTCAATGGACCGATAACTCAATTGGTCACTCCATTATTCTGAAAACATTCGGACCAAAATTAAGACACTCCGACTACTCTATACCCCAGCTAGTTTTTGACAAGAATTTTCAAGTCACCATCCCACCAAGATCCACTTGGGAAAATGGGAGTTTCTTGAAAGATGAATCAGTTCATTTTTACACTGATGGCTCAAAAACTAAAGATGGGGTTGGTGGTGGCGTGTACTCAGACAGACTAAATTTAAATCTCTCATTCCGTCTACCTGACCATTGTAGTGTGTTCCAAGCGGAAATTCTGGCGATCAAAGAGGTATTATCCTGGTTAAGGGAAAACGTGATATCTGTATCGGATATCCGTATATTTTCAGACAGTCAGGCAGCCCTTAAATCAATCAGTGCTGTTTCCACAAACTCAATAACTGCCCGCGACTGTCGATCATCTCTCATGGAGATGGCAGAACAGTTCAATATTCACCTTTTCTGGGTGCCGGGACACAGAGACATTGAGGGAAACTGCAAAGCCGATGAACTCGCCAGAAATGGAACCCTATTGCCGATTTTACCTAACAAGGTGAATATTGGTATACCTATCGCTACAAGCAAACTCATGCTAAAACTAAATGCCATAGAGAAAGCAAATTTAAGATGGACAAACACTACTACCTGCGTAGCGACAAAGCAAATCTGGCCAAAATTAGATCAGAAACGTACTAAATGTCTGCTATCTATGAGCAGATTACATCTTAGCTCCGTGATTGGTGTCATAACCGGACACTGCCTCATAGGAAGACACGCCATAAGACTTGGCGTATTCTCTAATGATTTTTGCAGAAGCTGCATGGACGAGGAGGAGGAGGAGACTATCACCCATCTTCTCTGTTCATGCCCAGCTCTCTCCCAAAGACGTAAATTACACCTGGGTAATCTCTTTTTCGACGATCCAAGCGATATGTCGAACGTAGATATTCTATCTTTATACCGCTTCATAAGAAGCTCCAACTGGTTTAATTAAAGAAATACTCCCTCGCTCATTCGTGGTATCACAACGGACCTATCTGTGGTCTAAGTGTGTCAGTAGTCTTCCTGACAGCCACATAAACCTAAACCTAAACCTTGTGTAGCTTTTTGCTACCATAGTTTACTTAATAATAAAATAAACTTTTCGAAAAGTCCAAATGAATTGTCTACTAACCTGAATTAATCCAATTCGAACAAAGATTTATTTTAACACAGTCACAATTCCTTTTTTAACACTTTTCTTATTAACAAACACTAAAATAAAAAGTTGTCCACTTTATTACTTTATTTTCACCAAAACATCGATTTCAGCTTTAGTTTTCACCAAAACTTCGATAAATATTTTTTTTGCATAATGTAAATATTGTGTCAAATGTTAGAGAATAATAATTCAGTACGGCGTAGTCTATCTTAACCACCAATGGTAAAAATAGCTTCTTTCGCGACGTTATTTTTTACCGGTTGTGGTTACCGGTAAGGGTTTCAAAGCTCATTTCGATTCTTGCCTCTACTTATGCATTATCCCAACAAAAACCAAGAGTGTGTATATATAAGTCAGCAATCAGAAGTGAACATAAAATAGATATGAATGATTTAACTGTTGAAGTGTAGATGGAGCTGCAAGTGGAATGGAGAAGAATATTCGTCACTTGCTATGGACATTGTTGGAAGATGAATTCAAGTATTTTGCAGTGTAACTGCCACCCAATATTTAAAATAAATATGTGTATGCCCAATTTTTTAAGTTCCGGAAGTTAAACTTTGCTTAGAAATATAGTGCTGACGACCTTGTTTGACATTTCCTTTATCCAACAGCATGTGACGCGTGTAAATCGGTTCAGTGATTGCTGAAATACAGACGGATTAAGCTTGGTCTTTTACTAATAAGGCTTTACTTCCGGTAAAATTTTAAATTTTAAATTTAACGTTTCCGGTTCGGATATCCATTAAATTTAATTTGTTTTGGTGCTTGTCTCTGATAAGCATATTTTTTTCCACACCATTAGCAACACCATCTGTACGTCATAATTTCCAAAACTAAAAATGAGTTAAAAGTGAACATAGATAAGCTTAATTTGAGCTTATTAATTATACATGTTCAGAATCCAAGAACATAGAACCAAAAAGCTTTTCCCAACAATAACCAACCAACTGACTTTTATTATAGAGAGGATGGTTTATGTGTCCATCCATTATGAATCAAAAAATCTGGATTAAAATGTTTTACGGAAATGAATACCTTCAACTATTACGACTGTCTGTTAATAAACCATTTCTTTTTCCAAATAAAACCTCTTAAAAATGCACAACAATAGCTGTATTAACTTTGATGTAATCTTTTTAATTTATTTTCTTTTCAGATCTGCACACAAGAGTTATATACAGCGAACTTTTATGAACGAAGACAACAAAATTCACTGCAGCACACACCAACCATCCTTTATCGAAAGATTTACATACGAAGCGCCACAAAATGTGGATGAGTGGATGTGGATTTTGGATAATCGAATTGCGTTCGTCCGGAATCCTTTTGTATCCATAAGGAATCCCTTTCCCTTATGATAACGATGGTGAAAAACGGATAAAAGGCTAAAGTCAAACGAAGAGAAAAATTACGTTCACTTCGTTTATTTCACTCGATGAACCCGTATATAGGGTTTTCGTTTTCTTGTTCTTGCACTAAAAATCCATACGACCATACCTATATAGGGCTCAGCTGTAATGGTGCGGTGCGGCGCTAAGTATTTCAATATCCATTCAGTTTTTTCTTTATTTTTACATTTTTGTTTGCTGTGGTTTCCCAGAGGATGTTTTATTCTTGTGCTTGTACAATAGGAATTTGGTACCTATAAAAATAGATTTTGAACGACCATAGATACGTTTATGTATAGTCTTATACCTACACAATTACGAACAATGACAAAAAAAAGGAGGTAACTCTATTTATTTCGTTTTATCAAAACATACCTATCTGTGATCTAACTGTTGTCGGTATAGTTTTCCTGACAGCCACCTTAGCCTAACTTCTATGTTTGTTTTGTTGGTAGATTTTAAGTGAATCTCTAAGTCATTATTTTTGTTATAATAAATTTTGTCTCAATTGAAAAAGCACGTTTTTTTCAATTTTTAGTTTTTTACTTGAGATTACAAGTACCTATACTAAAAGGCAAGTTATGCTTCGTACAAAAAAAAAAGTTTTGAGAGGACAATCAAAGATGATATTACGATGGTACAATCCTGTCCCTCTGTAGGTCTGTCTGACTGTCTGGATGTATCGAGTATATCGACCTAGGTATATATTTGACCTAGGTACAAAAATAACGCTACCTATCATATATAACGCGATGCCGGTAATTCCATTGTTCTCGAAAAATGAGATCAATTTCGGCGAAATTTTATATGAGTGATATTTTGGCAACAATGATGTCCTTCATTTAATTTTTTTTGTCAGAATCAGCTTATTTATGGTGCCTGCCATATAGAACCGTTTCTTATTACTCAGACTATATTTTAAACGGCAGCACTGATTTTGACCAAACTAAATTTTCTATAAGACTATGCTAAACATAAACAATATAAAAAAAATTTTATAAAAAAAATAATTTTAGAATTTTTGTTTTTTTTTTTAAACCGATAATTTTAATTTTTTCTAAAAAATGCGATCAATTTCGATAAAATTTTATATGAGCGCTTTATTTCTGGATACTTCTGAATGTCTATAATGCCTCGTATGGATGGGTATTCTGTTGCAATGAAAATTTCTCTGCCGATTGGGCTATTAAGTGTTTTGAACTTTAGTGTCTGTGTCTGTTAATGAAAGATGGATGTCTGTAATATTTAATTTACACAAAGTAGGTATAGCAACATAAGCACTAAATTTGTAATTAAATTTGTTTCAGGTAATTAATTTTACATCCTTAAACAGTCAAATATGATTACAAGTATGTGAGGGCAGAGTAACCTACATATACATATATATACAAATTTTGTTAAGCAGTCTTACGACGACTTTGTATGCTTATTCCTTTATTGAATTATTCCTATTATGTTTACAATATACTCGTACATTTAACATCTAAGGGAGCTGTCAATTGAAAGAACATTAATAGATTTCATCCGCCAGCAGCTGACGCTTTTGTGGCGTGAGTAACATGAGCTTTTGGTTGTGGTTCTGGGACACCATCGTTAATTGAAATGTAATTACAAACATTTTCCTCTTAAAATTTATTGGTTTCGTGATTACATTGTCTTTGACGAATCCTAACCCTCACCATATAACCTACTACAACTGGATGGTATTTCCCCTATCAGAAGCTGTATTGCGTGCAAGCATCCTTCTTGTTCTCATCATACAAAGTACAAGGACGACGAGCATAAGGCTTCTTTGAAACAGAAGATACATAATTTCATTGTAGGATCTGATGTATTGTAATTAGATTACGTCAGGATAGCTGTTTTGTATATAATGAAGTATACGGTTGGCTCTCTCTATAGTTATATATATATTTGCCATAGCCAGGATAATGTGTGTTCAATTTATTTGACAAAGTTCGTTTAGGATGTTTTGTCGTGTTGAAGGTGCGTAAACCTACATTATGTGTGTAATTTAATAACAACGTATTTATTGTTGCCACTGTTGCCAGAGGTTATTACCATTATACTCTTGTAGTACTGGGGTATAATGTCAAAATAGTTTATCCTGTCTCCCATATTATGAGTTGAGCATATGATTATATTAAAAGATGTGTGATCTTTAATGTTGAAGGGAATTTTCTTGAACGATGGTTAATCCTTGTGTTCAGAATGTTATGTCTGCTATTTTAATGTTGAATTTAAATTATAGATAAAGTAAACAAAATGAAAAAAAAATCATAAATAATCTAGTGAAATGATAGCTCAGGAAAATTAGACAAAATATAAGGCAACATTACGACAAAGCTGTATTTAGCTGGAGACCTATGTCTTTGTGCATATTCTCAGAAGTAACCCATGATACCCATCATGATTAGACTCGGAGGTAACTTTTTTTAGGGAGGGGAAAAGTTCGAAATTTAGTTTCTTGCAAATTTTTTGGAACCTATGAACTTTTTATAAATATTGTTAACCTTTTAAAAAAAAAAAGTTTTAAAGTACCAATAACCAATTTCGAGAAAAAATTTTTAAACTGATACAAAATTTGTTTTTTGAAAACACTGCACTTTTTCACTATTTGGCCCTTTTAGTTTAATTATATTGTGGTTTTCCCATTAAGCTTGTCCACAGAAAAAATAACGAACGCACAATTGGGTTGCACGAACTTGCTCTTGTTGCAAACTATATGAAACCACAAAAATTTAAGTTCGTAATATTATGTCATCGTATTTAATTTTAATATTTGTTAGCTTAAAACTTTAATTACGATTTTCTGTTCAATGGTAAATTTAAATGACATACAAAATCTAAATGTAATCCATTCTGGCGTTATCAAAAGCTTTTTCAAGGAGTGCCAATTCCTCTCATCAGTTTCCTTATTAGTGGTCCTGATCTTTAATACAATTTTATTGTGTAAACAAATTTCTACACGTACATCATAGGATTTGAACCCAAGCATTTCAGATTTGCTCAGTGTTTGAAGTCGTATGCACTACGCATTCCACCGCTTATGAATAATGACTTTACAGGTCGAGATGTGATGTTTGTAATGAATTACAAGATTCACATCTCCCAGCTTACTTCCATATTCCATTTGCAAATAAAAACATACGACAAACCTCGTCATATCCCGCTGCCACCTTTTCCTATAAGGCGCGGTCACAAAACAACCGTATAATATAAATTGCAGTGACAAAACGGCCCCACTCTTCAACTAAATAAGCTGCAACACAAGCTAAAATTTATTATTTATATTATTATCAAATGGAAGCCAGCCCAGTATAAACAGAGCCGCAGCAGCAGAACAAATGATAAGTCGTCAGCCAGCAGCTAGCCAGGTAACATCTCTCTAAATAAATTAAATATATTAAATTAGACTTCCCCCCACCAGTGGTAAGGGTTCTAATGAATAAAATAAAAATAATAATAATAATAAATTCATACCACGACATCGTATAAATACTCGTGGAAAACACCATAAATAATCAGTCCGCAGATGAAGCTCAACCAAACAACATCTCATAAAACAGACAACTATTAAATTAGACTTCCCCCCACCAATGGTAATAACTAAAGTAAGGGTTTCCAGGAAACTTTAAATTATGTTTGATCCCCAATCTTCTCCTTGTTTAATCCATTTAAAGGAAACATTAAATCCTGTTTGATTCCAAAATTTTCTCCTTGTTTGAGTCATTCCAGGGGTTTACCTCTGTTTTCTTTGCCTTGGCAATGTGTTCCCCATCCACAAAAACAGATAAAAAAGGAAACGTAAAGGGAGATTTTTTTCACTAATGAACTTCTCTTTTCATCAAGGCGGCAGCGGAGGAATTCCTCAGATGGAATCACGGGTTTGTAAACACCTTATATACGGGCTACTACTAAATGTATTGAGCTTAGGCCCTTAAAGAGCAGATGATCCGGTTCCTCAAATTCGGAGTTATAGGTACTAAGATTATACAGGGTTATTGGTATAATATGCACCACAAGCTTGAGCGTGTAGGTTGGGTTAAGACAAGAAAAAAATCGTATGGGAGGGGGGATCTATTTCAACCCGTTTAGGCGGGAAGGGCAATTTTCTAAAAAATTGACTTAAATCAGAAAAAAAATTATTTAACAACAACGGTGAATGATACAAAGACTTGTTATATCTTTTTGAAAAGTCAGAAAACTATTCTTTTATTTTATTTTTAAATTAAGTTGTTTGAGTTTTAAAAAAATTAATTTTCAAACTCAAATTTTTGAAAAAAAAACTAAAAAAAAATGTTTAAACTAATTTTTTTCAAAATTTTATGTAATTAACTATTATTTTCATTTTCAAAATGTATGCTCTTATTAATTTTTAGTCAAAAACAGAAAACTGGATGCCAAACTGTATCTTAGTTTTTGAGAAATTAAGAAAAACTAGAAACTACAACGAAAGACGGATCAGCACGTGTATAAATGTCCTATCACTATACAAAAAACGTGAAGCCGAACTATTGGCGTAAGCCCTTGAATTTTGCAAAGCAGATGTCACCGCCATCTAAGAACTGCAATATAATTTGCCGTGCAAAAGAAGGATGTGGATTTGTCGTAAGAGGCAGACTTAGGCAAGCAGGCGCTTCAAAGAAGGACAAGAGCAGCGCGAGAGCTCTCTACAAGCAGAAGAAGAGACTTGTTACCGATGACAGCGTCAATACAGCTTTTATAAACATGCCAACTCAGTGTTGAAACTAATTTATTACATTGCCCTGACAACTTACCTACTTTAAAAGTTTTTCACTGCTCTCATATTGCTCCATGTTCTCTTAATTGTAAAAAAAAAATCACTCAATAAAAAAAAACAAACAAAAAAGTGTTCTTCTGAAGGCTGATTTAAATTATTTTGTCTTAAATAAAAGCTTTTTGTTTTATATTCTCAGAAAATTAATTGTCCTGAACAACACTTCAATAAAAAATTTCTACTTAATTAACACCTGCATGCCACCGACAATACTGCATCGTAATATTGTATATTCCCATTGCTTTTACCACATTTAAACACTCTTGTGTGCGCTGAGTCACAACAAGCCAGTAAACTGTCAGAATATTACACCACATATATAGAAGGTATATTGGTGTAAAAGGAAGTGCAGAAGTGCACTCTGCAGTGATAATTATGGGTGTATAGTACTTACATAAAAAGACACTACAAAAATCACTGTCAAATATATCTTTTATGTATATAAACATAAGTATGTCACTGATGCTAAAGTTGCAACATTACATTAAACGTAAAATAATATTAATTTAATTTCAATCGTATAATGATTTTCTTCTTACTTCACTTGTACATATAGTGCTTGAACTATGGTACCCACTTCCTTCCGGTTGTAATTTATGTAAATAAACCAGTGACGAATTTTCTTTCTGTGGAGCCCCCAGACAAAATTTCTTTATTGAGTTGCTTAACAAAATGAGAAAACTGTCAACATCTAGCCGTCTCTATTAAAAACCCTTTTAACGAATTCTAAAAATTTGTTAGGATGTTCCATCAGTGCGGGCTAAAATCGCCCAAGCGAAGCGGGAGATTCAGCAGTAGAAAATCCGTAAATTTTAGTTAAGACACCCCCACGGTTTAGGGAAATTAACTTGTCGAAACCCTTGATACGTTCTCATAACAAGGCATGACGCCTTCAAAAGAAAATATCATGAATCGTCTGATTAATTTACTAATGGGACATTACATATAGCGTAAGTAAGTTCACAAAAAATGCGAGCGCAAAAGAAAATTAATGGCTGCTGAAATCAATATGCTACGCATGATAAAAGGTCAAGGTTTGTTGAAATCAAAAATAAGAAGATCTGAGGAAAACTTAATTTCGAAAATACAAACGTAAACAAAATATGTAGTCCTAAACTTCGTCGGACTCTTTTTAGAAACCCTTGAACTAACCTGTTCATAAAGGGCTTGTTTAACAGTCTCTAAGTAATTTTCAAGTAAAATACCTACTCAGCAAATAAATTTGTTGCTTCCTGAATAGCTTAATCGAAACATACTTCGATATTGTGACACAAGCCCTAACTTCCAATTCGTTCACATAGTTTTAAATTTATTAAAACTAGTTTTATGATAAAACCAGTTGTAAAACGAAATTTCATTTCTTATTTTATTATTTTACAACGATTTTCTAGTTACAGATGAAGTTTTAAATTTGCAATGATGTGATCGAATCAGGCTAAAGAGTTTCTAATTACGGCAGAGTTTTAAAAACTAAAGACTTGGTAGTGATAACAGCGACTTAACAGGTCGCAATTATGGTAACGGGTTAGGTATAGTTCATACTCATACCCAATCAACACATACCACGACTGTTCATGCCTGGCACTATATATACCGTACCAGTTCATCCTCACATACGGTTCATACTAAAAGGTAGAAATTCTATTAAACAGTACCTGAGTGGCCCGCTTCGCGCCGCTTCGCGGGTTTAAGGATTTTAACTCCCTTTCTGTAGTCAGTCCGCGCTCACGCAATTTCGTTGCTCCGCTAAGGGTATGTCCACAGTAGTCTGGCAGGCACCTTTGTCAGTTCATCTTCTCAATTTTATCTTCTGATGCTTGATCTTATTCTCTTTGAATTCATTTAATCTCTTATAACAGTAATATGAAAACCTACCTTTTGGTATGAACGGATGAACTGGTACGGTATGTAGTGCCAGGCATGAGTTGTCGTGGTATGTGTTGATTGGGTATGTAGTGCGTTGACACGATGGTAACATCTCAAGCAGATATAATCCTTTCCTTTGATTTAAATATAGGACTTGAGTCGAGAATGTGGCGATAAAGTGATGCACATCAACACCAGACACTATCTCTTTCAATGACCATTACTCCGTCACTTAGGGTCACCTAAGAAGATAATGTACTTCGAATATTTCGGAAAACCGGTTTTTGGCTCCGTTATCCGTGGATATAAATAATTATCATTGAAGTTTGGAGTTATAGTTATTGGTGCGTCAAGCCAAAAGAAACAAAAGAATTCTGAAACAATTATTAAAACAAGAAAACATTTCTGAAATGTTTCTGGAACGCGTTTTTGGTCTGAACGCTTGATAAACATTTTTTAAATGATTTTTGTTTTCTTTTCGCGATGGGAAACTATTAATGTTTTGCAAGTGCCATATAATTTAATGAACATTTTTAAAAGAAAAATTTCAGAAATGTTAATGAATTTTTTTAAATTAAATGGGAGACATTTCGGAAACTTTTTTGAACAAAGTTTCTAGAAATGTTTCTTTGGTTTTGACACCACATTTAAAGAAATAACTGTGCAAGAATAAAATACCCATAGAAAAATAAAACAGAAAACAAAATTAAGTTGGGCCCTTTGTCAACTGCCTCACCTTCGTCCACTTGAACTCGGCAGTCGGCACTGGTGCGTATATAATATGTACATCCCTATATATGTTTATTATATTAAACAAAGTCCTTTATCTCTTCCCTACTGCAACCTGTTTGCTTAATTATTATACACATGGACGTCCAAAATAAGGATATTGTGCATATATAGAGCTAGTCTTGTGTGTGCAAAACGTATAGATGACCCTGTTTGGGGCTCTAGATGGACATTAAACAAAACCTTTTGGGTAATCAATATGACCCAATGAGGCCAGGGAGTTGAGTATAGGGCAGTGGGTACTCAACTATCCAAGCAACCGATGAATTAACCAACCGATGCAGACCGCTATACTATCATCGGTTATACGGTGGTTGTCCATCTGCAATGTTCCGAAGTGAAAAATAACTATTCGTAGAAAAAAAAAAAGAACTCGCTTGCCGAGACATAAGACCTAAGACGAACTTCCCACAACTGGGTATGTACGATGAAGTTTATTGTTTTTTTTTTTTATTTGATGTTGTTCTTGGGCTGAACGAACAAAATAATTTCCATTAAATCCTACGATTTAGATATCAGTCGTAATAAACATTTTATTATCTCTGAATCTCTTATTTTTGTTTTTCTAAGAAGTGCCGGTCCTTGGGAAATCCCTGCTTTTCAACCTAAGCTATAGAGATGGTAAAGGGATTCTGCCAAGACCCTAAGGATATTGTGAGCTGCAATAAAATGAATTGAAGGATGTATATATATATATATGCTTATGTGAAAGATGGTTATCTTGTAAATTTATCCCAGCAAGCATCACTGCATAATTCTTTCGGTTTTCGGGTTTAAATATAGGTGTGTATAGATGCGGGGGCTCCTCACCTATAGCAAGATGCTCAGAATTTAATAGTTTCTGAATGAGAAAGGAGAATTTCATTAGCAGTAAATCAAATAATTGGACTTTAGGTCTTATTGAGGTTAATGAATCCGTTTAGAGTTACATAGACCCGAATCCAGACCGTATAGACCACATTGAGGAAATGAGTCAACGTCATTTGGTTACTTAAACCTCATTCAAAGGACTTTATTTGATGTGATATAAAAGAGAATTTTATATGAAAATTCAGAAGAGTTATTTGAATTGCAAAAGGAATTTACTTATAAAGTGATGATTGGGTTTGAAGAGGCCACAGAATATTATATGTACTACATCAGATAAAATCGTTTATCGCACCTGGGAATGTAATTTATTATCTCAGGGACAAATCAAATGGGTTTTGTTGAATAAAATTAGTTGTATTTCATATTATTTAAAGAAATTAGATGGAAATCAAAGCTATACTGATATTGAATTATTATTAATTAACTATTATTTTTGTTTAATTATGTAAGTTTATTACTTTGTTTTTGAAATTTGTCACATTATATATCACGGAAGTTGAACCAATATCTAACGTTGATCACTGTGCAAGGCTATATGTTTGATTAAATGATTTGATCAACAACACTGCTAAAATTGGTTCACCTTGAACCTTTTCCTTATATCTAACGCTAAGCGGTAAAGAAGTCCGATGTTACTTGGCGAAAGATATCCAATTAAATAATGTTCATTCATAAGGGTACTCAGCTAAGCAGTTTGAATTATACTTTGATTTGAATGATCTGTACAATAAAATGCATGCGTCTTAAATGAACAACAATGAACAATTGAATTGAATTATATTGAGTTGAATTAAAACAAACTGAAATAAATTCGAATTTAAATAACAGAAAATATGATTCAACTTTAGTGCACTAAATTAAAATTAGGTTGAATAAAATTTAATGGCATACAATTGATTAGAATTTGGAACTCTCACAATCTGAACTAAATCGGATTGAATTCATTTGAATGGAATTGAATTGAATTGATTTGAAATTAATTGAATTAAGTTGAATTAAATCGAATTGAATTTAATCGGGTTGAATTGAATCGAATTTAATTGATTTAAATTATATTATGTTTAATTAAATTTAATTGAAACGATTTGAATTGGGTTGAATGGATTTAAATTGAGTTGAATTGAAAAAAATTAAAATATTTTAGTTAATTGATACGAATTGAATTTGAAATAATTTACTTAAATTAAATAATTGCATTAAACTGATACAATTAAATTAAGAAAAATAGAAAAAACCGAGTTTTATCATATTAAGTAGAAATTAAGAGTTGAATTGAATTAAATGAAATTGAATAGAATCGATACCTATATCAAAACCAATTAAAATTACACAAACAAAATATGTGAGCCTTTAATACGTGCAGAGTTTTTTTTTTTAATTATTGTTATTTTGTCCTTTTTTAATGTGCAGTTCAGGTCTTATGGAAAAGCTTTTTAAAAATCAGTAGCGTTTCATAATTTTTCACCATAATGAATTGAAAGAAACAATGTGTAAAAAGTGTGCCCATGAATTTCCGATCGCATCTGACATAGATCCAACGACTTGCATACCGCACAGTTATTAGCGCCCAGTTCGCACTGATCTTTTCAACATTTCAACCCTCATTTAATACCAATACCAACATACATTCAGAATTACCTTTGTGTATTTGGTAACTCGTTGGATTTTGTTTCCTTGGGTTTCTGTTAAGGACATTTGATTTTAGAGCTTATAGAAATGATGAGTGTTACCGTGGAATGTTTGTTTTGATCTTTTCTTTTAATTTTTTTTAAAGAGTGGAAAATAAAGTTACAAAAAAAGTAAGCTGTTTTCTTTAACGAAATTCTTTGCGTAGATTCTAATAGCGGTCGATCGGATCATTCATGTTTAGTGATTTGGTAATTTTGTTTGGTAATTTTTGAAGAGGTTTTTTTAATACTATCAATTTTAAAAAAATTACATGTAATTGAATTTTTAATGATGATGATGATCATATAAATTCTTTTTTTTAATTCCATACATTTGTTTTCAAATTTAAAACATTTTCCAGTCATGACCACTAAAGTAACTTAAAATGCATACGCCCCAAGAGCAAGTTTTTTCAACCCAGTCGTTTGATATTTTTACCCAGCAGTTCATATTTCGTATGTTTGTAGAACCAAAGTGTTTTATTATTATTATTAAACTAATTTAAGGCCACAAGTTTAGTGTTAGAAAAATTATGAGAACCTATATAAAATAAAACAGAAGCTGTGTAGCAAGTAGTAGATAATTATTCGGTGTGTAAACACAGTCTACAATCTTATCAACGAAGATTACACCAAAGGTCACAACTCGCCATCAAAAAATATAAACCATGGCACTATAGAAGTAAAATAGATTATAGTTTCGATAAGTTTGCCATCGGACAAATTGAACTATGCATCAGTTTATAACTTAATAATGGCTTTTATAGAATGAAAAAATAGTAATGGCTTTGCGAGAGAATATAAGATTTTCATTTTTCATCCGAACATTCTTATTTCGTTAGTATAACACTTAAAGAGTTATGGCGTGTAAAAGTTTTTTTTTTCAAAATTTGAACGGAACTTTTTCGTTTTAATTTTAGTTTTCAAAATTTGAATAAAACCTTAACTGTTATACGCTATGTTGTGTGTCATACCTACATAAAAAGTTTTTTCGTTTAATAGGCCATTCTTTAATTATATAAGACAACGCGTTTTTCAAAATGGCGGCTAACTCAAAAGTCACACCATCCCGCCATTTATTTGGGACACTCCTGTAAAGCTAACGAACCAATCATACAAATGGATATGTATTCTGTCGCATTACGAAACTAAATTTTTATTTTCTCTGCTAACTGTCCTAGTGCCTAATTGAAAAAAAAACCCGGTCTTGGTATCCGTCTCATAAAGATCGCTTATAAAACAAAGTGGTTAGAGCCTTTATATATAACTATACTTTTCAAAATTATCTTTGGCAAATTCAACGCCAGATATGAAAGATGAGGGACGATAGCCGAAAGGCACAGTCTGCATAAAAAAGAATTCAATAACCGACGCAGGATGGTGGATTTTGCGGATAGGCTATAGGTCTGCATATCCAGCACCCAGTTCCTAACCCTCGATATTATCAAACAAGACCTTAATTATGTCAGACCTGTGGTATGGGACAGACGCATTAGGTCTTTAAAAAAATTGGGTGAATTCTTGCTTGGGTGCTTTGGTACCTATGTTATTTTTGTCCAGTGTGTATCGAAAGAGTTCAAAAAGCCGAAAATATAGCGGCTGAGAAGTTGCGAAAATGAGCTGAGAAAGTTTCAGCACAACAGACAAAACGTATACACACAAGTCAAGGACTACCTCAGCCAACTTGCTGTGTATAACTAGCAACCGAGCTGACTGGAGAGGCATGTGCAAGTGTATTGAGGCCGTAGTCAACTTTAGGCTGTAAGCGGCATCAAAAGTAAGGATCCAAAGTACTGAATCAGGAATACCCTGGTATACAATATGAGACTATCTGATGGTTTATTTGAATATAAAATTTCCAAGTTAATTGTTCAACTAATCTCTTTAGTTAGATGTATATACATGTATGTTAACAATACTTTGCTCTATCCATAAGCATGCATCATCCTTAATCCCCGTTCGCGAACAATATAGAATTTCAGAGAAAACTTATTAAGCTGCACATTATGTAAGTATATAGGTGTACAGGTACACTCAAATGCGTTTTCAATTCAAAACCATCATCCACGTCGACCCATCCTTGAACATTATGTTCTTTCATTCAACCATCTACATTACATTATGATAACAAACATATACCTGCATCTATAAGGATCCATAAATATCCTAGAAAGTTTCACGTTGGAATTTATTATTTGGTGTGCTTGAAATATGTGTAAAAGTAACGGAGATTAATGGGTTGCATTTGTTTGGCTTGCACTTGCTCTTGCACTATGCCAGCTTCCTCTTAATTGTGGTTGTGTTGGAAGAAACTTTATATAAGTACGTTGTACGTTGTCCTCGTAGTCATGTTCCCACAATAGGACCGTGTTTTTCGTGCTCCAGTAATCAGGGATTGTATAGAAATGTGTAACCAAAAAAGTTTAAAAAAAAAAAAAAAAAAAACACTTCTGGTAGAATTTAGCTTACGTTATACATCGTTGGATATAATATTAAGTCGCATGTGTACATGTTCTATAGTCTTTTACCTGACTTTACTCTCAAAAATTGGAACTGAACTGTCAAAACAATAAAAACTTAAAATAGCAAGTGGTAAGATGCCAAATCCTTGTCAAAAGTGGTATTTTTAATTAGAACATGTCATAACCACCACAAAGTTTTTTTTTTTTTTAGTTTTGTCTGTTTTAACAATGGAACAAGTCATTTTTTTCAACGAAATATCTTCTCCGTGTATGTAAGCGATTATGGTTAAACAAATACTGTAGAGTAATCCTAACAGTTTGAGGTATTTTTGTTCGGATATGAATCCATACATCGCACATCGGTTTCGAATGCTTAAACATCATGAAATTCATGATCAAGGGGAAAGATTGAACCTGATGGTAGAGCATTACACATTCATGGTGTGCGGTTTTAGAAAGAATTTTCCCAACTTCCAAAATAAGCCCCGTTTAACGTAAAAATGGTCAGTGACTCACTAACAGAGAAAATAAAGAGCGAAATCTTTATCTCAATCTCAAATCTCAATTTTCTGAGCTAATGCTTCGTATGCAAAATATACATAAGTTTGTTTTTTCATACAAAAGCTTCCAAAAGCTCAAAAAAATAAGACCATTAGCTCAGGAAATTGAGATTTGAGACTGAGATAAACCATTTCGCATTCCACCCTATGTTCCGTTGTAGGAACAGAATACAGCTGCAGTTATTGATTTTTTTTAGTTTAAAATTTGACAGGATTTTCTTTTTCTTCTGCGACAATGCTGTCAAGTTCAGAACTTATAATAAGCTTGTCATATACCATGAAGCCATTCTAGTTCAACAACAAAAGTAGAGGACCTAAAACAGTAGATCGTTGAAAACAAAATGCACGACTAAGTAGTACGAACTTGCTCTTGTGTCAAATTATGGGATTACAAAAATTTAAATTTATTAAAACTGAAACCTTTATATGGCAAGTACCCGTTATAGCCGGGCTAAAACAAAAACTCGAATTTCTCCTCTATGGAAACAACAAAAAGTGCTTTATACGAAATTTTAACTAAATCCGTCAAACCGTTTAGGCTGTAGGTCGGTGCACACTGCACAGACTAACCGAACACATCACGCACATCCGCATACCCGCACATCCGCACAGACAGACCAACGGACTGCATAAACCTACTTTTTTAGGCTTCTCTAGTATCTTTATGTCAGTTTTGATTAAAACCTCGATTTTTTTTTTACACGAAACCAATACTTGCCTTATTGGGTTAGTAAAAATCGATAGTCGAAAATAGTCGAAAAATTGATAGAATTGTCATGTCTTGCTCGCTGGATAGCCCAATAGTAAACAAACGACGAAAATGGTACTTATATATAGGAAGGATAGGACTCACAAGTAACATGTGTTTTCCTGGCTTTAAAGCTGATGTTGGTAGCTTCCCAGCAGTTGCGATAGAATGGTACCAGGTTTGAGAGAAATGCAAGACTGAGAGTTTCAACTGATAGAATCGGATGACCTCTTTGAAGAAATCTTTGACGAGCTCTTCGCGTAAACATGTTAACAATGCCTTAAGAGCGACGCTAACACAGTTTAATTGGAAAGGAAGACATTTCAGATTACTTCTTCGGTAGAAGAGTTATATTACAATAAAATTCTTAAACGAACATCAACAATGAGGAGAAGATTAAACGTTGGACAACTGTGTAACCTGATGAGATAAAATATTCCTAGAGGTTTTAACGAGCCCTAGAACTGATGATGTAAATTCTTAATTCTATACTATCTGGGAACAAAATCTTAGCATTCATTAAAATCAGAAATTGCTGTCATATATTCCCTAGATAGGAGGTATACCAAAACTTGCATTTAGAATAAAGAAACTAACTGCTTTAACTATATTAAACAAGAACTACCTATATATAAAATCTCACTATATGCATTAAGATAATGTCCGTCACATACACGCTTGGATTTATTTAATATTAGTTGGTATCTAAATTGATTACATTATCAAAATAATCCACAATACATAATAAATCTTTTATATATACAACAACTCGCAACAACTTTCTTATATACTATTATCTATAGCTCCGTTTATTTAATTTCCTACTACTACCTGGGTTAGTTTGCAAACCTCAACCATATTCCCAAAAGTTAAGATTACTCAACATGCAGGTAGGATAGAAAACACATCCATGAATTCTCTTCAACTACCTATAGGTTTTGTAGAATTAGCAATTCAAATCGATGTAACATCGAAATCCACCCACAAACATATAGTTTCACATTTCCTAATACACAATTGTATATTGTAACTACATGTATTCCAGTCCACCACATTGATTATATCAAAATAATTGCGGTCTAATTATCTCAAACTTACACGGATTTGTAATAGCTATACCCACTTCTGACGGACATCGGAATCGGATATTCAAAGGAGTTATTATGATGAGTCCCTTCCACAGTGTTAGCATTAGTGAAACACAATTAATTGTCCATCCGTAGATAACTAGATAGTTTAGACGGAAATTTATTCATTACGTGTATATGTATATCACTTGACTCCCGTCCCGATACATTCCAATAGCCATTAACTATTTTGTCAGATTCCTCTCTGGAGGAAACAGTCAATCCCGTTTGTCAAAATTGGTAGAATGTAATTTAATAAACAAGATGATCTAAATTTTGTTTCACCTGTTATGAGATTTAAGATTTTAAAATATAATTATTAATCTTTAATCCACATCACTTTTCAATGCCTTAATCTACACAATACCTACACATGAACCAAACAATTGCTTCCAAGGAATCTATAGCCTACGAAATCAATTTTCACTTGAGATTATATCAATTTTTTTAACTTTTTATTCAACATATAAATTATTTTTCCTATCCTTATACTCTTATTTGTTTGTTATAGAATTTTAGGACAATATGGACTCTTTTTCGATTATTCTATTTTTATCTATATCATGCAAGTATAAGAATGCGATCTACCAGGCAGTGCCGCAAACAATTATATTAAATGAAAAAAATAAATTTTTATTCAACTTTAGGTAACTTAAATTTTTATTTAATTTTTGTTTTAATTTTAGTTTTAATGTTATCAAGTTATGGCGAATAATAAAATGTTAAATGTTGAGTTGTTAAAGCAGTTGTGTTTATTAGTTTAAAACATTTAACTGGCCATTCTACAGTATTGATTTTGGGAATACATTTAACAGAACCGCGAACTATAAAATCCCAAATGTAAAAATCGCAAAATCCCGAGTTACCAGAATCCTGAGTTACAAAGTTCACAAAAGCGAAAATTCCAAAATCGGTGAATTACAAAATCCCGGATTTGAAAATATGCACAATTAAGAATGCTTAATCAGAAAAATCTCAAATAACATATTGCAATTCGGGATTTTGTCATAATATATCTACGATATTCTGAATTTTGGGATTTTACAAATTTTGCTAACGGGATTTTGTATTTTGGGATTTTGTAGTTTCGGAATTTTTTAAATACCATCCAAAATTATTAAATTAAATTCTATTCAATTCAAATAACTTAAGAATAGCTTATTGGACGAAAAAAATTATCAAGAGCTTTTCCATAGCAAATAACATTTTATTTTTTTCATGCCGATACATTTTTGTTGTAAGTATAACACTTTAGAAGTTGTGTCGTATTACAGTTTAGTTTTTATTATTCAAACTTAAAAAAACATATACCTATATATATATAAATCAATTTCTAAAAAGCACCTATTTGGCTAATTCTTTTTTCGTTGTATTAATTATTGTCAACACATTGTTTGTATGAAAGAAAATATTTGAAAAATAGTACGATAAGAGGTAAATTTGAGTGTAAACATCTCTAAGTAAAAAACACTGTGTAAAAACAGAAGTATCTGACTAGAGAGATTTTAAAACGAATTGACTTTCGTTTTAATTGTAAAAAAAAAATTAATTTTATGTGACGATAAAAAAATGTGTAAGCATATGTATGTGAATAATACCGCTATTCCAGAATCCAATGACGATCTAATAAGGTTTGGAATCCCACCGCTTCGTTGTCGGCATTTTTTAAATTAAAACAAAAGTATGTATGTTATAATACTAAAAAATATTTTGCTTTCTAATTATAACACAGTTGCTTTCCAAACATTTTGACTAACTTCTATCAGTTGGCCACAAATAAACTTTTTGGGACACACCTTTGCCTAATAAGATGATACTCTATACACAATTTTGGTTACTCAGTAAAACTTATCCACCCAACCAGTTAAACATTTTTATGAAATCAGGATAATAAGATATAATTTTGCTACACCTTCTTTCTCCTCTAGTTTATTGGAACACTCGAATTCAGATATTACAGATGAAATTAATAATTGAAAAAAAAACATTAGGTACTTACATATTTATTCGATTAAATAAATTTATTTATTGGATATTTTATTTCGCAATCGATCGATTCCATTACCGATCCCATAATGAAGAAATCAATTATCCAACTGAATTCTTATGTCCTATATCCTATACACTCAAATGATTTACGAGGAATACCGCCACAAAATTAACATCTCTATCCGGTTGATGCACTGATGATAATCATGCTAGATGCAATCTTAATCAAACAAAATTGTGCAATCGAACAAGGCTCACTGTTTAAAGAATATTGAAAGTAAGTTTCCATTAAGCTATTCGGAACTTTTTTTGACAGAAAACAACAAAACAATACACAGCAAACAACAAATTTAACTTCTGAGTATTTTACTTGAAATTTACTCAGAGACTGTGAAACAAGCCCTTAATGTAACTGTAAAGTAAGTGGAGATTTAATTTTTTAATTAATACCTATAGCCGTGCGAAGCTGGGTCGAGCAGCTAGTATAAAATAAAAAAAGCATTTCCAATCATAAAATTGAATGGGTATTCGTATTCTGTTACAAAAAAAAAATCTCCGCCGAATGACCTATTATGGCAAACTTGTATTTTTTATGTTGGTATGCCCACTTATATACTCTCAATCATTTGAAATCACGTTGAAAGCAGTTGCACTCACTATTTCAAGTGATGAAATTAAAAATATAATGTTGGTTATCGATTTCAAATAAATTCTTGCAATCATTAAAAATATTTGAAATCCACTTTAAGTTTTTTTGCAATCATGAAATCAAAAAACAAAATTTTTAAAAAAAAGTTTAAAATCACCTGAAATCATATGAAGTCATTTTAAATATTGCACTAATTAAACCACTAAACTGGCTATAGTGACAAACCCCTCGGGTATACCTACATGGTATTACCAATATTTTGTTCGGAAACACAAACAAATTGAAATTTTTATATACCAGTGTCATTCGTATTATAAATTTTACACACAATATATTTTCTTTTATTTATCAGGGTAACCGTGAATTCATAACTATTTTGTCCTGTGAAGAAAGCTCAAAAATGAGCTGAGCTATGAGCTGGGCTGACATATGAGTTTCTTGCATCCCTGATTTTTAGCATTTTTTTTTTTTAAGTTTGGGCTTTTTTATAACTGTTATTGTGGACTTACACCTCACATAGGTTCAAACTTATACATATACAACAAATAATAAGCGCTGTATGCACTAAAATATTTAAAAATATAATTGCCTTTAAAACAGACATTTTTTTAGAGGGACTCTATTCAAAAATGCATTGTTGATTGGAGAAAAATCTAGTTTGTACCTCTACGATTTACATAGGTACATACTATAAAAGATTTATGCTTCAATAAATACTAAGTACATCAAGAACCTTTATTCAGATATTATCGGTCTTTTATTATTATTCAATACCGACATATATATACATCTGCCGTGCAGTTTTTAAAATACAATTCAACAGTCTGTTAAATTCCATTTTAAAATTTCAATTGCTTGCAATTTCAAGGTACTGAAATTTCAATGAAATTCCTATTTTTTCCAGAAGTTGTTTGCACACTTAAGTTTACACACATCATTGTATAGTTGTAGGTATTGTTTGAAATTTTTTTATGGTCTAATAAATATGTTGCTCTATAAAATACAAATGCGGTGGTGTAGTATGGAGAAATAAATACATATACCCATATATGTATGTTAAAATCACTAATCTATTCGATTGAAGTAACATATTTTCTGGATGAAAGTAGCCAATATACTCGGATATAGTAACAGAGGTGATTGGCTACTTCAACCAATTGGATATGGTACTCTAATCGATTAGATTGACTACTCTAACCGAGTAAATTGGCTACTTCAACCGAGTTGATTGGCTACTAAAACCGAGTAGATGGGTTACTCCAACCGAGTCGATAGGCTACTGTAACCAAGTAGATGGGCTATTCCAACCGAGAAGATAGGCTACTCCAACCAAGTAAGCATGTGCATATGACCGAGTTGATTGGCTGTTTCAACCGAATAGATAGGCTACTCCAACCGAGTAAGTATGTGTATGTGACCCAGTTGATTGGCTATTCCAACCAAGTAGATAGGCTATTCTAGCTGAGTAGATTGACTACTCCAACCGAATAGCTAGGCTACTACAAACGAGTAGATAGGCTACTTTAACCAAGTAAGTATGTGTATGTGACTCAGTAGATAGGCTAATCCAACCGAATAGATTGGCTACTCTAACTGAGTAGATTGGCTATTCCAACCGAGTAGATTGGCTAGTACAACTAAGTTGATAGGTTACTCCAACTGAGTAGAAAGGCTACATTAACTAAGTAGATTGGTAACACCAACCGAGTAAATATGCTAATTCAACCAAGTTGATAGGTTACTCCAACTGAGTAGATAGGTTACTCTAACCAAGTAGAAGGGCTATTCCAGCCTAATGAATAAGTCACCCTAACCGAGTAGATAGGCTACTCCAACCGAGTAAGTATGTGTATGTGACTCAGTAAATAGGCTAATTCAACCGAGTAGATTGGCTACTCTAACTGAGTATATTGGCTACTCTAACGGAGTAGATTCGGAGTAGTTTAATGGTTACTCCAATTGAATAAATAGGCTACTGTAACAGAATAGATTTGCTACTTCAACCGAGTAGATTGGCTACTCCAACCGAGTCGATAGGCTACTCCAACCGAGTAAGTATGTGTATGTGACCCAGTTAATTGGCAATTCCAACCGAGTAGATAGCCTACTCTAGCCGAGTTAGTATGCGTTTGTGACCCAGTTGATTGGGTATTCCAACCGAATAGATAGGCTACTCTTAATGAGTAGATTGGCTAAAAATAATAAATTAATAGTCTTTTCCAATCCAGTATATTGATTGATCTAACCGAGTGTGTTGCTTAAAGTAACTAATTAGATCGGTTATGTGAACGAGTAAATTTTCTACTCTAACCAAAAATGTTGATTACTTTAACCGAGTAGGTTGGTTTATTTAATTGAGTTGATAAGCTACGTCAACCGAGTGGACTAGATATTTCGATTTAGTACTTAAAACAATAACAGAGAAGATGGGTTGCCGTAAATAATTCAGTTTGCAAAAGTAATCGAGTAAATCGGTTATATTAAGTGGTTTAATATGTTTATTTTGCTAATTTACTAGGCTATATTGCACACAATAAAATTTATACAAATTTAACCGAGATAGTAGTTTAATTAATTTTAGTACACTTCAACCGAGGCAGTGGGTATAATTAAATAATTTTTATTAATCGAGTTGACTCGTGTAAAGTTAATCGGGTTAGTTTGCAGGTGCTATATTAGCAGTCTCACTTATTTAACTTTACACGAGTTTTACGTAGTTTTTAACCGATCATTTTTCTGCGTGTACAATCATGGGTACTTTAATTTATTTTTATTTAATGTTAAAAATATGAAGCTGAAAAGTTCCTGTTCAAAGTTTAGCTTCAAATAGCTGAAGTTACACAATTACATAAATACATGGCAACGCAGCCCACACTTGCAAAACTCAGTAAACAGTTTCATACATGTAAAGGTTTACAAGGTTATACTGGGAGAAACTGTTGCCCCAGCAAGAGAGTCTCTTGCTGACAGAATTTTATGAATATTCTTGTAATAATTTAACATAGTGCGAACGATCAGGGAAGAGAAGATGACATGAGCTATTAATGCCATTATTTTTGAGTGTCTTAGCATCACAATAAGAGAAAAATTGTAAAATGCAAGGAAGAAGTCAATGAAATCGCAACATTAGAAAAACTCCCAGTAATTGTATGAACAATTTATAGCAATATCCTTAAAACAGAGCCAAATTATATCTACGTATAAACGCATTAATGTTATTACTCTGTCCGGACTGTTGAGGTACAATTTTGATAGTTTTCGAAAAATTAAGTTGTCCGCCTGTCCAGACTACTGAAGTGACCGGGCTAACGATTGTCCGGACTAGCGAGGCTGTACTGTACATCTCTTGCTTTCGTCTAAGAGCCCAACCATAATAGTCGAAAGAATTAGACAACAACAGCCTGTAAACACCAACAATATTTTTCGAAGGAGTTATAGCTATTTCATGGTCGCCAACGCAACGCCAATCATCAGACTCCTTTTTGTTAATTAGTGGTCGTTCGTCCTTTTACAACACGTTATTGAATTTTTTGCCGGCACCAGGAATCGAACCTGTGCCTCCCCCACAGATGGTCATCGGACAACGCAATTCTACCATTTTCGATATATTATGTTATCACAATTCAATTTGTGATTATCGATCCACTGAAAAGACGGCTATTTTATTAGTATATAGGTACACATATTTTGGGGTTGGGCCGTTGGGTTCAAAATCCCGAAAGCCAAAAGACCGAAAATCAAAAAGACCAAAAATCAAAAAGACCAAACACCCAAAAGACCGAAAACCCAAAATACCGAAAACCCAAAAGACCGAAAACTCAAATAACCGAAAACCCAAAAGACCAAAAACAAAAAATACCGAAAATCCAAGAGACCGAAAACCCAAAAGCTCAAAAAAGTTTTCCCGAAATCCCGAAAAACTATTTAAAATGAAAAATTTGCGCATTTTAAACAATTTTTCGAGATTTCGGGAGAACTTTTTCGGGCTCTTATGTTTTCTTTACTTTTTTTTTCATATACCTTTTGAGGGTATTTTACTTACTTTAACAGCACCTGGGTGGCCAGTTTCGTGGGTTCAAGGGATTTCAACTCCCTTCCTGTAGTCAGTCCCGCTCACGCAACTTCGTTGCTCCCCTTAGGGAATGTCCAGTCGTCTGGCGGGCGCCTGAGTTCAAAGTTTCCAAATTCAATAGTACCTAGGTAGCCCCCAAAAGTTAAGATTGGGTAATCCTACTGGGAATTAAAGTAGGGCTATTGTTTTGGTATTTATAACAAAATTTTTTTGTGAATTAAGGTGAGAGAGAATTTTGTTAATTATTTTAAAAAATTATTTTGTGTTAGTGTTAGAAATTACCTATTTAAAAAAAAAAATAAAATTTTGAAAAAAAATCAATTTTAATTTCGGTCTTTTGGGTTTTTGGTCTTTTGAGTTTTCGGTCTTTTGGGTTTTCGGACATTTGGATTTTCGTTCTTTTGGGTTTTCGGTCTTTTGGATTTTCAGTCTTTTGGGTTTTTGGTATTTTGTGTTTTCGGTCTTATTTTGGATTTCGGTATTATGTCCGTCTCCCCATGTTTTGTGATTGAACTAAAATTTTCCATAACAACTGACCAAATTTTGTAAAAAAAAATTTCTTATTCGCTTAAAAATTCTGGGATTTCTAAATAATATATGAAATTGTTTCATATTACGGTTGGGTCAATTTATACGTTAACTATTAAAATGTAGTACAATACCTACACTCTAAAAAATATTCGCAAAATTACAACAATTATTGTAGTAACGTTTTTCAACACTGATTGATTTTTTTTACAATTATTGTAGCATCAAGGAGGAAGAAGAGAAAATTTAAACATAAGTTTACTGTTAAACAGATGTAGGCATGTTGATTTTTCAACGGCTGTTGTATTTTAAAACATTTCAACGTTTTGCATTGAAAATTAGGTATCAAAGTTGAAATTGTCAGCAAAACTTGTTGCATATTCAAAAAATTGTTGAGAAAAGAGATTATATAAATTTTTTAACAACAAGAAATTGCTCTTTAGAGAGGATAACCATGATTTCATATTCACATTAATGTCTTCGTGGTCACTTATTGATTACTGACTGATAATGCATGTGCTTGTGCGTGTATTTACAGTGAGTTGTAAAAAATTTGGAAACCAAAGAAAATATAGTTTGAAATTAGGCTAAAATTGCATTTAATTTCAGAGTAATGTCAAACTAAATTTTGCTTTAGTTTCGAGCTAACTTTACTATTATTTTGCAACGGTAAGTTTAATCACTTTTTAAAACCCAACAGATAAAAAAGTAAACAATGTTTATATCATCACGTAACGTTGAAAATTCAGTTTTCCGTTTTAAACAGAATATTAAATTTCTGCTGGAAATTGCTACAATTATTTTTGTAGTGAACCTGTTACCTACAATATTTGTAGCAAATTGCAACATATTTTTTTTAAGTGTAGGTACTTAGGTATAGTATATAATGGTAATCTAGTTGTAATATTGATATTTCCATTTTATAAATGAACTGTTCGTGCTATACTCATACCCTCGATTAAAGTCAAATTAACTTAAAAATCACACCATTAGCTGAAACCAACTGGCGAGGTCTTTCACCCAAATATGACTCACACTTTAGGTATTCAAATCACCCATAATAATGAGAAATTCTTATGTTCGAATAAACACAACTATATAAGTACCTATACTCCTGCATACTTATACATCGCGAATATACTGAATTTCATCGACCGACAATAGAAAAGTGGAAACCAAAACGGAGAAAAAAAAAGGAAACTCTCAGGTGAGCTTCATCGAATCCCCTATAATTGTCGTCCTTTTGCACTCGAGTGAATAACTTAAGCCCTCAATAAAATAGCAAAATTGAATCAACTCCAGGTGAAATTTCAAGAAAACCCGTAAGTTATTCCACAATGGGCTTATCAATATGGTGTTAGCGAGGGCAATACCAACTCCATTGTGTTATTCTAAAGGTGGTTTCTTTTTGCCCGCACGTACTTGGAAATCAGGACGAACGGATGGCTAGGAAAAGAACATTTAAATATTTGAGATATTAGGCCACTTGCCAGGTGTTGATGCGAATCTTCTTGACATAACTTATTTTAATGGACCAAGCCATTAAGTTCTACTCAGAGGCTTCCTGAAATTTTTGCGAATACATTTAGAAGTGTTTTGGATTCAAATATTAGGAATTTCTTATTATTATTAACATCTTAAATGGTGCGAACACAATAAAGTACATGCATTGGGTGAGCAGCTTAGCTTCAGGAATAAGGTTTGTTTCATGTTCTTTCAACCATCAATTTGACTTTTGACATCTTGCAAATAAGGTTTCGGTCTAAGTCGTAAAACTGAGTTATTATAGGAATAAAAAATAAACTATAAAATTTTCTTAGTTGACTGAGCATTTCTTGATACTGTTGATTGATTCCATGTTTTAAAATAGAATTTATGCAATTTCTTAAATTTCCATTTTATTTCATAAATACATATGGCTGTAGGAATTCTATGAATTCTGAATTCCCAAAAACCGCAGGCTTCCCTTCACTGTTTAAATCTTGTGACCGCACGCTTTACTATAAAAAAATCCTTAGTCATCAAGCTTTATTTAAGAATCCCTAAGACAGATGGACTTCAGCGATGTAGAAATCCTAAAGGCTCGGTCAAACAGAGCGACGTCCGATGTTCTTTCTAAAAATTTATAAACAAAATCTGACCACCTCGTTCATATTTTCCCAATATTTGTATATTGACTGGACCGTGTGGCGTCGTCGTCGGACAGCGCTCTGTTTGCCCGAGCCTTAAGACAGCAGGCTGCTGATGTAGAAATCCTGTGTAGAAAAATCCAGAAGAATAATCCGCACTTTGTTTACTATTTCTGACAATACAGCAACAGCCTATGTCACATAGTAAAGATATATAGGGTGTTCGTCCACTATCTGGCAATTTTCTTAAAGAAAAAAAGTCTTCTTGTGGTAGAAAAACGAGAGTTTATTTTTATTAAATTTAAGTTTGGTTTTATTTTAATTAAACCTTATGTTATGGTAAATACATTTATTAAAAAGGACTAGCAACATAATGTGTTGGCAAAAAATCAAAATGAAAAAAAAAACTTTTTATAAAAATACAAGTTAATCGAATGCAAGTGCGTTTAAGAATAAATATAAATTATTTAGTTCTGACAGAAGGACAGTTAAAAGCCAGGGTCAGACTGAGGCTTGTTCGTGTATATTGTCACTTTGGATTGAGAGTACCCTAAGTGTAACCAATAGAAATTGTATTTACACCAAAGTAAATAATAAAGCTCACTTTAATGTTTTATGTTTTTAAACAATTTATAATTGATAATGATTAATGAATCTATAATCTGTGAACTTGTCAATTTAAATTTTTTATTACCAATTCTTAGGGCCCTTACGCGTGTCCAACACTTACGCTATACAGGGTGATTGGTTTAAGGTGCACCAAAAAACTTGAGCGTGTAGTTGGGGTTAAGACAAGAAAAAAATCGTCTGGGAGGAAGTAGGTCTATTTCCCCCCGTTAAGGTGGGAGGGGCAATTTTCTAAAAAATTGACATAAATCAGAAAAAAAATTATTTAAAAACAACGGTGAATGATACAAAGCCTTTGTTATATCTTTTTGGAAAGCCAGAAAACTACTCTTTTATTTTATTTTCAAATTGAGTTGTTTAAGTGAACATTTTTAAAAATTTAATTTTCAAACTCAAAATTTTGAAAAAAAAAATTTAAACTTATTTTTTTTTCAAAATTTTATGTAATTAAATATTATTTTTATTTTCAAAATTCAATGCTCTTATTAATTTTTAGTCAAAAACAGAAAACCGTATGCCAAAATGTATCTTAGTTTTTAAGAAATTAAGAAAATACTAAAAGCATATTTTTTAAAAAAAGGTGAAATCCGGTTAAAACAGTTAAAAAGTAAGGATTCAAAGAACAGCCAGCATAGGTTCCACAGGTGCAATTAGATCTTGCCCAACGCGATGCCTTAAGCGTTATTCTTAATCTTTTGCCTCTAGACCTTCACATCAAATACATGGTATCCTGCAGTGCAACCAGGCTTAAAGAAGCAAGCTGTTGGGCAGAAAGACCCAATGGTCATGGACAAATTTTAAAACTTTTGCCAATAGATCTTCGCTCAGTCCATATTGACTACCAATACCCTTGTCTTGACTTTGATAAAAGTTTCAATGTGCTTTTTCCTACCAGAAAAGAATGGAAAAACGATACAGTGACAAATGTTGACGGAGTTGGGGCGGGTGTTTACTCCGACAAACTTAAAATTAGTCAATCGTTCCGCCTGTCCGACGCTGCCAGCATATTTCAAGCTGAAGTGCTTGCTATTAAGGAAGCCTGTAGGATACTCATACAAAAAAACAATATCTAACCATAATATTCACAATGTAGCCATTTGTATAGATAGCCAAGCTGCAATTAAGGCAATTAACAGCTGCCCTGGTGTCTTCAAAGATAGTTCATCAATGCAGAGCAGAGCTCTCAGGTTTCAGTGATAGTATAAAAATTTCTCTCGTATGGGTCCCAGGCCATAGCGACATCCAAGGCAATGAGCGAGCAGATGATCTTGCTAGGCAAGGATCAGCCCTTCTCGTCTCTCAGGCGGAATCAGTAGATCTTCCACTGGGCTTCGTGAAGGGCAGAATATATGATAATTTCCTTTCAGAGGTGGCAAGGTTTGGCAACCTGTAAAATAACTAGAAAGATATGGCCAACCTATGATAAAAACAGATCGAATGATTTAATAAAACGAAACAGAATAGACACGGCCAGGATCGTTGCAATCGTCACTGGCCATTGGCCAATAGGCGAACACGCAGCTAAACTGCGCATACCTTTCAACAGCTACTGCCGTAGTTGTAGAAATCCGCTGGAGAAGGAAACTATTGAGCATTTCCTCTGCCACTGTCCGGCCCTGGCTAGGTCTCGCCTCCAGGCATTTGGTAGCCTGTTTCTCGACAACCTAAACGTGCTGTCGAACAAAAGGATAAATGATTTTACCGCTTTTCTCAACAGCACCAGTTGGCTCTAACAAACCAAGCAATATCTCTATTTCAACTTTCACCTTGCAAGTTTTTGGAACTTCCGTTTAGGACTGGCTATTCGGACTAGCACTTACTCTATTTTTGGCAATAGCATCAGAGCACTGATTAATACCTGGTAGGTATAAACTGTCTTTGAACGGGCTTAGCCTCATATAGATCTTGTGTAAAGTTATTGGACAGGCTCTCAGTCCAGATGGAACCACCAAGTACACAGTGTGAGCTAATTTCTTCCTTTGGGACTGCGGGCATAGACCAAAAACTGATCCCCTTAGCTTAACAGTCACTACCACTATATCACAAAAATTAGGTCAAACGAGTTATGGTATCAAAACGGCGCTTTTACGCTTTAATTGGGTTTCTTCGGAACAGGTATTCTGCGAAACCGCCATCTTACCTACCTACCTAAGACAGTTAATTGTTTTTAACCAGATTTACCAGATTTCACCTTTTTTTGAAAAAGTGCTTTTAGTATTTTTTTAATTTCTCAAAAACTAAGATACATTTTGTCATACGGTTTTCTGTTTTTAACTAAAAATTAAAACAGGCATTGAATTTTGAAAATAAAAATAATAGTTAATTACATAAAATTTTGAAAAAAAATGAGTTTAAATTTTTTTTTCAAAATTTTTAGTTTGAAAATTAATTTTTTTAAAACTGTTGACTTAAACAACTTAATTTAAAAATAAAATAAAAGAGTAGTTATCTGGCTTTCCAAAAAGATATAACAAGGCTTTGTATCGTTCACCGTTGTTTTTAAATATTTTTTTTTCTGATTTAAGTCAATTTTTTAGAAAATAAAAAAACGACGAAGTCTGAAATAAAAAAATTCAGCTTTAGTCAAATAATTTATTGAAATATGTCACTCCCATACCTGAATAGCAGGGGATACTAAACATATTAAATTTTTTGTTTTTAAATTTTGTTATAATTTAATGAAAAACTTGTGAACATTTTTACCAAAGACTTTTAATTAAGTATACACGGACCCAATTTCCCATAAACACAATTTCAAACATTTAGAAAAACTTTTAATATAGCAAACTGATGCTTATTTCACCAGCAAGCATCTGATGAAAATTGCATTCCGAAGTTTGAAGTTATAAATTAGATAGTTCGCTCTATGTGACTAAAAATGCATAAAAGCATCTAGATAAATACAAAATGGATAAAAGATATGAGCTATAATCCTCGATGGAAGTTTTTTTTATATTTTATTTGCATGATCCTCTTCATTTTGAATTTTTTGAAACTTTATTATAATTTAAGTATCCTCTTACTATTATGAGATGGTATGGAGAATGGAAAGCAGAATTCGAGTCTCTGAGTAACCTCAAAACGTGGTTGTCAATAATGCCAAATGGGTTTTGAAAAGTTACGGGTCGTTAAACTTGTGATACAATTTAATTAGAATATTTTTTTAGGGGGGAAAAATAGTTTTTAAAGTTTTTATATAGCATTTTTTACATTTAATTTTGCATGGTATATGTATGAAGTATGAGTATACGCCTATGGTATGTAAAGATATTTATTTTATTTAATTAAAATTAATTCTTAAACTGCCTCGAAGTTCTTGGTCCTTCATATCGTAATTGTACTTTTTTAAAATTCAGGATGAATGTATGGTTTAGCCTAATTCATCATGCGTGAATTTATATTAAGATACTTATTACTCATACCTGTATATTAATTCTACCTCATGAATTAAGATTTTAGAATAAAGTTTTCACTTTAGAGTGAGAATTGAAACTAATAATCTTCTTAGATTATTATTATTTTAAGTATTGCATGGGAAGGATTTCACATTCATGTATAACCGTCGGTTAAAGCGGAGAAGTGATGGACGTTCTGTGAGAGATTTTTCTTTAATTTCAGTAGAAAGTCTGAAAATAAGGGCATCTGCTGGCCTTATGATTAAAAGATATTTTTTTACTTGCGATTATATAGGTGTACTATTATAAAACAAGTTATCAGTTTGTGCAAAAAAATAAATAAATGTCAATCAAACATTCAACATCACGATGATAGAAAAAACGAAAAAGGTGGGTCCGGAAATTCTGTTTGTCTGTCTGTTAATCTGTATGTATCGTCAACTTTATATAGCCTAAACGGCTATTTTTTCTTGATCTCTCGCGAACGGATACATTATGTTAAGCAAAACTAATTTAGAAAGTTCTAGATGATTTAAAAAAATTTCAGTGTCAAAAATTAGCATAAAAGTTTAGTTTATATTTTAATGATTTTTTTTAATTTAATTTTTGTAGATTATATATTTTGAAAATTTAGGTTATTTTGGATGAAATCTTGTTCTTCCTTCGGCTTTGGTTATACCAAATAAGATAAAGGAAAAACATGATTTCGTCCAAAATAACCTAAGAGCAATCTAAATTGGTCAAAATAGTTTTCAATTTTCACTTATTTTGAAAATGGCTAGATAAGAATTTAGCCATTTGTATTCTTATACATAAAATGAAAACTAAGATTATTAAGATTATTTATATTTTAAGGACTAAAGATTTTGGAATTACTATATTGGTAAATTTATATTTATAAGCAACAACATTTTCTGCATAGGTACTTTGATTTTGACTTGAAAAATAGTAAGAACTACTTCAAGCTCTTTTAATAAAAATGTATATATTTTTTTTTTTCTTAATTTTTATTTAAGATAATATAAAAAACATTACTTTATACATTTATACATTTATGTTAATTTTAATAAATGATAACAATAAAAATAATAATTTTTAATTTATTAGATACTAAAAAAAAATTGTTAAATATATTTTAATTAAATTATAATAGAATATAATTTATGTAAAAAAAATTAAACAAATTGTTTATTTTTTTGTCCAACGAATTTCCCATCAGTCGTTAACTTGAAGGTTACTTGCCACAAGAGCAAGATCTTGCGACATAGTTGTACACTTTATTTATTGTTGACTTGAGACTGTAATTTCTTTTTTCTCGAAAAAAAAATACGATCAATGTTTTATAAAATTTTGTATGAGTGATTTGTTGCTAGCAGTGGTGTCTTTTATTGGAATTTTTTTCAGAACAAGCTTATTAACGGTACCTGTTATAGAACTGTTTGTATTTACATCGACTACCTTTCTTTTGAACGGCTTTACTGCAAAATAAATAAAAAAAAGTTTTATTTTTTTTAACGGATAATTCTATTTTTCTCTAAGAAAAATACGATTAATTTTGGTGAAATTTTATCTAAGTTATGCGTTTGTTAAAAGCACATCTTTGGACGGAAATGGCATATGTTATTTGGTGAAATTTTTGTTAAAATCTATGTGTACATTTCTGTGGTCTCGTTGAGTTCTGAATTTAAACAACATGATTTAACCGAAAGTGCTGGTGCTTTCCATATCTCTTAGTCTTATTGCTCTTTTAACAACACTGAATCTTATTTAACTACTCCGTAATATTATTTCCATGAGTTTATATTGAAATCAATCATTGTCATAACATTAAGAAGAATATTCTGAAAGATTTTAAATATATATTCCATTTATTGAAAATCTTAGTTAAATTTCATATTGTTCTGACGCATTTAAATTAAATTTATTTTTTTTTCATCGGAGAGAAATATTGTCCTGTTGGTATCTCGAATCGTCGTATCACAAAATGCTTATTCAAATAGCCCTTTGGATGTACTCTAAAAAAGTGTATGCAAAATAAATGTAAAAATCTTTTCCGGTTAGTAAGAAGCTTAAGTTGTATTCCTTCAATTTATTTCTACTTCAATAAATATGAAAAGAGCATTTTTGTTTGAGTAAAAAAAAATACACAAACATGAATTTCTTATACAAAGACATACCGTATACTATAATAACTATAGGTAAGTTCACAATACACATAAATAAATAGCATAATGGAATTTGTTTTGTTCGAAATATGAACTATCCAAGTTCGAAGACATGATTCATGAAGGAAATTGAAAAGGTTAGATTTGCAAAAAAAATATAGTTTTGTCAATTGTAGCAAAAGGTGAATCTACATACATATGTAGGGGGAAAGCGGGAGACTTGAGCCACTTTTTATAAAATCGTAATAAAAACTTTTCTGTCAATCTCACCCAAATAAAAGTAGGATATTTTTTAAGCTACATTTATCTATTTCAAAAATAAACTCATTTCTTTTAAGAATATGTAAACGACCTGAACATGACCGAATTTAGTGTGTTAAAGAGTAAAACAAAGTTTTAATATTCAGTGATTTAATTTTTTTCTGTTTTTTTAAACATATAACAAATTATTAAAAAAAGAAAAAAAAAATACTAAGAACAATAATCTTCATAAACGTAACAAAAGAATATAACTTTATTAAAAAATATATATTTAGTTTTCTTAATATAAAATACGTATTATGTTGACTACAAATATAAAATATAAAACATTATGATAAATATTATATGATATGTAAAATAAAATGTAAATTTAACATATAAAAAAATATAAATCAAGTTTCTCATATAAAAGACCACTCCCTTCAGAAAGTGGTTCAAGTCTCCCGTTCGCTCTTTTTAACACAAATTAATTAATAACTTTTTTAGTGGTAATGGACATATTTTTTTGTACTTATATTATTCAAAACAAATACCAAGATAACACAATAGAACTAAAATTTTGTTGTTACCTTCCGAGAAACAAATATTATTTAAAAAATTACAGTATTTTTGTTCACTTTTGAGGTGCAAAATCACCTTTTTCTATTCAGCGAATTGAAATCGCTTACGACTTCAAATTATTTTTGTTGACAGATAGCTTACTACAGCCAGCATCGTATGCACTAATGCATACTCAAGTAGCACACTGGTACATAATTTAGTGTAAATTCATGAATTTTGGTGCAAAATTGCGAAAACTGGGGAAAAATTCAATATATTGGTGTATTTGTCAAAATATACCGGCATAATACATACACCTTTGTCTTTTCTGTGCAAAGGAATTTTCATATTTTAATTCAAAGGCGTTTTTAGTAAAAGTCTTAGTTTAATAGTGTTCGTATTTAAATAAAAGTGATAGGCGACCGTAAGATCACCTATCTCATCGCGTCCTTCGATAAAATGGGAACTAACCGATTGATATCGATGGAAGTTATGCAAAACTGATGGCCGGACATCCTTTTTCATTTACGTTTAGTCAGAAAAGAAAATGGCCACTTCCGGTCTCTTTTGAAGCTGTTCTCCACACTACAGGTACCCGTTCGAAAAAATATAGAAAAATCAATTTTAGAAGGGCTTTTTTGAATCTTTGTAAAAAGAAGTTTTTGCACTTTTTTGAAAAATTTATATTTTTTTTCCTTTTATATTAAAAAACAAAAAATTATTAAATTAATTTTATTTTCGTGACAACTTGCCACAAGAACAAGTACGTGCAACCCAGTCGTATACCACAACAGCAAGTTCGTGCGACCCAGTAGTGCACTTTATTTTTAGTTGAAGTCATTTCCTACACAAGTTGAGGAATAGTTTAACTTTTTTTGTGGAAAATAACTTATCTTTTTAATAAAGTAAAGTTAATTTAAAAACAGTTTGTCAACAATAAAAATGGTTACACATGATTTCTAGCTATCTAGTCCTTTTTAAAAACAAAATTTGGTAAAGATCCGCTGAGCCGTTAACGAGAAAGTCAAAATTTAAAAAAATTGTATTCGCATCGCTGTAAGAGATATGATTATGCGTCAAACTCACACTATAATGTATGAAATACAGTGCAACCAAACTCAGAAGCTAACGCCCTATAACTTACCTGTATAGTTAGTTTTCCTACAAAAAAATATCTTAAAATATTGCCCAAATATACCTATAGTACTTAGATAAAACTGTCCTCCGATTACAAGGCTAGAAACATATGTTTAACAGAACATTGTCTATATAGCTTTCAACTTATCAACGTAAGAGTTGCCTACATTTATTTTCGAACTTCTTCCAAAGTGCTTTCTTAAGTAGGATACCTTAACTTCGTTTTTCACCCACCTATATTGTTTTCACATGTACACTGCAAGTCATAAGGATAGAAGCACTCATTTTAGAGAACTAGAACTCAAATTTCTTTCATATTATGACAGACTGAATATAAAATTTTATGGCACAAGAAGGAATGTTAAATTTTCAATACGAAATACTGCATTAGAACTTCAAGACGAATTCTAACGGTATAGTAGAGAATGGTTGAATATTCTTAATATAAAAAATAAACTTTTTAAATTAATTTTCATATTAGTATATAGAATTTGTATCATTATTTATTTTATTTCTTTGTTATGGTATAGTGGAGAGAAAATAATAGATAAACCCATTATTTTTTGTGATTTAAACGCGTCATAAGAATAGAAGCACTTAAAAAAACAGAACGAAACAGAAATGCTGCAATTATTCTTTATTTAGTTTTTAATTTATTCATATTAAATTAATTAATTTTAATAATCAGAGTTAAAAATAACTTCAAAAATTCCATGATTTAAGCGGATTATTCATCGAAGCCAAGTAGTTCAGGAAAATCTTACTCCAGGCCATTTTAATGTAATAAATTTACCCTTCCTTGCTACCATTTAATCTTCATTCTTCACCAACTTATTGTGTAAACATGTCACATACTTTTTCCATCGCGTCGAGAATCGAGATCCATAGTGTACGTTGGTGAAATCAAAAAAAATACAATTTGGCTCTTAATAAATGGTTTTGTAACTGGGGATGTGAGTAATAAGGGCTTTGTCGTGTTGAAAAATCCAAGAGGTTCATTTTCAGAAAAATTCATTCAAGCAAGGATTTGTAGCTGTTTCCATTAATTTTTGTGTTTTTTATCATTAAGTCAATGGGTCTATAGTAGGATTTTGCACCTCCACCACTATCGCTCCTGTTATTTTTTTAGATAGTGAAAAAAATAGTTTTATACATTCAGCCCATCCAAAATACACTTTTTTTCGTCAGAAATAAATATTTTCGACAGTGTCGTAAAATGTTACCACTTAATAAAAAACGTTGATTTTGGCACTGCTTCTATTCTTATGACGCGATTTTAATTCATTTATTTTTTGAATTTTATTAAACCAGGTTTCTAAAAATTGACATATAACGGTAGTAACATCAGTTTTACTTCTCATATAATGCCTGCTTCTATCCTTATGAATTGCAGTGTATATGTTCACCTAAATTGGTACATTCCAACTGCTTCACAGTAAAATAACTTGAATTAACGTTTATGGAAAATGCTTGCCTTAAGTAATGATTATTAGAAAAGTTAAAAATTTACATTCGAATTGTATGTAAATATCGATATTATGTGCATATAGTCTCTATGGTGGTTATTCTTGCCATATCCTTCAAAGAAATTTCGAAACTTGCTCCAGGTAGAGTTTCAAAATTATCCTTGCCTGAGTTTATTATGTCGGAGCACAGTCACACTTACACAAAGAGGAGTATGGACCACTTAGCCAAAAAGTTTTAATTGAATAATAATTTAATTCTCACACCTTTTGGGATATAAATTGAAATAGCAGCACACGGTATATTATAGGACACACACAAATGTTTATATATGTCTTTTGTAGTGCCTTGATGTTGATGCTGAAACCTTTCGGTTTTTCTTAGAATATTGTTATTATATAAAGAATTATTATTAATTTGAACTTTGAAAACTTTTTCATGTTACCTGTGAACGTGAACAACTTCTGATTTTCTGTTTTTTTGGGTATGTGTGTGTGTGTCTATTTGGTTTTAGGGAGAACTTGTGTCTTAACTTTTCTTATGTTAAAAGTTTGCTTTTGGGTCATGTCAAGATGTATGACTTGTCCATGTGTTACGTTCAAATTCGGTGTCGATTAGTAAAAGTATAAAAGTTATATAGGATATCTAAGTCATCTAAGCATCTTAAAAAAAAAATTGCGATTTTTTACAGAAATAACAAATCTTTTTTAGTAGACTGGATCAACTTTTATTTAAAACTATTAGTTTTTCTTTCCAGAAGTTAAATAAGGTAAAAATAAAAATTATGTTTGAGTTAATTTTCTGGGTTCTGGTACTGTTTAAACATCACAATAGTAAATGGCCTTATCACAAATATACTGTGTGACTGGGTCACACAAATACGCTCTTGTGGCAAGTTTATTTAGGTTAACGACTGGGAAATTCATTTAACTATTTTATTTTTTTGAATAAAATAATTTTTGTAGATATTTTTAAATATTTGTTTTCAAAAAATTATATTAAAATAGAAAATAGGTCTGATCCCTTACTTTTTTCGCAGCAAAAGTTTGGCTGTCAAGTTTTTACTTGCGATTATAGGTACTATAAGCCAAGTTATGCATTCGTGCAAAAAAAAATAAAATGCACGACTGGATCGCACGAACTTCCTCTTGTAGCAAACTATTGGATGAGGAAAATTTAAATTGTGCTGAATTATGTTGAAAAGTGAAAAGTGGCCTAAATGTGAGGTAAAGTTGTATGGTAGCTATCACTAAATGGCTGCTTAGCAATGCTTAGATTATATACCATACCAAGTTTAAATGAAATCGGGTAAGCCATTGTCAATTTAAGGCCTAATTTATTAATAACCGTTAACATCAAATCTCCGTTAAAGTGCACAAACTGGGTCGCACAAACTTTCTCTTGTGTGAAGTAACCTTCATGTTAACGACTGGAAAATTCGTTATTCGACCATCAGAGAAATATATTTGTCTTTTTTGTTTTATTTTTTGAATCTTATTTTTACTTGCTCAATAAGGCAAGTACATATTGATTTCGTGTAAAAAAAATCGAGGTTTTAATCAATCCTGACATTTATATGATAACGGGTTAAGTGATTTCATTTTAATTTGGTATGACACGTTAATTAGCCAATCATTGGCACGGCACACAGCCCACATATTACACTGATTACAATTGAGTAAAATAAAGGAACTGTGATAAATAATTTGTTTTTGTTATTATATTTCTTATAATAAAACATAAAAAACGTAATTCATAAATTAAATAAATCTTATATACAAATGAGACTGCCGTATGTGCGTGCGCGAGTTACGTTTCTTAAGAGGAAAATACAAAGTCTACAAGTTTATTTAATTTAACATCAACTTTTATTTTTTTAAGATCTACTAGGGATCAATATCAACTTAGGACTAAAAACTAATTACAAAAGAATGTATATCCATTGTACAAAACCATTATGTGCGTAAAGAAATATTTACATAAGATAAAAGTAAGTGCATTATACTTTCGAATCTGCAGAGAATTTGCAGAGATCAAGAAGACGATTCTCTTAATTTGAAATTCTGCACAAGAGTCTTCTGTAGATGCTGTTGTTGCCGCTATCGTTGTTACTGGTTTCTGGGTCATTGTTGTTGTTGAATTGTTGGGCTATATTTATTGAAATGAGATGCTGTTTATATAATGATGAATTATAGTGGATCTGCTGCTGCTATAGGTTATGTGGTAGGTTGTTTTAATGATTTCCGAAGTGGCAGTACATAGACGCTATCAAGATTTTTTTCTGGCTGACAGCGTTGAACTCTTTGATGTACTTACATATGTAAATGCTTATATTGATGTCGATAACGAAAATCCGAGTTGCTTTACAAAATGACCAGTCCACTGCAGAGTTTTCCAGGCAATTGTTAAATATGGACGATGGTGTGATTCCAGTAGACTCTATATACTTAATCACCATCAATGATTGATTATCAACCAAATTTTTTGCAACTTTACAGAGACATTGGAAGAGCTAATTGTGTACCATACAGCACTTCAATTAAAAATAAGAAGATTGGCTTCAACTATTTCTATTGCATTCAATAGAATTTTTGATTAAAGAATTCTTATTGACCAAATTATAAAGAGTGCGTGCATCTATAGGATTTATTATTTTCATTACATTAACAAATTTGGGAGGAATAAAGTCCGATAGTTAATAATAAATAAAAGCTAAAGTAATATTTTTTACATTTACATGTTTTTACATTTGCACATTTTTGCAGTTATTGGCACCACATGTATCCCAATGATTGGCACTACATATTTTTCCTTTTTCCATCTTTTTTAGATTTTGTGTTTCATAGTAATTACAAACTTATTATCAGCTATTCCCTATTTAGGATTAGACTTAGTACAATGAATTTGAGGAGGTTTTGCAGTTGATAATGCTACTTTAACTCGATTTTTTACATTTCATTTTATTTTACCTTTTATTGTACTAGCTACTGTAATAATTCATTTTATTATACAACTTACATTATTGGTCAAAAAAATCATATCTAGATTACATCTAGATCAAAATCTCGAAATCTCGATTGGAAGTGAAATTTTTTTATTTGCTTTCACATACACAACAATTTGTGAGAATGTCATTCAACATGTCAAGTCAGTGCGAACTCAGTACTCAGATTGTTTCCATCTCGCCAATTAATAACTGAACAAACATAAAATCATACACACAAAACAATCTTTTTTCGTTTCATTAGGCGACAAAAATCTGAAATCTCAGAGCAATATCTAAAGTTTCCATTGAAAAACCACATAAGTTTTAATAAAATGGGTCCAAAAGCGTGCGGTCATACTGTTCATTCGATTGCAATAACTTGTCGACTTATTGCTGTTACTATCGCTATTTTTATTTGTTTAAACATTTCTACAACTCTACAGTACCTATACTACAGTAACTCAACAGTACCTATATACCTACTATTTTTTATTTATCGCTATTTTGTATTTGATACATATCTATCTATTTTTTCTCCCGTAACACTCGTCTTGCTAGGAACGCTCATCAGTTTACACTTGAGCCCAATTTCGGTCGTACCGTGAAATATAGAGATTCTTTCTTTAGCCGTACAACACGAATGTGGAATGAATTGCCTGGCACAATTTTTCCTTGCCATTTTGATCTGCAGACATTCAAGATCAATGTTCATCGACACCTCCTTTCCCTTCCTCCCTAAATTCCTATCGCTCGCGCTGTGACTTATCATTAAAAGGGCTTTAACAAACCCCTTGAGCGCGTGTGCATTATAAAAAAAAAAAAAAAAATATATAATATACCTTTCAAATGTTATATGTAATATTTCTTCCACATTCCGATATGTGCATTCTTACCTATAATTTTTCACTAATAACATTTCGCACAATGCCATAATGTACCAAACCCTTTTAGCAGAAAAAATAAGTCATCATTAATTATTGTTTATTAATATATGAGTCATAATATAGGTAAATCCTGTAGAAACTGGATACTTTCAAGCAAATGAAGAGAAAAAAAAAGTAGGGCTCTGTGTGAACTGCACCATTTTTTCAATGTCCTTTTTACGTATAGTTCAACAGAAAAAAGTTTATGTTTGCGCAGCATCATCTAGAGAACAACGTAACCAAAAGAGTAGGTACCATTTTTGTAACGAAATTACCCTTCCACCATTTCCTGGTATACTGTTTGTCTTTTATTTAAATCAACATTAAGCTATAATACTTTTAAAGGAGTGTTGAACATAAGTCCATACGTAAATATTTGCAGAACTGTTACAAAAGCCACACCTATATACAGACCCTACCTACATACATTCAGGCCCTGAGTGAATCTTTCATGACTTTCAATTCACACCCGGAATAAGGATGCAAGAAGTGTGTGAGAGTGTAAAAGTTCTCCGGAGGTTTTTTGTGCTCTATAAATGTTTAATGCCAGTACGGTGTAGGTAGTTGACTGTTTGCCTTATGGATTTGTACAGGGACAGGGAAGCATTTTTTTTAAACTTACAATACAAATAATAACAGGATTATGAATTTCACACAGCTATAAAAAAGGTAGAAATTCAACTGAGTAGGTATAGGTAGGTATATGAAACAAAAAAACAAATACTTCAATAACAGTACAGCATCTTTATTAATGGAAGACATCTTAAATCATCTAAAGCCGAATAAAGCATGTAAGAAAACGTCTTGAGCCCTGACTACAAATATACTATACATATACATGTCTATTTATAACAAGAAAATTATTTGCTGCAATCATTTAATTTGGTGGAGAAGCTAGTAGATAATCCGCAAACATTCCGCAACCATTATTATAACCCGTAAAAATGATTTATGCCGCCATTACATTTGGTCTAATTCAGTCAATCATGTAAGTATAGTAGGAAAGGTAGTATTCGGGTAAGAGATGTTATTATAATAATATTTATTTCTTAGGGTGAGTGGAAGGGTATATTATGAAGTCAATGTAATTGTTACGTGCAATTTGTTTTTTGGGTTAATTTAGTGTAAAGCGGTTAGATAAGACGTTTGACATGAAAAAAGGATATTTTAAATTTATCTATTTAACGCCAAACGACAAGAAATATATAAAACCGTTGTATGAGGTAAGGAGCTGATGTTGTTATAATGTTCATGAATCATGAATAATCCTGTTTGGGTTATTTTATTTGTTAAAAACTCACTCTGGCACTAGTTTAATGGCTGTATCTTTTCGAATTCAAAAAAGCAATTGGTTAAAGGAAAGTAAATTATCAATACGACATAGGTAATAACATCAATTTTTCACAAGCTCCAAAAAAAATTAATAAAGCAAAACCATTTAAGATTGCACCTATTCGAACCAATCGAATAAATTATAGGTTTGCGTTTGTGTTCCTTAATCATCATTTTTAGAGTTCGAACTTAAAGAAGAATAACTACAGACGAGTTTTTTCTTCAATAAGTAAAAGAAGATTCATCAACCGAAGAATCTACTGGCGATAGCAGTGGTTCGTATAATTACAAGCACCATATTCATAAGTTTTAAAAATTAAAAAAAAAAAAAAAAACGTATTTACACAGTAAAAAAGCTATAGCGTGATTGATATTCTAAAATATTTCCTCTGGAAAAGTTATATAATTTTCATTGCTGATCTAGATACCTATGTCGAATCAGACGGGAAAGGCGTAGGCAGGTACGTTAAAAAGGGACCTTCAGCAGAGGGTGAAGCAGGTGAAATTAAAAGTTTGCGCACTTTAAAACTAACATTGGGGCATATTCATAGTTGTTTTTAAACTACTGTTTTGCTTAGCCTTGGTTTAAGCAATGTAATTTGGATAGGATAAACTCGAGTTTTTCTTAAAAAAACAACTTAGACAGTGTCTATGAAACACTGAGACTTTTTGCTGCTATTCTTTCTTCGTGCGTGAAGTAGATGGGAACAGATGAGTTCCATTTTGGAGACGTTAATCTTCAAACTCCATTACAAAGGTAGATGACGTACTGCGATTTCTATATTATGATAAGGAACTCGCATGTTGTATGAAGTATATTATCGGCACATAGTATTGTCCTTTTTTTCTGGCAGTGTAAATGATAAATGATAAATAGAAACGGTCTCTAACTAATCCTTGAGGTACTTATACTAATACTGATTTTTCTAAAAAAAAAACATTCTTTTTGTTAGAAATGCTTCTTAAATTATAGTTTTATTACACTATTCGATATGCCGTCAAGAAATCTTTGAGTTCCCTGTATCGTTAATCTATAAAGCTATATACCACTTCCTCAGGATTGGTGAATGTGTCATCATTGGTGAGGAGGATTCTTTTCGTTGGATGTGATAGTTTTTGTTGTTGTTAGTTTTACTTGTTGAACTCTTCAAATTCTGTTCCATCAGGATTCTTGGGAAGTGAACAGGTGAACTATGGTTGCATTCTCTTCGTGGGGATTGCCTTTTTGTATCCGTTGAAGGGAATACCATCGTGCAGGTTTGAACCAAAGATGCCCTTTTATTTCCTAACCTGGCATCGAAGTTACCCAGACCATTTTTGACGTCCTACTTCGGGCACATCGTACCATGTTCTCCAGGAGGTCACACAACGCGGCGTTGGTTGCGGGTCATTCTTCTTTTTTTGGGGGGCGTGTACTATCAAAATGATTAATTTTAATTATTAATTTTAAGCTCATAAATCTTTGCGACTTTTAGAAAAATTATCCAATATGAATTTACATTTTTTTCACATATTATAATTGTTAGAAACTATCCCAATCGAGTTTCGTAGTCGATAGAAGGAAAAGTCAACATTTTGTTGATTGTATCAATGACGATGTGGATCATAAAACAACACCTCTCCACTCGTGGCTTAATCCATGAATTTTCCATTCTTGTTGTGACTGTGGTAGATCTATAATACGCTTGAGTACTTCCCAGCAACAACTTCAATCCAAAAACCATGCTGCCATCACAACACACATAAATAGTCCAACCACGGCTATAAATCATCAAACTCAGGTCTTTCCGATGGCTGGACACCATCACCGGCCATTGGCGCCATTAAAACCATCATCACAAGAAAAATAAATTAAGAGCTCGACTGGGTCGCACGAACTTGCTCCTGAAGAATTAAGTACCTATAAATTTTTCAAAAAAAAAACTTTTTCAAAAATTACTTTTTTTCAATTTTTTTTTTTTGCAAGGTTATTGAAGTTACGCAATAGTCTTAGAATATCACATTTCTTTCAAATCAGTGCACTTCTTAGTCAAGAGTCGGTGTAGGTAATAAAAAACGGTTCCATGGCAGGTACAGTTATTAATATTATTCTGAAAAAAATAAATCCATCAAAAGACATCACTATTGGCAATAAATCACTCGTATAAAATTTTATTGAAATTGATCGTATTTTTTTCGAAATCAATGGAATTATACCATTATGGCTAAAATGGTAGGTATTCCATTTATTTTGATATATATGTAGGTAAAAAATATAAATTCTCTATGAATATTTTGTACCAAGTTTGAAGAAAATCGGTCAAACCGTTAAGGCTGCACTGCTGCAGGCTGCTGTCGATATATACAGACAGACAGACAGAATCTTTATCGATCTTACTTTTTCGTCTTCTCTAATCATCATGTTTTTTTTCACGAATGCATAACTTGCCTTGTAGTAGATAGGTACCTATATATTATAGCAAGAAAAAATTATGTTCTGCTCCAACCATTAGACTACCGCCAGCGGAAATAATCGCAAAAATAAAAGTTATCCAAAAATATCCTCCCTAAAGATATGAACGGAATTTTATTCAAACTCACAGATACAACACACTCTCAAAAAATATTTGTTTAATAGTGTTTGATAAATTTTTGGATTTAATTGCCGAAATTTAATTGGAAGCTTTCGTGTGTGGATAACGATAAAAATGTCCTTGAGGGTTTGTTTGGACTGTTTTCGAAAAACTGTCATTGTAGCTCCAATGTTGTTAACATCATTGGCCAACTCTAATTGCCTGGTTCACTATTTCTGGTTTGCTTATAGTGTAATTTTTTTTGTTGCACATCCATGTATTGTTGTTTTTGGTGCTTAATGTCCCATGTGTGTGTGTGTGTGTGCGTGTGTGTGGGAGTATGTTTGTGTGGGAATGGTGCTTGTGGTTTGATTATAACGGCACCCATAATGATCATAATGTCTTCCATGCATTAATGAATGAAACACTATAGCATGCTGGGAAGCCGAGGTTATTATGAGAATAGCCATGAAAGGGATTTGTAATTGAATTTATAGCCATTCTTCCCAACTAGGATTTGTTTGGTGGCTTGTCAACAGCAATAGAATGGACAATGAACATACACAATACAGCCCGCGAGTTGGTTTTGTTTTGGTCTTATTGTTAATGATTCTAAATGGCAGCCAGCTTCATTCATTGTATTTAGGTTTTAGTTAGAATGTGAGTTACCAAAATGTAACACGATGTAAGCTCCATAATTTAGCACAACGATGATTTTCCTATTTTGTCATAGCTTCCTAACCTTAAATTTATTGTTTTATGTTAGATAGATATTTTATTTATTCGAGATATATGAGTTCTTTTTGGTTATATAAATTCTTTAAAATCTTTATTATTCTACATCAATTAGATAGAAAATGTAAATTGTATAGATACCTACTATATATATTGTATACCGCCCCAAACCGAATAAAATAAAATATACCTCACTGAGAGAAGGAATCATTTGCTGGTAAACGGAAAAATTGCTCAAATGAATGATTAGTTTACCAGCAGTCTTTTTTCACTTCATTTGCAGCAAACTCAAATACGTTTGCAACTCTTGAATTACTTTTGAACTGCATTTCAAGATTTTGGCCAAAGATGCACATAACGAAGATTTGTTGTTAACAGCATCTTACACATTTGGCTGGAACTCCGAAATGGCTGAACCGATTTTATTAATATTTAGTATTGTAAGCGAAAAAAAAAACCATTGTACACAAACTAACACGGGCTGCCAGGTATAGGTATCCCTTTATTATATTTGTACCCATGTTATAATTTGTTTAAATGTATAAGTATCTTTGCTTTGTTTTATTATGTATGTATTTGTATATATTCGCTGAGACAGTCTGTGTTCATCGAATAACGCGAAAGAAGAGTCAGTCATTCATCTGCCTCGCTAGTATAAAAACGTGTTCCGCTGTTGTTATAAATATAGATATACCTAATTATTAAATATTCAAATTAAGTGTTCATTTATTTTGAATCCAAAATATGAAGCACAAGATGGCATTTAAAATTTTTATCTAAACAACATAAAACCAAAAATATGATGGTACGTAATTTCATGACTCAAAATCTGTGTAGTCCCAAAGTTTGCAACAAGAGCAAGTTCGTGCGACCCAGTCATGATTTTTTTTTTTTTGACGAAGCTCAATTGGAAAACTACAAAAAAAAAACTGAATTTCCACCCCTTCCCCCCCCAAAAAAAAAAAAATTTAGCTCCGGGCCAAATCATGGTTACTTTTGAAGATTTGGTCAAGACATTTATTTCTTGGACTATAGGAAGCTAAAAGCATTAATTTTGAATAATAATTCAGAAAAGTCCACTTAAAATAAACTGATGCTAGTCTTCTACTTGGTTGAATATTCTTAATATAAAAAATAAACTTTTTAAATTAATTTTCAAATAAGTATACAGGGTGATTGGTATAAGGTGCACCAAAAAGCTTGAGTGTGTAGGTGGAGTTAAGACAAGAAAAAAATCGTACGGGAGGGGTGTCTATTTCCCCCCGTTTAGGAGGGAGGGGCAATTTTCTAAAAAAAATCACTTTAATCAGAAAAAAAATTATTTAAAAACAACGGTGAATTATACAAAGCATTTTGTTATATCTTTTTGGAAAGCCAGAAAACTACTCTTTTTTTTATTTTCAAATTAAGTTGTTTAAGTGAATAGTTAAAAAAAAAAATTATTTTCAAACTCAAAATTTTGAAATAAACATAAAAAAAAAAATTAAACTAGTTTTTTAAATACATAAAGTTTTTTTCAAAACTTTATGTATTTAACTATTATTTTTGTTTTCAAAATTCAATGCTCTTATTAATTTTTAGTCAAAAACAGAAAACCGGATGCCAAAATGTATCTTAGTTTTTGAGAAATTAAAAAAAATTAAAAGTTAAACTAGTAAGTAAAGTAAAAAGTTAATTCTTTTTTTTTATTATTTGATTAAAATCGGATGGTATGTAATAAAAAATAAAAAATGGATAATCCCCTAATTAATAATTGGCCTGAGCAGGTCAAATTTGGTAAAACCAAAAAAAAGTGTTTTTCTTGGAAAAAAATACTTCTAGTTTTTCTTAATTTCTCAAAAACTAAGATACATTTTGGCATCCGGTTTTTGTTTTTGACTAAAAATTAATAAGAGCATTGAATTTTAAAAATAAAAATAGTAGTTAATTACATAAAATTTTGAAAAAAAAATAGTTTAATTTTTTTTTTAGTTTTTTTTTAAAAATTTTGAGTTTGAAAGTTAATTTTTTTAAAACTGTTCACTTAAACAACTTAATTTAAAAATTAAATAAAAGAGTAGTTTTCTTGCTTTCCAAAAAAATATAACAACGCTTTGTATCACTCACCGTTGTTTTTAAATAATTTTTTTTCTGATTTAAGTCAAGTTTTTAGAAAATTGCCCCTCCCGCATAAACGGGGGGAAATAGACCCCCCTCCCATACGATTTTTTTCTTGTCTTAACTCCACCTACACGCTCAAGTTTTTTGGTGCACCTTATACCAATCACCCTGTATAGAATTTGTATCATTATTTATTTTATTTCTTTGTTACATAAAAACAAAGGTCTCCAGCAAAATTTAGCTTTGTCCGAAATATTTTAATTTTGCCTTTTTTTTGTCTAAGTTTCCTGGGCTACCTACACCTGTTTTCAGAATAGCTGAAAATATAGGAAGTCCTGCGCTATTACAAAAGTCAGAAAATCATCATTTATTAAGCAAAAATTAGTGGCACAAACTTGGTCATGTGTCAAGTTAATTTCGTGTTGTTAACAACTGTGAAATTCATTTGATCATTTTGTTCTTAAAACAGTTTGTAGATAATATACTCAAACATGATATTACGATGATAGCGAAGTCGAGAAAAGTTGGTCTAGCAATTCTGTCTGTTTGGCTGTATATCGACACCTACAGCCTTAACGGGTAGGTATAGAGAGTACATACCCTAATCATATTTTGTTTTATTAAATTGTACTTAATTAATTTAACACTCATAACTTTATTTCCATGTATAGGTACACAAAAAAATAAAATGATACCTAATATGCAAATCATATATAAATAAGTATACTTAGTATCATTCTTACAATGTTGAAACAAGAATTCAACAAAAAACATTCATCAATCTTCTGAATTTCACGCACAATTACTCACCATCGCACTCAAAAACATTATTGCCACTGAATGAGTTGCAATAAATCCCTTACACGAAAAATAAGTCCTCCCTTTTATACCTGCTATAAGGACACAGCGCACGTATACAATCGTCACGTCATTCACCTTGTAAACTTGAGTATGAACGTAAGTATTCTCAAACCCGTACATTCCTCTATTGTTCTATTGAAGTTCATTAATCATATCCTGTCTTCATTGTTCTCTCAATGTGCAAACGGTTTTAATGTACATTTTTTGTTTCATAAAAAAGTTATTCATTGAAATTTGTATGTATATAGATACCAACATTTTTCAATGCTAAATAATATGCTCTCGCATATTTATACATCCTTTTTAGATAATATAAATCACCAACAAAGTAGGTATCTTTAAAAGTGTATCAAAATATAAAGTATTGCATTTAGAGGTCAATGTCAAAAAATTTTCATTCAATTTTGGAAAGATAATTAAGTACATGGAACAAGGGAAGGAATAACGGCCACTACTGTCCGTTTTGGGCAATCTTGTTTCGTTACCATCAAAGCGAGACGGTCGTACCACCTTCGAAGTTCTGATCTTTTTAATATTGAACATCACATAACCAATTATGGCATGCATATGAGCCTCTCACGCGGATGAGTAAGTTATATATGTAACTTGAACAATGGTGTGTTGGATTTTAATTTAAATAAAAGTAATTTAAAAACTATCTTCAGAACCAGTGCTCCACGATCCTAAATGTTTCTGTGTCATTTTGTTTAATTTTGACTTTATATGTTTTCATGTTTTTACGTGCATGTGTTTTGCTTTTGTTGCATTGTGTGGAACACATTATATGTGTTGGCAAATCTTTTTTCATCTGCAGATGCTTGCCTTAAGCTCCATTTGAATAAGAGTGTAAAAAAAAAGGAAAGCTATTCTCAACCAAAAACCCTTCATCTTTTTGTTCATGAATCGAAATTAAATAGAACTGTTTGGGTTTATAGGCAAAATTGGTAGCTGGAAATCAGACAACAAATTTCGCATAAATATTCTTACGGGATGTTTGTATAGCGAATAAATTGCTATACAAATAGTTTAAAGATTCATAAAATGCCCTTTTTTGCATTGTTTTGAATGAAAGTTAATTTTTTTTTTGAAAAAGTGGCCTATTTCCTATACTCATTCTTAATCTGAATAGTTTAAAAGAAAAACCAAGGAAATTGGATGAAAACTACATGAGTTATAAGTAAACGCACAAAATATCAGCTTAATTTTTATTATATTACACTAGCGTTACCTCGCCCGCTTCGCTGGTCGCTAAATAGAAACATAAAAATTCTCCTTAAATGCTCTTTAAAGTCTTTAAACAATGAAAACAATATCAGAAATATTTGACGACAAAAAACGAGGATCTAGCTACTAGCTAGATCCACATGGCAACATAAACCGATAATATTATTACTTTGGATCGAGATGTATTGAAAGAAATCCTTCGCGAAAATAACGCCGAGTTAGACAATGAACTTCCCACTAAAAATGACTTTTATTCATTTATTCACAGAAATTGCAACATAAAAATCGAAGCATGATGAGATTTCAGTCATAGTTTTGCAATTAGAAGAAAAAAAAAAAAAAACAAACAATTAGAAACACAAAACGATAAATTAGTTCTGAAAAGTACAGAAAAAATTTCGATCGTATACGATTACCTATTGAAGGAAATATGAAGGGGATAACCATGTACACATTTTATAATGTGTGCAGAAATGATACATTGGACAGTGATCTTGTTAAAAAGGTTTATCAAGCGTCCAAACGAAAGAAGCTATGATAAGAAGAATTGGTACTCCTTGAAATAGCTATATCTCCAACTAAAAATAAAAACGAATAATAAAATTAGTAAAAGCGAATAATAAAATTCGTCAAAACGAATAATAAAATTCGTTAACAATTGGTGGTAGGACTTTTAATCCAACTAACAATTTAACTTGTATTAGGTTCAACACAATCTATTTTCAGACTGCTATAGAAATAGTAAAAGGCTTTATACAAGTTATTTTGGCGCACATTGCGCAAGCTATATGACTCCTATAAGACTTTTGGTGGCAGGTGCAATATCAGCAAATATCTTTTCATGAAATGCAATTGGCTTGCCTCTGCCAGCCATTCTGTGACAGCTAATGCCAATAGCTTGCTTTGGATGTTATAAAACGGCTCTATACAAGCCATTTAATGACAGCTTATACCTAAAAGCTTGTCTTGGATGTTAGCCTTTGCTAATAGCTTGCGTTGAACGTTGTAGAAAGGCCTTAACCAAGCCATTTTATTAATAACAGCTTGCCGTAAATGTTTATATAATGCCTTATAAAGGCCATATTAAGAAATTAAAAAAAAAATTAGGTACATTAAGCAATATTTTGATTTTTTTATTTGTATTTTTAGATATTTCCATCTTCGCAGTCAGGGCCCAAAAATATTTTGACTTTATTCTGTAAAGATTGAAATTATATTTTAAATAAAAAAGAGAAAAATATGATACAAAGAAAATGATATAAAGAAAATGTTAACGGTGAAGGGAGAGAGATTATTAACTTTATTAGTTTTTAAATTTCATATTAATAAATTATTTTTGTATTCACTTATTTTCGGTTTAAGGATTTTTAATACTAATTATCTTTCCTTTTTTTCTTTAGAACTATAATGTTGTTACTAAGAACTTATTTGTAAGACTGACATATTAGCAGTATAATTAAATTCGTATAAAGCATTTATAGGCAAGCCTTTTACAAGTTGTTTGCATTGACTTGTCGTGGTGAGCCTTATAGCAGCTATTTTCTTTTAAATTATCAGTAAACAACTTCAGAAGGCCTAACAGGCTATTTTGAAAATGTACAAATCTACAAGCCTTGTATAGAGCTTATCAAACTTCCTTTTAAAGGCCTTATAGCTGTTTTTTTTTTTAATTCTCAAAGTTTGAAATGTGTGGCTTGCAAAAATTTGGCTTATACGACCTCTATACTAGCTGTTGCTTGCCAAATTCTAAAGTTTGGACCTTATAAAATCTAAATTGTTAGTTGTTGTTGTTTTTCAAAAATTCAATGAAAACAATAATAGAAAGAAGCTATCATTTAAGAAATGTTTTTTTATTTAATAAATATTTCTGGAAATTTATTTTCGTCTAGCCTAGACAATTTTTCGAATTGAAGGATTTAGACAATGGAAATTTGAAATAATTTAGTATTTTTTTTTGTCGGTGCAATAAGTAGGTTTAATATATTTAAACTAAAAAGTTCACAAAAGAACCTAAACAAAAGAGAAAAATTTCCTAATTTTGGGAATGTTCTCCATTTAAAAAAGTTGTGTGTTTTTGTTAAATTTTCGCAAAAAAGGATTATATCATATACATACGTTTGCTGACAGTCGGCACATTTTTAAAGTAACTTTATTCTTTTTGGTCTTTTATTTACTTTTGGCATAAGATTTTACGTAAATAGAGCAGGGGGAACGTTGAAAGAGGAACTACATCGTCCGACGATATTAACCGAGCCGTCAAGCATACCGTATAGCCTTGGAAAAAGTAACGAAGAAGTCCTTGTGGGCCTTGTGACCTGCCGCTGGCTCCTACCTATGAGCTTAAAAAGTAGCATCATTCATTATTGGTTAGGTCGTCAGAACTCTTGGCCTTAAGAAAGAAGTTAAAACAAAACCCAATGATCATCGCACCTTACTAAGATTTCAAGTAATTTGTTTAAGTACTTTCATTTAAATGTTGACAAAGTTAGTTAGTTATGGGTTGGTATTTAAAACGTTTCAGTGTTCATTTTAAGATTTCGGAATAACTTATAGTTTACCATTAAAAAAGCAAAACAATTTATCATTGGTAGTTTAAAGTATTTTATATAAAATAAATGTCACAGAAAAACGAGTTTTTTTTAAAGAATTTTCTCGTTTAGTTTTAAGAAATATTGAATTTAAATTTAAGTTAGTTTTTACGTCGAAAGGCATTTTTAATATATAGTTATAGTATAATTTAGAGCGCCCGCATGGGGCCAGTAAGTTAGTTAAGTTATTCTGTAAGCTAGTTTTTAAGGTTTTTGTCTAGCAGTTAAGTAGTTATAAGATAAATTGAAAATAAAAAATTGAATTACAAAAAAAAAAAAAAAAACAATTTAACATCACAGCGAATTCTTAAACATTTAAAATCAGCATTAAGCTTTGACAATTCAAATTGTAACCGCAATGCAGTACCTATCCTATCCTATACACACACAAGATGAATTTGTTCTTAAAAAAAGAAAAAACAAGTAATTCATAGTATACGATAATTTTAATGTAAAACACATGAAAATATGGAAATTCATTCCATCGTTCGTTTGTTTCTTGTGTTACAACATTCAATTCCTCTCGGCGAGAAATAGGCTGGATGATGTGAGGGGGCGGAGTGTTATTTGAACTGCTAAGGATATAATACATTTTGTCTTCCTTTTTAGATTCAAATAAAAATGAAATGTTTTGAAGGTAATATATACAAGCCGCATGTATCCATATAGAATGTGTAGATATACATCATATAAGAGCATTGAAACATTAAGTAATACAAAATGAAAGAAATTTTCCTAGAGACGATGTTCAAAGGATGCAAATAGCTTTTTAGAAGAAGGAAAAGAATACAAAAATTAAGATCTTGTCTTCTTTTCTTGGTCCCGGATGGAATTTCGAAGAAAATTCTTTATTATTTTTTTTTTTTTTTGCTGAGGGGTTTTGGAATTTAATTTGGTTTGCTGAGCAAATTGAAACAAGGAACTCACGATTGAGTTATTTTCAAGTCTAATGAGCCAAAAAAACACATGAAGATATGGCTTTTGGAAAAGTCTTTGGAGTGAAACAAGAAACATAAAATAAAAGAATTATTTTCAGAAGAAAAAAACAGAAAAAAATATTTAAGAAAAAGATATAGATGTTTCGTTTACTTCATGAGCAATGTTCTTAAATTTTATCTGATATTCTTTTTTGTATATCCATTGGATTAAATAAAAAGCTAAATCATTAAATGTTTATTATTTGAAATCAAATGCTAAAATACCTACATAATGTACTGAGTGGTTTTGTAGGTATAAGGTACGGAATTAGGCACAAATCAATATTTTATAGAAATGTTTGTATAGGGTTTTTCAATAAGAGGTGTTTTTTTGATATTCAAGGACCCAATCAGCAAACACACGACGTTGTTGATGATCAGCCGGCTTGAGTTCTTGTGTAAGCTGAACTTTATAAGCCTTAAGACCCAAGTCTTTATGCAAAATACGGTGTAATGAAGTTTGTGGAATGCCTAATTCCAAAGAACGACGAGGAATGGACAAACCTGGGGTTTCTTCAACACTTTGGGCTACAACAGTATTTTCTCAGTTGTTCTTGAGCGACGTGCACGGGTTTTATTCTTCACATCACTAACTTGTCCCAACAGCTCGAATTTGTCCACCAATTTCTGTATTGCGGTCCGACAAGGTGCTTCACGACGACCCAAAAATGTTTTAGTTTTACGAACCGTCTCTGCCAAATTTTCACCAGTGAATTTTAATAATTTCAATGCGTTGTTGAAGCGTGTATTGTTCCATTTGTATTAATGGCGTAGTTTTTACTTGTCAAATGTCAAAAAATGACAGCTTCAAAAGTGACAGCTAACGATATAGCGGGCTATTCAAAATAACACCTCTTATTGGATAACCCTATACAATCATTCACAGTATTCATAGAACTATTTATTTTCAACTTTTACAATATACATTAAAAAAAGAAATATGAAATCAATGCTAGTATTACTTAACTACATATATCTACTCGTTGTAGAAAAATAATCCAACTTATTTGAAATGCAAACCTGGGAGTTTTGTATGTGGGATTAAAATTCCTTAGAAGAACTTGCAGGCTGATAGAGAAGAGGGTATTTAAAGTTTCGATAAAATGTTCTATCAAAACATGAACTTCCATGATACAGGGACATATCGGATGATTCTGGGTTTCCATCAATAAATTATAAATAGAATTAATTTTGGAATTTGTGAAAAATCATTTCGAACGATCAGCAGGTGTTACGGAAAATAAATTTCATGTTTTATCCCAATATAATATTTCGAAAAATCATTTAAATATATTTAAGTTAATTTTTTGAGTTCAGCTAAATTGAAAAATGTTAAAATTTATTATTTTTATATTTATTTAAATTTATTTATTATATTATTTTTATATTTAATTAATGGGTATAAATTCCGAGTACTGCAGAACCTGCAGCCAGTAGTCGATTCAATTAAATATCAAGCTCAAGTTATCTGACTTCCCCCTACCAGCGGTAAGGGGTCAGCATCATTAAAATTGCAATGTAAAATTAAGTTAAAAGTTAAATCTCTTAAAAAGTTAATAAAGAACATATTATATTTTAAAAAGTTTGAATCAAAGTGTTTTAAGCGCCCAGTGGTTGGGGCGCAAAATCTTTTTTTTAAACAAACGTTACATTAAGTTAAAAGTTAAATCTCTTAAAAAGTTATTAAAGTAAATATTATATTTTAAAAATTTTGAATCAAAGTGTTTTAATCGCCCAGTGGTTGGGGTGCAAAATCTTGTTTTTTAAACAAACTTTACGCTCGGCACGTAACTGGCGCAGTCGGAAAAGCAAAAAAGACAACTTCGTTAAAGACAAAGTCGTGAATTGCAATTGACTTAACGTCAGATAAAAAACTTAAACATTCGCTGGCACCGGAACCGCAACATTAAATTTGAAATGATAAAATGAGAGCCTTTGGGAAAATATTGGACCGATAGGTGACGCTGGGTTGGAGATAACTATAAGAATAAATTTTTTTAAAACGATGTCTTGTCAATTTTTTTTCTGTGGCAGTAACGCGCTGGGTACCTAGCTAGTATGAAATTTAATTATTTGAAAATTGAATTGAATTGAAACTGTTTTGGGGGATTCCACTATTATGGAATTCTTTTGTTCCCTCTTATTGGCCAAAACTTTTTTTCAAAATACATTCTGTCATTTATGTCATTTCCATTTGCTGTGCATTAAATTCTGCAACATCAACGTTTTATGTAAAAAGCTTTATGTCTTCACTCACTCTTCCTTTTTTCCCATTGTAAGGAGAACTAGGCACAGCAGGACAATAATGTCATATAATGTATAGGTGCCTAAAATGTCCACTTACAAGGACATACAGATAGATTCAACTATATATATATAGACGACTTTCAACCCGAACAAAGTGGCTAACAAATTATTGTAACCTCATCCGGATCTAATATTGTAAATTTCCGAACAAATGCTCAGCACATCCGATGTTCAGGACCTTTTTCAATTTTCCAAGTAATGCCCTGTAGCTTTTATATACGGTTTTCCGGTCACGGAATTCACTTCGACTATACATACATACATGTACCCTCTTTTTTGCTGGTTTGCTGGATTTTGCTGCTAATGCTGCTCTGTTGAATTATGATGGAGTGTGCTTCAATTTATAATTTTTCCATGTCTCATCCCATACCTTTACCTAAAATACTAACAATTGCTATATGCTATACAGCTGCACACATGCTTGGCGTCTAATTCCCGGTGTGATGTTAAGCCACCTTGGGGTGCAGAAAATGTTTCCGAATCAGTGGAGGTGCTGATTGCTGTGCTCTGTTGGAAACCAAACGACTAACATGATGGCCAAATCTTTCCCAATGAATCCGAGTATTATACAAAGGGAATTTCATATCCTTTATAATTGTGGGTTGTGGTGGTGGAGGCGCAAGGTGAAATAGATGTGTGTCCCTTGTCGTGTTGTCTCCAGAGAGCATCTAGGAGGCTTCTCTGGCATTTATAATGTAAACGCATTATCCCTAATCATTATTATTATTGTTGGACTCAAGGATTTTCAAATATTTTCTTTGTGAAGCTTAAGTTCTTTACATTTTTTTTTCCTGTTCCACCTACAGCTTTTTTTTCTTTGTTATGTTGGATACACTGTATCCGAAGATGAATATTGGTAGTCTAGTTTTTAGGTCGTTGTTTTTGTGAGGCCATCATCATCATCATCGTCATTGGTGGAACTGGAGTTTATTTTTAGGGTGAAACATGAAAAATGTTGCCAAAACAAGGAAAAACGTTGATTGATGTTTTTAGGGAGTATTTTGTGTTTAGCTTAGTGAGAAAAATTGTTCCCTATAGTCTCTAGTGCCTTTTATAGTGCACATGAAAAAAGAAGAGGGCGCTGCTGAGCTAGTAGTTCATGTGAGCGTGTTATGTTGAAAGTCAGTCAACATTTATCATTTTAGTTATTTACGGTTAGACAGAGTGGGTGATTGCTGGAAAACTAATGCATCCAAAAAATTTGAAAAGATTATTCGAATATGCTAGGCGAGGCAGCCATATACCTCTTGGTTTGATGGATCTAACATATATATAATATATTATAAAGAAGGGGAATGGAGGGTAGGGGGGCAAAATATTTGGCCGAAATATTAATCTTGCGTTGTTTTTGACTTGACTTTTATGAAACCATTTACCATTAGCAAAGTGGCAATATATAACGAGACTCCCGGCACGCTTCAATATGATTGATAACATTATAGTGTTAATATCGTGCATCATTTTCTTTGGATAATGTATCTATCGGTGTGATGTTGCATAAGTCGAGAAATATATCTTAAAAAGAACGAAGAGATTTATGAATATTAGATTCTTAAAAAAATTATACTGGGTATTACAGATGAATATATGTATATTCATATGATATAGGTATATATCTTTATAGAAAAAGATAAAAAACAACTAAAAAGCGAATTATATAAAGAACAATTTAGATCTAAATTTGAGGAATTTATTGAAATTCTTGAAATTCTCAAGAAGCATGCAAATGGTCCTCAGAATTCTACCCCTGCAACAGCTGGCCCTTACAATATGTGACAAACTTGTCAATTTTCAAACTATACCAGCCAAAGGTATAGGTAGGTATAGGTAAAATAGCGGTTCTGTGAAAAAAAACACGTGTTTCACAAGAACCCAATTAGCGCTAAAATGATGCGCCGTTTTGATACCATAAATCGTTTGACCTAATTTTTGAAAAGGTGAAGGGACTATATGTTTTTGGTCTGTGTCCGCGGTTTCAAGGGAACAACATAGCTCACGCTGTGTTCTAGGTGGTTCTCTTGTTGCTGAGAGCCGGCCAAATAACCTTGTATTCCTACTAGGTATAATTCCCTGCTTTGATGCTTTCGTCCATAATAGAGTAAGTGTTTGTCCGAAAAGCTGTCTACGATATTGTTGATTGGTAAATATTTGAATGCTAAACTCATGGTTTTATAACATAAAGCTGACAAAGATCTACCGGGAATCAGTTCGATGCGATAGTCCATAGCACGGTCTGCTAATTTCGATAGATCATATTATGTCAGTCCCATAAGGAAGTTCCAAAAACTTCTAAGGAAGTGTTGAAAGGTTGGTGGAGATATTGCTTGGTTTGTTAGAGCCAACTAGTGCTGTTGAGAAAAGAGATAAGGCCACAGGTATGTTCCAATCAAAATCTTTACCTTTAGGTATACTTGTAGAAAAAAATTAGTTTTCTCTCAAATTTGTTAAGTAATCTAATCATTTGGTGTTTTATGAAATCTACTTTTAATAGAGTTATAATTTTTTTTTTTTAAAATGATGAAAAACAATTAGAAAAGAACCATCTTCAATTTTTTTTTTTAAGTGTTGTGAAAAATCTATGCTATTTTCTCTTCCCGAAAAATGCCCCATAAACTCTACATTATTGCATCAGTTGTTTATCCTATATTGGACCCATATGTTCTAGAAGTATGATAGTATATTGATTGCAGTAGAAATGCAGCTGAAGTGAAAAAGTTTGGTCGAATAAGAAGTAAGAGTATACTCGAAGACGCCTTTACGTCGAATATATCATCGTTGGCACAATACATCAGAACGATCAACTAAATATGCAAATATGCTTGGCTTACAGCGATGCCAACCGTAAGCCGAACATGCTGTTGATTTTCAATTTACGTTCTAGACAAAGATTAAGACCGATTTAGGATTAAGGTCCAACAAACACAAAAATTCCTTTCTTACTCTCCGGTGCCGTCAAGGTGTGCCAAAAAGATGGAGCGAGTATAGGTTGGGTTGAGACAATAGAAAATTCAGGTTCAGGAGGGTTTATCTCCCCCCCGTTAGGGCAGAAGCGCAATTTTCTAAAAAATGACTAAGAACAGAAAAACAAATTTTAAAAACAACGGTACAATCTACAATGCCCAATAATATCTTTTTTTGAAGCCAGAAATCTATTCTTTTATTTAATTTTTAAATAAATTTGTTTTAGGGAACTGTTTTTGAAAAATTAATTTTCAAACTCAAAATTAAAAAAAAAGAAGTTAGATTTGTAGAGGTACAAAATAGGTACAATATAAATTTTTTTTTTTTTTTGTGTTTGCTGACTTGAAGAAGCAAACACAATAATTGTATCTCAAGAACGGAAAGAGGTATAAAAAGGCAGTTTTTAGAGGTCCAAATAGGTACAATAAAATTTTAAAACAAAATGTGATTACGATAAATGGGCTTTGCCAGCTTGATAGACTTCATGAGATTCATTGTTAACAGTTTTTATAAGTTTGGCCATAACTTTTGATAACGGCTGAACCGATTTATTTGAAATTTGGTATGGCACTTAATTTATTATATAGGTATACCTATATATGTATATACAAATATATTTTATTGTAGCTGATATAATTAACATTTTTTTTTTCTTAAAACTATACATATTGCACAATTAAGAGAGATTTAGTATAACTCTACTTTACTTCTGAAAAAATAACTAAATATTATTGCAAATATCACAATTTATGTAATGAAAACTCGAAGGAAAAGCTACAAGAAAAACCGTCATCAAATTGTTATTTTATCCAAGATTGAACTTATTTATTAATTTAAAACATTACAAGATGATTTTTAAAGTATTTCGTTACTAAACAACTATTCAATGATTTCGATACAAATTGATTTAAGCCATTTTTTAATAGTTTTCGCCTTTCCACATAATTTATTGCATTATTTTTTGGTAGTCCTAGTTTTCTACAAGAGCAAGTTTGTGCGAACAGCGAACCACTCGTGATTTCATTTTAAAAGACATAGGTAAAGTCATAAGATATAAGTTTGTATATAATATAAATAAAATTTACTTTAAAACAGTTAATGCAAGTAAAAATAATAAATGTGTTAGTATTAGCGAATTCCAGAAATTTCAAACATATTGTTTAAATATTATTTTTCCTTCTTTTCGCCCATATTATGTGCGCCAAGGCAAATACACCACAGATAACCCAAGAGGACATGCTGCCCCGTCGTAGAAATCACAGCGAATAACTTTGTACCAGATATACACAAAATCAAGAGATTTTTAAATTAACTATTTGAATAAGAGTTATGAACCTAATTGTTCCTTGAAATTCTTTTTTTATTAAAATGTTGTTCCTTTTAAACGTGCTGAGCATTGACGTGCCAGTCGCATTAAGCCCATTCGGAATAGCATAATTCAATGGTGGCAAATTTAATTTTAATGCGGCTGCGTTCAGCCATCAAAGTGGTATAGTTGTAAGTCCACTTGTACCCGCTATCGATCCGACCGCCACACTCTCATGTTATTTTCGTATGCTCCATTTGGTGTTCCCTGGTGCATACATACAGCGATACAGCATACATAATTCACATAGAATTTGTTTTAAATGCTAACAAATTAATGCGGGAGATTGTAATATATATTCGTTTTGTTAGCAAACATTGCTTAAATTAACTTCTAAATTGCCGTATTTTAATCTTCATCACAAATAAAAGAATTAAAAAAAAATTTATACTGGAAAATGACAACATTTATTAAGCTTACCAGAACATGAAATTAATTTGAAAACGTAAACTTGTTTTATTTTCAAAAGTCCATAATATCAATTTATTATTAAAACAAGTTTTTTTTTCAAATTATTTGAAAGATTTGTAAACAAAACAAGTTCTAACGAAAACTTTTTTGTTTCGAATTTTATAAAATGCATATAATATGGGTGTAAAAATATTTTCATGAATGAATTTAATTTTTCTTCCATCAGGAAAATAAATAAATTCATTTTTTACAATAAGTAAAAAAAATATAACAATTTAAGACTTTGTATCATTCACCGTTGTTTTTATATTTTTTTTTTCTGATTTAAGTCAATGTTTTAGAAAATTGCTCCTCCCGCCTAAACGGGGGGAAATAGACCCCCCTCCCTTACGACTTTTTCTTGTTTTAACTCCACCTACACGCTCAAGCTTTATGGTGCACCTTATACCAATCACCCTGTATAGTCTCCTCTATATGCTGGAAGATTTTATCCTATTGTTGGATTGTTTTGAAAATCAAAACCATACATTATAGGTACTGGGTCAATATCTTTTCAATTTGCAATTATATTTTTATTTTCCAATTAATTGGTATAAACTTCTGGATGCTTTAAAATCAAACCAATAGCAATGCAAAAGTTTTCTGGTTAAAAAAAAAAACAATAATAAAAACGAATAGGTTAACAATAAACGGCTATTTAAAGTGTATACCTTTGAACTCAATTCAATTGAATGAACAGAGCGTCATTTCATTGCAATCCACATTGTAGATAATGGTTTTGAGCCAATTTAACTGTTGTTTGTATTTTTTTCCAGTAATTGAGTGCATGGGGTGCGTTAACCAATATTCCCAATTAGCAATGTTTTTGTTTTATTTGAAAATAATTGCACGAGATGACCTTGAATGAATTATTGTTTCAATGTTATATACGAAGCGTAGTTTTTATAGGTGGAAAAATCGAGGATAGAAAAACTAAATATGCAGTTTTGTTTGGAATTAAAGCTGACAAATTTTCCAAGTTTCTGAAATATCAGAAAATTAAACAAAACTAACCAGAAACGATTTTTTGTTTGCATATTGGAATTTCTGGGCTCCGTGAAATATGGCCTCAGGAAATAAGGCCCCAAACAAAAAATGAAAAAAGGCCCGAAAAAAAATTAAAATTAAAAAAATCTCATTTTTTGGGGCCTTATTTCTTTTTTTTACTTTGGCCTTATTGTGTTATGAAATAAGGCCCTACTGAAATTAGACCCCAATATGAATTTTGGGGTCTAACTCTATTTTATCATGAAAAACATTTTGGGGTCTTATTTAATTTTTCGTAATTTACTTGTCCAATTTCATTTTGTTTTGAAAAATCCATCGATTTTTTAAGTAACAGAATAGCTTACGAAAAATCGCGTCTGACATCATAATGACGTAGTTATTTGTCCTTAAGTTTTAATGTCGTGTGATCGTCATTGTAATATGCTGTCCTTGCAAGAACAGCTACAATGACAATCACAAGGACAATAATTTTTTTGTTCTGTTACTGATGTTTTTTAATTTAAGAATTGATTGTGTTTTTTTTATTGTTTGTGCGCTATTCTGTTTCTAACTAATGGTTTAAAAAAATATCAATTTTTACATTGAAAAGCATCAGGAAGTAACAGAATAGCTGACAAAAATCGCTCGATTTTTCGTCAGTTATTCTGGTACTTTCTGATGCTTTTCAATGTATAGTTGTAAAAATTGATTGTATTTTTAAACCATTAGTTAGTAACAGAATAGCTCACAAAAATCGCGCGATTTGTATTCTATTATTTACTGATGTTTTTCAATGTAAGAATCGATTGTGTTTAAAATCATTAGTTAGTAACGGAATAGCTGACAAAATAGATTGCTGAAGGCCAAAAGAACTTTAAGTGTCCATGCTGTAGAAAAATTGTACAAGAAGTAATACAAGTATTTTTATGAAATTTTGTGGTATTATTTCATTTTTGTTAATAAACCTTATTATAATAAAAACAAATTGGGGTATAATTTCATTTATGGGGTGCTTTTTCATTTCGTTGGGGCCTTATTGCATGGGGCATAATTTCATTATGAATTAAGTTTACAAGTTTGGGGCCTTATTTCATTTTTTTTTGGGGTCTTGTTTCCTGGGGCCTAATTTTGCTGAATTTCTGATGAACTTAATTCTACCCTCATGCCATAGCAAAGTTTATTCAATTCAGTTACCATCAGCACAGAGGAACAATTTAGGACCGGCAATTTATCAACGTTTTCAGGGGTCAACATGGCTAAATCCATCAGATAAAATTTGTTTTTATAGTTGTTCGCTTTCGAAATCATTTAAAAGGAAGCATTTGCATTATTTTGCAGGCATTTGCAAAATTCAACAAAACTAATAAAAAACGATTTTTCGTTGAATTTTTGTTCACATATTAGTGATCTTCTCAAACTTATATCTTAGAACCTATTGAAGATACAAAAAAACTCTTAATACATTTTTTGTTGGAAATTTTGTCAACTTTAATTTTTTACTTAATATCTTTTTTGTAGGATCAAGGATTTTTGAGTTATAAGCGAAAAACTGAAAAAAGAGAAATTTAAAGCCCGTCTCTTTCAGAAAAACTTGTTGGACTAAAATGGCCAGCTTCAGAAAGAAGTGAAACTATACTAAATTTTGTGGGAACCCGTTAAACAACAAAGATCATCAATTCTTTAAATTTCAAAAACATATATGTTATCGTTTTCTATTAAAATGAAATTGGGCAGTTCACTTCACACGGATAAACTTATATGTTTTCACGAAGAAAATCAAAGCAAAACTTTTATTTTAATTTGTTTTGCTTAGTTTTTTTTTCTTGAAAATGGCAGTCACTTTTCACAGAACTCAAAAGCATGAACTTGCTCTTGTGGCAAGTTACCTTCTTGTTAACGACTTGAAAATTAATGTGACCATCAAAAATAGAAGTTTTTTTTTAATTTCCAAAAAAAATTGTATTTCCAAGAATTATTTATTTTAAATTTTTTTATTCCATTTTATCAAGCATTGCAGGACTATATCAATATCAAATTTCTACAGAAATCTTCCCTTTTGCTTTAATTAATAATTTATTTATTTTTCAAGAATCCACAGACGTCTTCGTGTTCACAGAGTTATTTTTAATTTAATCAAAAAGTACAAGACATTTTATCCCGTTTTCTGTTTTTGACCTTAAATTAATAAGAGCGTTACATTTGGGAATCGAAAATAGTACCTGATTACGTAATGTTTAAAAAATAAAGAGCAGTCCCACGAAATTGGCTTGACTTTAAATCATTCATACGAATAAATAAATAAATAAAAATGTAAATTAAATTATTTAGCAAATATTATTTTATTTAAAAAAACTCAGTTTTTATTTAAACATAACTTAAATAATTAAAATTAATGGCAACGCGTTTCAGAACAAGTTCTATCATCGGGCTGTTTTAGGTACTTTAACAACCAGATTGACAGACAGAATTTCCCACCTATTTTCGACTTCTCTATCATCGTAATGTCATGTAGGATTGTTATCTCAAACATTTTTTTTTGTGGCTTATAATAATAAATAAAAATGTTTAACATTACGTATGTATGTAATGGCAAAACTATCCCAAGCAGATGTTGTTAAGACCGTTGCACCGGATTTGAGCGCAGAGGAGGCTTAAACCCGAGTTGTCATCCCATATAAGACTCTGGTTATGATGAACAACAATAGCCGTGTTTTTTTGGAAAAGCTATCCGTAGTGAAGTTGAATTTTCCATACAAAAATCTCACTGCATATCACTACCGATAAAAGCAGAAGTCAAATCTCACTGCCGATAAATTTTCGACTTTCATTCGAGTATCGATAAAAATTTTTGTTATTGTTGGCTTATTAAGGCTTAACCACGATTGTCTTTTACAAATCACGATTGGCCTTTACAAATCCAATTTGGACATTTGCAGAGTTGATAGTGCTTACTGTCATCAGAAACAATATATTTGACATTTTGTAGTTTGAAAGATATGGAATCTTAACATTTGCAAATTACGTATTTAGTGCGAACCGCAAGGCTATATATAAATCATTAATACGTTTTGGTTTAAAGTATATGCTTCATTTTCGTTCCACTAAATATGAAACAGACAATAAAAAACTGTGTTCCAGAAACACCAATGGAATTTAAAAAGAGTATACCCTCGAGTGAATTCATAACATATGCGCCAATAACCATGAATTATAACACGAATTATGTTATAAATTTAAATTATTTCGATTTGTTATTACCACATTTTCTTCAACATTTTCCGTTTTAGTTTTATGTGTATTTTTCTCTTTGAAAATACTTCTTTTAAGAATTGTTTTTTTTTTCATTTCATTCTGTCTGACAATTCAGTAGTACCACATTTCAAATACAAAAATCGGGCTGCGGATGAGTTTTATTGGGAATTTCCCACTTTAATTTGTCAAAAAAAAAAACACGGGTAATGTAATCATGCAATTTTCACTGTGTTAGAGAGAGAAAGTCCATATGCTCTTACAGCTTTATGGGATAGATAGAATAGAATAATTGTTGAAATAAAAAATCATATTTATTTGTTTACATTCTGTCTGTTATATTTTATTTGTTACTGATATTGAGATACCAAAATGCGTCGGGTGAGTACGTCCAATGTGAACATCGTCTAACTTCCTCTAATTAATGCTTTTTGTCAGACTAACAGTTTAGACAATATGACGGAATGGTTGATGAAAAATATGAGAAATAAACTTAATTTTGTAATTGTTCACTTTTGCGATGCTTTTAACTCGGAAACTGCTGAGAATTGGAATAACATGATTATAATACAAATGTAGAAAATCTAATGGGCCTTAATTTAGTCTCAGAGAATTTTTTCTCTACGACGGACCATTTGCGTGGTATAAACGTAAGCCCCAAAAAGGGGAAATGAATACCCTTTACCCTGCTCCGGCTTACCTAACAAATGTTAGGACTTTTAGTATGTTGACTAATTAAGCAGCCTTAACAAGATTAGGTCTCTGGTCAGTGATCACGCACTCTTCAACCCCTATTGACTGGACTTAATATTTGAAAAAATAATTTATTTCAAAATTGCTGAAATCAAAACAACAATCAACCTAAAGGCTCCGACCGGTTTACATTTTAAAGTTTTAGTAATATACATATAATGACAGGACACACAAATATTTATTCGATTAAAAGTTTTCATTTTGAGCAAGAGATTAAATATTCATTAAAATATCAATTTTAAACGAATTGAATTGGTACCATCAGACTATAGCCATATACTTACTTACTTACATAAAAAGCAATAACTGTTCTGTTATTGAAATTGTGTCAATTTTATATGCCAACTAGTCAATTGCAAGTCAAATTGATGTTAGCAAATACATAAAGCAACTGGAAATGTCATAAAATAAACTACAAATAAAATGCCGTCCCCACCAACTTACATTATATATTTACACAACCAAAAATATTTATCAGAATTCAATATACCTACGCCCAAAATATAGTTATAATATGTACAATTGTACAATGCATATTGACAAATAATGTTAGTGAAAATAATACATAATGTAAATTCTGACACATTTTAAATATTTTTGACAAAGGAAAAAAGTAAATGATATTACACACATTTTTTTATTGGTTTGAGATTTTTTGTAATGGAATATTAATGTTCTAGTGTTATAATATAATAAATCTAATATTCCAACTGACAGTGGACTTTTTCGGTGGCGCGGAGGGGGGTAAGCAAACATTTGTTTAAAGGGAAAAAATAGATAATTTGATATGTTAAAAAAATTATAGCACACGAGCAACCGAACAATTAGCAGTCACCCTATACTGTTATAGTTGCTAATAACTGCCTTTATATTATACTCAAGGTACTTCAATTCAGGAAGAGCGATGAGATGCTTAATTGAATTCACTGCTTTTGAACTTACTGATTAACAAATAAATTACAAAAAAATAAATATTTTTAAATATTTTTTTTTTGTTATGAAATCACAAAATGAGAGCTGATGGATAAAGTATACTTTTGAAATATAAACAAGGGGTTTGCTGCTTTTAAAGTATTTATCTATACTCTTTAGAACTAAAGTATAGTTTATGTCAATTAAACCGAACACAGAGTCGACTCCCTAGATACATAAATTAGCCTTTAAATTAGTATAATTTTGGGTCGAATAAATGCAATTTAATTTAAAATCGAATTTAAATGTAAATATCTGTTTTTTTTTTTAATTTTTTTAGGAAAATATTTTTATAAACATTTCATGAATAATTTTAACTTACATGATTTGAGCATATTTCCAAGCAAGGCACTCTTTATGAAAAAATTAAAAAAAAAATTAAAAACAAACCTTTAAAATTTATGCATTTTAACAATAAACAAATTAATTTTTCTAAAACAAATTTTTTTAAGGAACAATATTATTATAGTCTAGTCAAATTAGACATTGACCCAGACATTTAAAAAAAACAAGATACAAATTGGTGGAAATGTTAAAGGAGAATACCTAAAAATTGAAATAAAGATACATTTTTATATTGGAAATGTAAGTAAACTTGTAAAAAAAATATCAATATTATAAAACCTATTACAACGTAAATAGCCCATTTGATTTATACATTGGAGGTTCAAGAAATATGGCATTAAGTTTGACTTTTAGGATATTGTTGGTATGGTTCCAGTAAAATGTAATTGATTTTGTAGCTTCGAACGACCGCAGCTAACTGAAGGAGGGGAAAAACTGCAAGATTTTCGGAAGACTTTTCAGAGGACAATCCGTTTAGCAATTGAAGTGTTTTGATGAAGAAAGAGTTTAAGTGCATGTTCATTTTCAATTAACCCCTTCATACAAAAAAATTAAAATAAAAAATCAAAAAACCAAGCAGTGTGGATGTTAGATCGAACAGAAAATTAAGTTTTCGTTTTACAACTCGTTTTTTGAGAAAAAAATTAAAAATTGCAAAAATGCACCACCTACCCCCTTCTTCATCTAAAATTTCAAATGCTTCAATTGTAAGATACGACGCAACGCACGTGAAGGATATCCGTTCTGGCGGTTCCTTTTATTCAGTCGGGATGGTCTTAACTTGACTATTGTTAACCATATCCACCCGTATTTCTTCTCAGGAAGATTATTCTCCATCTTTGTATAGGGAAATTTGTTTTGCTGTTGGATAAGTGGTTATGAAGCTTTACTTTAATACCTTATTTATTTGCGTTTTGTTAATGTTTATGTCTTTATGGTTTCTTTGAAACAAACTTTTTACAACAAATAACGGAGAAAATCGCCAAAAATGATTCAGTTTTTTTTCAAGATGGCTGATGGTTTTGCCCAAGGTAGTTTTTTTTTTTTGGACTTTTGACAAATCATTCACTACATGATCCTCTACCATTTCCATTAGTTTTCCGCTTGTTTTTTCAAATGTCCGGGTCCGGCCATTTGTGTGTCTCATTTGACTGGACTATTAATAGAACGTTGAACAAAAAAATTTGTGCAGTCTTACATACAATTCTGTGTAATTTCAGCTTATTTGAAAGCTTGTGCTTTTTCTTTTTAATTTGTTGGTGATAAAAGTAAAATAAAACTCACACTAAAGTACCGTTATTTTGTTTTCCTCATGACCATCAGACCAGAGTTTGGATATATTAATGCATTTAAAAACCTAAAAAAGGCAAATCAATTCCTCGAAAAAGGCAAGAAAGGCAATTTTCGGCTGTAAGCCTTCAAAAAGGTTGAATGTTGTTTCTATATTACATGACGTGCTGAAACCAGGAGCGCCCCAGTGTTGACGCATGAAAATTCCCGCGATTAAGTAAACGAAAACAATTTTAGAGTTAACGGTATAAGATTGGGTGCATTTGCAACAAAAGAAGAGCTTCTAATATTATTTATTCCTTGGTCCTTCTTTAACAATGTTATGATATCGTATGGCTATGGGTACACAACTATCTCTCTTCACTGCTTCACAAAAGGCTCTGCTTGTGTTACAAAAGAGAAAGCAAAATGGAAATTATAGGCAACAAAAAATCAAATAATACTTTTGGTCTAATGTCTTAATATCAATTTGGAAAAAAAGCCAGAAAATGTTTTGCATTTTAAAAGTCGCCTTGGTCAATACCTACTGTAGACAGTTTTATAACAAAATAACAACATCGTATTACAATCTCTCTGGGGGGGGATATAGTGACAAAGAATGTGTATTAAAACTGTTTATTTATTACAACAATTTATACAAAATACAGTTTTCTGGCGTGTTTTCCAAAACATAAAAAGGAAAACACCCCAGAAATGTATTTTTGTTTTTTTTTCAAACATTTTATTTCTGGCCTTTTTCCATTTCTGTAAATAGAAAAAGCGCCAGAAAACTTTTAGGAAAATTGCCTGAAAAATTAGAAATTTTTCAGAAATGTTTGGAATTTTTTCCTAGGAGAAAAATTCAGAATTTTGTATGCGTTTTTTCCAAAAAAAATTGTGACGTAATTTCTTCTGGATTAATTTACGGGAGCCCTACTTCAACAGTTTTCTTATTAATTTTATTAATAAGTACCTGGGTCCGCTTGGGCGTACCGCTTTGCGTATTCAAAGGATTTGGATTTTAACTCCCTTTCTGCAGTCCAGCCGCTCACGCAACTTCGTTGCTGCGCTTAGGCTATTTCAAGGAGCGGTAGATAGCGCTGGGCACCTGAAAATTGTAATATTGTTCTTCTTTAAATAAAATAGTAAACTTATATTTTATTCACAATAAAATTTAATGACAAAACATTTTTTTCCTTCAATCACTGTTTATGAAAAGCATAGCATATATTACAATCAATTGATTCTTGTGATTATGTTCATTCTCATGTTTTCCTTTTATTATTTGTATATAGTCTGCAAAGTATTTCTGAAACTCCTTTCCAGCAACACATATCTGTGTTAAATATATATTAAAGTATATATATTGCTCTCAAATTGGCAAACCATTCAATGCCCTTGTGCTTCTTAATCAACAGTGCAGCACAATTTATCAACTTCAAGTCGTTAAAATGTCAATAAGTTGTCAAGTGAGCTACAGGATTAAATCCTAGCTCCTTTTCTGTATTTTATTCAACACATATTTCGATTTCTGCAATCGCGTACTGGATGTCGACTAAATTTTCTTCAAATCAGCATCATTCCACAGTTATATATACCCATTGGGATGCACCACAATCTATGGGTATATACTCAATAACTTGCCAAGAGATTCTTCTTTTAGTTCTGCTAAAACAAATACTCATTCAATATAACTGTAAAGTAACGAAAACATTTGAAAAGAAAGAGAGCATTTTACGGTAAGGCCGACTACCAAGAAGCAATGGCAAAAAGCGCACTGCAGAGGGAATGAGGCGACAACTTGAATCTCGTTACACTGAAAATGTTTGCCAATTCAATTCACATCTCATGGGAATTTTCATCACTTCCGGTGGACCGATTCAAAGACAATTCCGACCAAGGAGAGCTCCGGATTTTATTCGAATATTGGTCGGTATAGGTATGTATGTAGGTTGAGGTGTATAGATATTTATATATATGAAACCATCGATATCGACGTAGACTCAGGCAATGGGGAAGGTTATATAGAGTTTTCCGATCACGAAACTTATACCTCTGCTTAAAACCAGTAGGAGGGCAACAACTTTCCATGGGGCACCTATTGCATCTCATTTTTCGTCGAATCCCTTAACGCAACCCCTTCCATCAGATAAAATGATTTACATTTCTCATTTCCGGTGGGCCTAGATTATATTCGTACAAACACACACACACCTTTATAATGGACGGAACCATATTTCCTGTCTTCCCAAAATATTTTATTCTGATTAACTTTTCCGGGATTTAAATTACAGCATTTAAAAGAAAGGTTGTGAGAAATAAGAGGGTGGTTCATAGGCACAGGTAAATAATACTCCTGTGCTTCATACCCCACAAAATTGTATGCATAAGATAACTTGAACATTCTTTTGAGTATATAAAATCAAATTCAAATCCTTACTACCCCACATTATAGTAAGGATTTAAAAGGATTAAAGTCATTATCTGTCGGAATTTATGAATTGGTTGGCTTTTAGAAATTGACTGAGAAATTCGAAAATGAAAATTGTACAGAAGTGATTGCTTAAAGTGTTAAGAGAAAAGAGGTTCAGATTGTTTTATGTTAAAAATTTATAAGAGTATAATTAGACTGTGTTTTCAGGCGCATATACAGAGGGGAAACTAGCTCAAGAACTCGATAAAATTTTATATGATATATGGTACAAGAGCGAATTTGTGCGACCCAGACCTGCCTTTGATATCATTTCTTTTTCATTTTTACTTGCTCAATAGGGCAAGTTCTTATATTGGTTTCGTGTAAAAAAAAATCAAGATTTTAATCAAACCTGACATTACGATGATAGAGAAGCCTAAAAAAGTAGATTTCGTCATACGACCGCCGTCCGGCGGTTTTAAGTTAAGTTTTTATATTTCAATTTTCTTATAACTACTTACTTGCTAGACAAAAACCTCAACAACTAGCTTATTACATATTAACTTAACTAACTTAATGGCCCTATGCGAGCGCTCTAAATTATACCATAACCAACTTAAAATTATTGCCTTTCGGCGTACCTAGCTTAAATATTATCAAAATTCATTTATTACTTAAAAATAAGAAAATTAGGAAAAAACTTATTATATGTATCATTTTTTTATTTTTTATAAAACTTAAAACTACACTTAAAACTACTTAAAATAACTTAATACTAGAACAGCCACAGCAACCGTTTTTTTTTTCTTTTTAGTGCCACCATAATTGTTTTCTACTAACCTAGCCTACTTTTAAAGCCAAGGACACGCCTAAACCTGCGTAAGTCAAACCAAGGCAATAAACTCAATAAGTCAACTTTTATTATTATTTATTTTTTAAATTTTATTAGTTTTTTACACATCATTCAACCACCAGAACTGGCGATTTTGGTCCAATCTATCTATCTGGTCCCTTTCGGACACAGCCGTACTGAACCGAAGGCGCTCCCCAAGTAGCATTTTGTACCTATTAGGTTACAAATTTATTGTATGTCGTTTACAATTCATATACAGATGCTGAAAAAATGTTTTGTATTTTTACATTTACTAATTGGATGATTGGTAAACAAATTGTAACACACAAATGTTGTTGAAACAACACTTCTTCAAACGTAAACGTACTGTAAAGCAAATTTCGTGAATGTAAAACCAATATCACAAAACATTTACATTTGTAGCACTTTTGTAAAGCTATTATCAAAACTTTACTGTTACAAAACGTTTACAGTAAATAGTCACAGTACATCTTCAAACGTAAACGTACTGTAAATCAAATATCGGTAATGTAAAATCAATATCACGAAACGTTTACATTTGTAGCAGTTTTGTAAAGCCATTACCAAAACTTTACTCTTACAAAACGTTTACAGTGAATAGTCACATCACATCTTCAAACGTAAACGTACTGTAAATCAAATATCGTTTTGTAAAATCAATATCACGAAACGTTTACATTTGTAGCAGTTTTGTAAAGCCATTACCAAAACTTTACTCTTACAAAACGTTTACAGTGAATAGTCACATCAAATCTTCAAACGTAAGCATACTGTAAAATATTTCATTTACAGATAATGTAACACGTATAGCATTGATAGCGGCCATTATAATGTTTCCATTTTTTATCAAATTAGAAAACCCAAAACATTGAAAATCTATTTTTGTTGATATTTAGTAAAAACAAAGCATGTTTAGGTTTTGATTGAAATAAGACTTTGAATTTTATATGACAAAATATTGAAAAATATGGTTTTTGTGGGAAAAAAAAATTGTCTCAAATATTTTTATTAGAATTAATTTCTAAAATAAGAAAGTTTTTAAAGGCCCCTTATTTTTATCGACCTGTTTTACAAAACTGGTAGAAAATATTTCTCGCGTTCGATATTTTGCCTTTACTTGCACGAAAAATATAATTATTGAATATTTGTATACCTCCCATATTATAATAATAATGTCAAGAACAAGATGGAAATTGTTTAAGTTTTGGTTTGTATACATAAAGTAATATGATCTCAAATGGCATTACGTATTTACCTATACAGTTTAATATTTTTCTGTAAACGATTTGTACCTAAGTTTGTTTTTATGTTATTTATTTCGAAATGTTTTTGAACGTTTACATTTGTAAACGTTTATATACCTAGTCCAGGAATAGTATCTGTAAACGATTTGTTACTAAAAAGTAGTTTGTCTTGTATGTGTTTTGAAGAGTTTTTGAACGTTCACATTTGTAAATGTACAAATCAGGTACATCAAATAGAATTTGTTCATATACTGTCAACACGACATTTCATTCCCCAAAACCGTTTACATTTTGGGTACAGGGAGTAAACATTTCATATACGCCTGAAACATTACAGCTACGATGTTAACGTTCAGTAAATGTTATGTAGCTCTGAAATGCTCCTTGGGTCTGCTCCGCTTTCTGCGACGACGTCACGACCATAAAGGAGTCGCCTATCCACAGTTTTTCGGCCGACTTGGTAGATCAGCTGTACCGCCGAACTATCTTGTATCTTCCCTCGACTGTCTTAAAAGAGGAAAGCGTCGGGTGGGATAAATCCGCTTAGACACACACTTTCGTAGTATTCATCTTTGGGGTAGTAAGCCCCGAAAATCAAGCCATTAGTTGAAGTCATCGCTCCTGCAATATGACCCCGAATCATCTTGATTAAAAAATTATCTATTCTGTTTATGTTAGCCCTGTTGTATAGAACCTCGTTGGAATAATATTTTATGTACTCCGACTCTGGTAATCTGTGCAATCCAAGGCAGTGTCTAAGACATTGCCTCTCAAATACCCGAATCTTTTCCATTTGAGATGGTGCAACGTTAAACCACACAGGACATCCATAGGCAATCATCGGCCTGATTAAAGCCATGTAACAAATCACCTTCACCCTGCTATCAAGATGGCTGCTGTAAAACAGGCGTCTTGTCAGGGCAAAGTCTCCCCTAGCCCTGGTCAGAGCAGCATCTATATGTCTGTCGAAATACAGATATTGATCCAGCCAGATGCCAAGGTAGTTCACGACACTTTTACTTGCCAGTGGCTGTCCAAGGGGTCCAACGATCACAAGTTTTCGTTAGTTCTTTCTCGTATCCGTAGAAGCTCTAGACAGAAGAATGTGCGGTCTGTGTAGTCTGTGAGAATGTGCGGATGTGCGTATGTTTGGTTGTCTGTGCCCCGACATACAGCCTAAAGGGCTTGACCGATTTAGTTCAAATTTCGTATATAGCACTTTTAGGTGATTCTCTAGAGGAAAAAATCGATGTTTTGTTTTAGCCCGGCTATAACGGGTATCTGTCAATAAACGGTTTTAGTTTTTACAAATTTTCTCAAAAACGGATCTACCGATTTCGATAAAACTTGGTGTACGTTATATTTGCAGTTGACTTAATATATTTGTATTTCAGGTTTTTGGCTTAAAATTCACATAAAGGAGATTTGGTGTTAACGGTTCTTACAAATTTGGCCATAACTTGGTAACGACTCAGTCAATTCCTTTTAAATTGTTTTTAAACTTAACATTTAACACAAGATGACATTTACAATTTACTGATAAAGAACCGTTTAATGATAGATGGCATACAACTTGATTTCACGTTTAGGCCATTTTTTAATATTTTTCCAATGTTCTTCAGAATTTATTAAATTTTAATTTTTGGTAGCCCCAGTTTGAAAAATAAAAACAATAAAAAATTAAATTTTATTAAGTGGAGTATTTATGAATGAAATTCAATTTTAAAGGTTTCATTTGTGGTATACTCTAAGCTATGCGTTTCGCCCTGGTTTGATGGTTGGCTCATCAGCTAGATGACACCAAACCCAATCTAGTAAGCAATTATTGTCGATGATTACCCACTGCTTTATAAAATAGCTTGGAGTAAAGGCCAAAAAACCTTTAAAATTTTATTTCATTCATAAATACTCCACTTAATAAAATTTAATTTGGCTATTGTTAGTATTTTTATTGTTTTTATTTTTCAAACTTATAACTTGACTTGGCCACGAGCATAACATCCTAATTTTATTGTCTTACTTTAATCAAAGTTATTTAAAAAAATATAATTTACAGGGAGTTTTCTCTGTAAAATTTATAAAGCAGTTGGTAATCATCGACAATAATTGCGTACAAGATTGGGTTTGGTGTCATCTAGCTGATAAGTCCCATAGTTTGCTACAAGAGCAAGTTCGTGCGACCCAGTTGTGCACTTTATTTATTTTTTTGTTTTGTTTTATACTACATATCTTTAACCATAAAACTTTAAAAACTGATTTTTCCAAGTGTATAGTAAGGTAGCTTGCCTTAGGAAGTTCGTGGGACGCTTTCGTTTGTATTAGTTTTTATGAATTAATACGTTGAACAAGTTTTTTAAAGTCTTTAATAAGATTTTTTTTTTCTCTTCTTCCATAAAAAAAAAAAAAAAAAATTGTTTGCTCACATCGACAAAAAAAATAGTTACTGGGAAAAATACTTCTTTACGTGTCGTCTATATACGGAAAACTCTTACTGGCTTAAAATTACTTCACCTAAAGCAAGGCAAGGATTAACTGCAACGTGTCATTTTAGATTTATGATAAATATACGTAGACTTTGCCATAATATTATATAAGTATGTGTGAGGTCCTGCATCCTGCTTCACATAAATCAGGAGCAAACAAAAAAATAAATGTGGGAAAAAAAAGTTGTTTGCACAATGTGTTTTCTCCTCTTTAGTGGTTGAAATTGTGTTTGGTGTGGTTGATGGTTGTGTTTTTTTTTTCGTCCTTAGCTTATTATAGCAATTCTGTCGATTCCTGACTTGGTCTTGCTAGTATGGATAAAAGTTTTTGTACGCAAAACTTGAAGGCATTGGAATTGGTGGTATAAAAGTTTATTGATGGTCTGGCATGCAAGAACGTCTTAGAATGCAACTTCATAGAAATTTGTAAAGTTTTGAGGTGAATATAAAAATGAAATTAAGAAGAATTCGTATTAGGTATGTGAACTTTGTAGGGGGTGTATTTTTTGTTTATAATAATTATTAATCGTGTTATATTCAATATTTAAAAGTATTCAATTTATGGGTGATTCTACAAACGATGGAATTTTCGATGTCCGCTACAATAATTTGAAACCATTGCATTCATTCACTCTAAATTTTTTTATAAAGAAAAATCTGATCGAAATCTATATGCGCAGTTAAAACTTGGCAGATCTCATTTTATTTTTATCTTGCTTAAAAAATTCTTCAAAGGGTCTAATTCTCAGTTCCCTGGTATGTCAGAATCTTGTTTTAACATCAAAAGATCATTGATGCTGCTGTTCTATTATAGTTCCCACGCTAAAAAAAATTATCACTATAATATCAGATAACACAGAATTGTTATGAAATAGATAATTATAAATAATCAATACATTTTATTGCAAAAACAAGTCACTAAACTTTGTCCGCCTCAATATCGATAACTTCTGTATAGATCTAGGTCCCATTTCAGGAATTATTGAGTCTCGTTGAAACAAAATTGGGTTTTTATCTCGCGTCTATTTGTTATTTTACTTGTAAAAAATACATTTGTAGGAGAGGTCCGATTTTGTATCAGTCCCCTAATGAGTGTAGAGAAATTTTTTTGTATATAAGAAGGCGTATTTGTAAGTTTTTTATTATTAAGTAAAAGCATAATATATTTTATGTTTTCTATTCTTTCAAATCAAACATTTCTACGTTTTATGATTAAAAAATGTAAAAAAAACTCAATCCTTTGGGCTCAGGAAACTGAGCAATTTTATGCAATTTTATGAAAAAAGGACAAAAGTTCTATCCAGAGTTCTGAGAAATTTTCAGAAGATGATGCATTTTAAAGGGTTTTGCTATGCAATGTTAAATCGATGATTCAACATATCTTTTTAACGGCAATATTGAAGCTATAAAAACCTATTCAAAGTCAATTAAGTAAAAGGTAATGTTATCTTATCATGAAAAATCATGATGATATCGATCAATTATTTCTGCCATTGATATAAATAGTCGTATTTTATAAGATAATTGTTTTTTATCTGTCCCGTGGTATCTCAGTCTCCTGACCACTTTTTTTTTCAAAAAATTGCCATTAAATAGTTGTTTTTTATTTTTTTAACGCTTTCTATAATGTTAGATGACATTCTATTCTAACATATACCTACAACTTATTTGTATGACTTAAAGCTTCCAAAAAATTTTTGACGAATTATGAGCATTTTATTCCATTTTTTGTAGAATCACCAATATAACATAAAGAAATAAAATTTATAATTATACATATACTTATGTGATTTTCTGGTTGCATAGCATCATGATTATCTTTATCTATAATAAGAGTACCTAGTAGGTACTTACATCTGAAATATGATAGTATTTTGGTTTTGGATTGGTTGGATAAATCAAAATTTATCGAGTATTTTGCATGTTTCCTTGTTTGCCAGCATTTTCATCTGAAAAATGATTGCAAAGTACGAAAGCCAAAATATTTTGGATAGGTAGATACGTTAAATGTCTCGGAAAAACGCCTGTCCCATCCACAATCCATTCTTGAGCCGTCTGTAAAAATAGTCGGGTCGAATATTTTCTTGCATCATCGTCTTCCCTTTTTGTTGGGAAAAAAAATTCGACGCTTAAATAAAAAAATATAAAATGTACGACTGGGTTCCACGAACCTGCTCTTGTTGCAAACTATGGGATTGGGAAAATTTGATTTACTGAATTATGTTGAAAGGTGGAAAAGTGTCCTAAATATGAGAAAAGTTGTATGGTAACTATCATTAAATGGTTGTTTATTCAAAAACTTTAAATGCCATCTTATGTTGAATGCTTATAATAAATACCATACCAAATTTAAATGAAATCGGTTCGGCCATAATGTCATGTTTGCTTAAAACCTTGAATTTTTTTTACACGAATCCAATACTTGCCCTATGACCAAGTAAAAAATACAGAGAGTGAATGATGTAAGTGTTGAATTAATTTCAGTGACGAAAAGTCTATCAGTCCAACAACTCCACATTCGATCTAAAACAAAGCGAACAGCATGATACTAAATTTTTATATATAGATCGGCAGAAAGGAGTTATAGGTAAGTTTACGCTAAGAGCATTAGTAAGAAGGAACCAAAAGTCTTCTGTTCTTTGGACCTTCTTGAGCCCCGGATTTTATAGGCTTTGCTTTAAGCAGGCCACCAGACAATTTTTAACTCAATGTCATCAGGAATGAAAGCATATATGCTCTTTTAACCCGTTCTTCAATTTGTATTGTCCAGATTAGTTTAGGGTCCAAAGCTACTTCAAAAATTTTAAAACAAGTTGAGAGTGAGAGTGTTTACTTACCATAATTCCCTTTTATACTGATCAACTAGAGGCACAATATTTTAAAAGTCCGTACAATCATATTCACTTACAACGAGATGAAAAAATGAGTCGTTTCAAAAATAAATGAGTCCCTTTAAAAATCTCACAATCATGGCATTTTGAAAAATTTGTTTTTCTTACTGTTACTGGTAATAGGTGTGTATAGACGCTGTGCAAATGTGATGGCAAAATATTTTTGGCACAATGCAGTTTTAGTAAAAATAGAAGTAAATGCTTTTGAAGATGTTGTATTTGCTAATTCTTCTGTGGTTAACACTGTCAAATCTGTTGAAAATTAAAATTTGTTGTGAAAAAATAAAGAAAATTGCTTAATCTTGTTGATTTATTCAATCGTAGATATTATATAAAGCGTTTATTTTTATTTAAAAAATGTGTCAAATCTTAAAAAGATGAGTCCCTTTTGACTCAAATAAGTCCTTGTGGTAACACTGGAGCTGGTATAAGATTTGTATAGTTCTTCGGGGATATAATTTCTAATCACTTTTAAGACATTCTTTCGCACACTCTTATGCTCTTCCTTCTCTTTCTTTTTCCCGAAAGATTCTTTTAAAAATTGCTTTGTTCTTTGAGAAAATTATTTTCTTCGTTTCATTGTTCTTATTGGAACGTTCTAAAAGTTTCGTTTGTTTATTTTACTGTTCTTTTCTTTGATCTTCTATATGAGGGCAAGGAAGAGCGTGCCATCTTCTGTTTGGATTTTGTCGTCTCAAACCTTATTATTCCAGATGAATTATGAGAAAAATCTTCGTTTCAGATTTATGAAAACTTCGTTTCATTAGTTGTGCTTTCAGTTTAACTATTAACAACTTGGTACCCATTTAACCCATACTCCTCCTTTACGCCACGTTATAGAAAAATCGTATTGTATAAAGAATAAGTTACCCATATTAGTTACTTGGAGCTCATGTGATGTAACGTATTACGTAACGTAAAACCTAAAAAAAAGTCCCGACTTATACTTTGGTTATGTTAAACGTCAATGTAGCCATCATGTGATGTTCACTGTGTTATAGAGAGAGAGATTCCATAAGCTGTTACAGGGTTATGGGATCGAAAGGAAAAGAACTTTTTTTGAAATATTTGTAACATTTGTTAACTAAAGTTTAAATAAATACTCAAACATATCTTTTCTTAATCGAAATCTTAACTCCGAAAATTGTTAAAGGCATTCAACAATGTCATGTCAAACTAACATTTATATAATACTAAAACACTTTTATTCGGCCTTTAACCTCCTTATTAACAGTTTCAGCTTACTTCGCCTCTATAATCCTCGTATTTATTTTTAAAAATAAGTTTTTTTCAGGATTAAATAAAGCTTTTAAAGTAATAGTTGTTTTTACTTCTGACACCAACAATATATTTCGCTATATGTTTGTTATGATAAATTTCAATTTTAAAAAGTTAAATTTAAAAATTTAATATTTTAATGTTTATAACTCATCTTGTACCAAGATTTTTTATTATTTTTTAACGTCGCTTTGTGCCTGTCTCCAATTTCGAGCAATAAATTCTTAGAACAGCAAGAATCTCGTGTAACTGGTTTATAATAGATAATGTATTATAAGTGGAAAAAGTGAAAGCACCGACATGTTATATATACAATTTAGGTAAGATTTGACTTTAAAGCAGGTCCAGCCATAATATACAGAACACCGCTGACCAGTGCTTTGTCTAAAAACAATCGTTACAAAAATCTTTAAAATTCAATTTGTCTAGGTGCAAGAAAACAGTTATCTTATTTTATGTATTGATATCTTCTGGCTGTTCTTTTCTTGTCAATATCTGCAACCATTATTTGCTTTCAATTTCGTATGTCAATCAAGTACCTATATTTTGACTTTGGCTTTTCAATTTCTCAAAAAAGCAAATAAAAATTCAAACAAACACTACCTAAACTAGATTTACTAAACAAAAAAAAAAAAAAAAAATATTGAACCAAAAGGCTTTTCCAGTTTCCACACAAAAGTTAGGTTTTTCTTCTTTCTTTCATCAAGTTTCAAAGACAAAAAAAAAACACTGAACCACCAAATTGAGGAAAGTACATAATCGCAAGTACCGTTGTTTACCTTCTACTGTTATCTTTACCGGAATATTTCTGTTTCTGTTTTGACGAATTGCAAAGGTTGTAGCAATGCTTCTGCAGTTTTACTAGAAGAACTCGCGGCAGCAGGATGTTAAAAAGAATGCGCTACTTCGCGGTCGTTGGTAAAAAAAAAAAATTTGCATTTGCATCAACACAGCAAATGGCAACTGAAATAACAAAAAAAAAAAAAAAACCATAGAAATAAAAAAACAATAAAAAAATCCGAACTTTTATGTGAGTGCATTCGTTTGGCATCGTCACGTAAAGCATAAGCCTTGCAGGCGTATACCAGGGATTCATTGCCTCCGACAGAAACGTGCAATTTCCACGTAAAATTGTCATAATTCTCGTCGCCTGCCCCTAGGCCGATTTGAGTGGTTTTTAGAAAAACGGATTCATTTGTACTAATTTGTCACGGCAGCATAGAACAGCACGAGATAGTAAATGGAGCGGAAAAATCCATGATGGATGGCAAATGTTTTTGAACTTATAGAAGTTCACGTTTCGGTTAATTTAAGTTTGACGAACTTGTAATACATATAGATAATTTGTATCACTATCTATATATAAAAGTATATAAGGATAGATATAAAAATGCACTTCTTTCGAATTCGAATGGTTTTTTTCATTCGCAAAAAATGATTGCAAACTCACGAGCAATACATTTTTTACTTGCAGTTATTGGAATAACGTTACCTTAATTATTCGCAAATCAGATAACTCCATTTTATTTTGTTTGTATTGTCTTTTGTTTTTTATAAGGAAACTATGGAAGAAATACAAGTAGGTATAATTAAACTAATAGATTTTTATATAATATGTTCTGAAGAAAGGCAAAAAATATCAAATATGGCCTAAACGACAGCTTAAGTTGTATGGTAGCTATCATTATACAGGGTGATTAACCTAAGGTGTGCCAAAAAGATAGATCAAGTAGGTTAAATTGAGACAAGAAAAAAATCGTATGGAATGGGGGGTGTCTATCTCCCCCCGTTTAGGCAGGAGGGGTAATTTTCTAAAAAAAATGACTTAAATCAGAAAAAAAAATTATTTAAAAACAACGGTGAATGATACAAAACCATGTTATACCTATTTGAAAAGCAAGAAAACTATTTTTTTATTTTATTTTTAAATAAAGTTGTTTTAGTAAACAGTTTTTAAAAAAATAATTTTCAAACTCGAAATTTTAAAAAACTAATAAAAAAAAAATTTACCTATTTTTTTCCAAACTTTTATGTAATTCACTATTATTTTTATTTTCAAAATTCAATGTTTTTATTAATTTTTAGTCGAAAACAGAAAACCGGATGACAAAAGGTATCTTAGTTTTTGAGAAATTAAAAAAATTAAAAGTAAAACTAGTAAGTAAAGTAAAAAGTTAATTCGTTTTTTTTTATTATTTGTTTAAAATCGGATGGTATGTAATAAAAAATAAAAAAGGGATAATCCTCTAATTAATAATTGACCTGAGCAGGTCAATGTTGGGCAAACCAAGTACTTACTGTTTTTCTTGGAAAAAAGTCCTTCTAGTTTTTCCTAATTTCTCAAAAAGTAAGATATGTTTTGGCATCTGGTTTTTTGACTAAAAACTAATAGGAGAATTGAAATTTTATTTTTTTGAAATTTTTTTTTCAAAATTTCGAGTTTGAAAATTAATTTTTCAAAAACTATTTATCAAAACAACTTTATTTTTGGCTTTCCAAAAAATTATAACATTTCGAGTTTTGTATGTTTTTCCGTTGTGTTTAAATATTTTTTTTTTCTGATTTAAATCAATTTTTTTAGAAAATTGCCCCTCCCGCCTAAACATGGGGGGAGATAGACACCCCCCTCTCATATGATTTTTTTCTTGTCTCTATTAAACATACTCAGTCTATCTTTTTGGCACATCTTAGGTGAATCACCCTGTATATGGGAGGTACCAGTTGTAGCCGGTCTAAAATAAAAATTCGAACTTGTCCTCAAAAAAGTACTTCACCCGAAGTTTGAAGAAAATCCGTCCAACCGCTTAGGCTAGCTCGGTGAACATACAAACCGAACATACAAACCGAACATCCGAACACCCGCACATTCGAGCAGACAGACCGACGGACGGCATGACGAGACCTACCATTTTATGCTGCTCTATCATCGTAATGTCAGGTTGAATGAAAACCGCGAATTTTTTCTTACACGAAACCAGTACTTTCCCTTTTGAGCAAGTAAAAAGGTCAAAAAATGATGTCTGTGTGTTTGTCTGTCGCAGGATGTCAATATTATGTCTGCATACGTATAAGCAATAAGTATATTATGTATTCGTGCAATCTTTCTTTGGTCTGTAAACAAAATTTTAGAATTTTAATTTTGGTTCTAAATATAACGAAACCAGTTTGTTTTTCTCGGAAAGGTATGCATATATAGAGATTTTACATGATTATCTTAATAACCGGAATATTAGCAGATTAGTAAAAGATCGGCTAAAGCCAATTATAGAAATATATCCAAATTAATGGCATTATGTATACGCACCATTTCCTGGGAAAACTCCAAAACATTAAAAAATTACGTTTTGTATAGTTATTTTAATTTTATCTTAATTTTGAGTTATATACCTATTCATTTTTAATTTGTTTTATTACATACAATGGTGGACAAAATAAGAGTAAAAAAACAAAATTATAATATCACTAGCTGATCCGGTGAACTTCGTATCACCTAGTTCGTTACTTACAACTTTTAATTTGTGATTACTGGTTGCACTATGTACGTTTAAGATGTTTCTTTATTTACTCAAATTTATTCATAACTAAAAAAAAACTGGAAAACAGTCGACTTGACGGGCCATCCCTGCAACTTTCCACTATTTTTGGACATTAAGTGCATACAATTTTGTGAATTTTAGTGCTTCTGACTTCGCAAAGCTTTTAATTAAAAAAAAACATTATTTTTTGAAATTTTAAATTAAAATAAGCTGACTCGACAAACATTGTTTCGTCATTTATATTATTCCTAGGAAACATTTTTTTAGTTCAATAAAAATAACTATCTACTATTTATAAGTGTGTGAGGATGTACTTATAATCGAAAGCGTTATAAGCAATAAAAGTATGCTTTATTTAGGTTAATGAATTAATATTTATAAAAATAACGACTATATTTTGAATTATAATTTCTGATAGCTATTTAAACATCAAAAATAATTATTTACATTGTTACTATCAATTATGGCAGTTGAAAAAAAAATTAATCTCTCAGTGCAATAGAGTGTACAATATTCTTGGTTAGACGGTCTTTAACCAACACAAAGAAACTAGATAGTTTCCCCACGTGAGAACATGCCACATATAGTTGTCCGTGGGAAAAGCATGGTGTCCCCAAATCTAAGCCACATACAGAGGACAAACTTTTTTCATAAACGCACAAGAAATTAAGAGCGAATACCTAATTTTAATTAAAACACTTGTAGTTCTTTTTACATTATTTTCTTAGTAAGCTAACATAGTACCTACTGATTTAAGGCAAAATAAGGAGTCACCCTGGAAACTCGTATACAGCTTCATATTGACGTACTAAAAGTTGTGTGCAAAGGATAATGGCACTGACGGCTCCGAAGAACCACGGCCTAGTGACATACACCCAATCCTTTTTTGTGCGTTGTTAGTTCTATAAAGATTGAAGGGGAAGTACAATATTTCTTCGAAACGAACGACTAAGATGAGATGCACTTTTCATGACAATTATAGTTTTGGAAAATTTGTCACTTCCCCGCAAGAGGCCGGAGCAGGACCCCTGAAAAAACATTAGATGTACTCAGGGCTCGGACCCAGAACTACGAAAAGTTAGTTATTCAATGTCAAAAGTAACAATAACCTCGTGTTTCGCCATTATCTCGGTTTCTCTCAAATAAGTGATGCTGACATCTATTATCAAAATTGTAGAGCATACAATTTGCGACAAATTTCGTAAAAAATATTTTTTTTCATGCCCTCAACTGTTTTGAGATAGAGGGCGGAAACCGTATGGCGCCACTCAGCTATACATACTGTAATGAAAGGTCGTGAGTTAGAAAAAAGTTGTTCCAGGCTGCTGAAGGAGTTAACATACTAAAAGTCCCGACGTCTAGAAGGTGAGCCGTGAAAAGGGAAGGGTCTTAAGGGCCCTTTTTTTATCTTTCGCTTAAAGCTTATATTAAATTACAGCTCATAAAATTTACTACAACATTTTGTTATTTGATTTTTTTTTTTTAAGTCTCAACCGTTTGCGAGCTATGCATCGCTTAAGAGAAAATTCTTACTCAGTGTTTATTTACATGAGATCAATTAATTAACTGAGAGTTAAAACTATTTTTTGTCAGATTAATAAATTGTAGATAAATAATTATTGCACTGGAAATTAATGATAAATTTACGATGATAGTAAAATTAACATCAGAGTTGCACAAAAAAATTAAAATAATACGTATAACAGTCACTGCTACGATAGATACACAAATAAAACCAAAAGAAATGGCTGAAAAATGTATAGTAAGTGAGAAAGTAGACCGACTTCGTCCTCATTCCTACTCCGTGATGTTTGCTGGATGAGTGGTGACACCTGACGGGGATAACTGATCGATTGATAATTGATCAGTTGTCGACCGGTGAGGGCGGGAGATCAAATTAAATTGGGTTGATCAGAGTAATACGATTTTTTTAATTCTAAGTCATGACAAAATAAAAAAAAAAAATCCTTGCAAAATAAATTAAAGTTTTTAATTGACAAATAAAAAATAGGGGTTGATCGTAGAGGGGTGAAAATTAAAGGTTGTATGTATTTTTGTATGCTGTATCTTAAAAAAATTAAAAAAAAAAATTTTTCCAAAAAAATAAAACAAATTTAGGGGTGGACCACCCTTAACATTTAGGGGGATGAAAAATAGATGTTGTCCGATTCTCCACCCTGGCCGATATGCATGCTTCGGATGACGAAAATCGGTCGAGCCGTTTCGAAGGAGATAGATTACAAACACCGTGACAGGAGAATTTTATATATAAGAAGATATAGTCCAGTCAGAATAGACTTTTATAAATGCAAAAAATTTAATTGTACATTTTTCTTTTAGAACCCGTTACAAAAGCCTTTTTGTCGTTTTCGGCCAAATTAAAGTTTTGCTACAAACGCCATTTTGAAAACAGCTTAACTTTTGTTATCTCAAACATCGTTAGTCTAACAAAAATATAGACAAATACAAACTTGTAGGAATTTAAATTTATGTATAAGATATTATAGTAGGTATATTTTTTATATTTCAAAAGCTGTAAACAAATGCACAAAGGTGCATATAAATATGTAAATTATTAATATTTCAAAAGTTATAAGAAAATAAAAGCTAACAAAAAAAAAAAAAAATAAAGCGGGTGTTAGTATGTGCGGTTGTCTGTTCACCGAGCTACAGCCTAAACGGTTTGACGGATTTTCTGCAAACTTCGTGTCTTCACTTTTTGGTGATTCACTAGAGGAAGAATTTGAATAACGGCTATAACGGGAATCTCCCATATAACGGTTTTAGTTTTTACAAATTTTCTCGAAAATAACTCCAACGATTTCGATAAAACTTTTGGTATGTGATATCTTCAGTAGTTCTAATATAACTGCAGTTCAGGGATTTTTCTAACAATGCACATAACGGAGTTTTGGTGTTAACGGTTTTTAACAAACTTGGCCATAAATTGATAACGGCTTACATGATTTCAATTTAATTTGATATGGTATAGAATCTTAACATTCAACATAAGATGGCATTTAAAGTTTTTGGTTAAGCAGCCATTTAATGATAGCTAACATACAACTTCACTTCACATTTAGGCCACTTTTCACTTTTCCAACATAGTTGAGCAAATTAAATTTTTCCAATCCTTGCTACAAGAGCAAGTTCGTGCGACCCAGTCGGGCATTTTATTTAAATTGGTTTTAAAAAAAAACTTAGACTACTTTTACTAGAGCAAGTCTATGCGACCCATTTGTGCCATTTATTTGTACAATCCGAGGAATCCGCAATCGGTTATGAGTTAAATGAAAAATTCATTGCCATCATTCGCATCATAATAAAATGATGTGTAGCAGTGTTCTTCAATCCTTGTGTGGAACCACTGAGCCGATCAATGTATCAAATAAATAAGCCTAGCTATGTGGGTATATAGGAAGGTATGTGATTCGAGTACAAACCAAACCATTGTTGAGTAGGGAGGGTGTATAGGGATGTTAAGTGTAATTTTTCAAAAAATAAATTGACATATTTTGGTCGAAGAGAGGTCCCGCATGACTTCAATTTAAATGTAAATTTTTTTGTCTGCTTTCGCATATTGGGCATGTTTACGTGTGTTTGTATATTTTAAATTGTGTGTGTGTTTAACATTTGCATATATAGTACATTATTTTGCGTTCGGCCATCTCATTCAGATGAATATTAAATATTTTGTTGGGCTGTTGTCATCATTGCCATCGTTTCATGCTTTTTTTTTTTTTTTTTTTGTTTGTAGTCCTGCTTTAGTATAGGTCGGGATAGAGATTGAAGGCCATCATTATTCATTTTTCATTCATGGCGGTATGAGTGACGATACAAAAACGATGTGATACCATTGTCAGTAGATATGGTTGTCTCCTCTACTTCAATCAGTATTAATATTTTTAAAGCTATTTCTTATCTGAAATTGCAGCATGAAGAGTTTCGAGGATATTATAATTAAATAACTAAAGGTTCGAGTTGAAAAATTGTTAATAAAAATTCTTCTTTCCTACTGTTAAATAAAAACAACGTGAATATGTGTTCGATTGATTTATATCAAATGAGGTGAATAAATGCAGGTTTGTTATTTTCCATTTTTTGATAATTTTTGATCAGAGCTGATACGAAAGAATGAAGTTTCTCTGGTTAGAAGGTATTGCTCTTACGCATAGAGCCCCAGTCAGTCAGAATATTTACAAGTGACTTCTTGCCGAGCTACAGCTTTATTACTTCAGTCCGGGATAGAAACCTGGGCATATATTTGTACGCCAAATTGTTTAAGGTCCTCTTGCGTGCGTGTTCTACATGCACCAAACATCATTTGGACAATTCTTCTCTTAAAACTGCCTTACGGTATATACGGGCGCACCTAACTTCAATCCCCTATAACTTTACTTCGGACAACATTTTTTACTTCAAGTAACAATAATTTATTTAATTTATGAAAAACGAAACATAAATAAATTTAACTGAAACAACAATTCAAAAAAAATTATCAAAAAAAAGTTTTAAAAAAACCATAATGATCTAAAAAAGGGCAATATGGCGCGATGTTTTTTACTGGTAAAATGCAGTAGGTACAGAATTTATAACATCTCGCCACAAAGAACACAATCGCCATTCCTCTATTTATTAAGCTTTTTGCTTTAAAAAAATTCACATAACCTAAATTGTTCATGCTAATTTTACATGTTAACTTCATAAGGGCATTATGGCTCATTTGCGCCATAAGGCCCGAACAGCATGTGCGCCATATTACACTCAATAAACATTTTCGCAACAAATTTAAAAAAAAACTGAATTCGTATTTCTTCGAAAACATGTCCCCAATACACAGGAAATTCGAAACTGTACCATTGTATATAAATTTCTATAGTAAAACCATGGAGCAGCGCCATCTAAACAAAGTTGTTAACTTCACATTTGGAGGTTCTTACATTTACTAAGTGTCTATTATGTAACCCTAACAATAGTCGTCTACGAAACAAATTAATAATATATAGGTAATGTATTTTATTGGCTCTAAAATCCATATTCCCTTGACAAGAGTCGTAAACAAAACAAAAATAATATATGTTTACGACTGTTGTCAGGGTTACAGAATAGACAACTATTAAATGCACGAACCTAAAAATGTGTTTATCACACGTTTCTCAAGATGGCCAGGCGGTGATTATTCAGCATGAAAATACTATAGAAATGTATATACAATGACTGTACTCTGCCTTTCAATGTTCACATCGAACACGTGCGCTGTATACGACTAACCGAGATACACAAAGTCAAAAACAGAGCAAAATTAAAGTAAGCACCCAAAACCAGGAAGTTTTGTTGTTTCCTTGTTTTTTTCCATAAAAGTAGTCGTATCGACATCAGATTATGATTTGGTGCTTTATTGCCGAAGACCTCAGTTTTTGCATCGTTTTCATTGTTGTAAGAGTATTAGAAGTATATCTAGTATTTCAGAGGTGCGCCATAACGCCCACTGCGCTATAATGCCCGAACTTAACATAAGTGAAAAAGTACAAAGTAAAGTTCGATAACAAGGTCATGCATTTTTCTTCTTAGACTCTAAGATAACTTTGCACAAGAGCAAGTTTGTGAGACCCATTGGTGCCTTTTATTTTATATATATAATGATATAACAACTAAAATAATAAGAAAATCGAACAAAAAAGTTAGTACCCACTCTCCCCTAACATATCTATCTCCACATGAAAATTATAGTTTATTATTTAATCAAATGCAGTTCTATAATTTTTTGTAAAAGAAAACAATCTTCATTTCTTTTCATATAAACCAAAACCAACTTTAATAATAAAATGTCCTTCACACACAGACACATACACATGTGAACACAAAGTGTGTCAAACTTTTTGTTTTCTACAAAGTTTTCCCAAGAACCATATTTCAAAACCTTAAGAAAACACTGAAAAAGTTTCCAACTTGAAAAAGGTGATTCTCTTGAAAGGTAGCCATTTTGAATGACACTCTTGCAATTGCTTCTTTTAACTTGCGATTATGAAGGCATGTTATGTTTTCGTGAAAAAAAATGTTACTTGTTAGACAAGTAGAATCAAACATGACATTAAGACGATTGAGAAGATGAACAAATTAGATCGAGAAATTTCGTTTTTCTGATGTCGCTCTGTCTGATGACTGTCATTATATAGTTGTATCATCACCTATATATATGCAGCCAAATTGATTTGCTAGCAAATTGGTACACATATGTATACAAAGTTTGCAGACTATTCCTTAGGGAAGAAATTTTGTTTTATATTATTATTAATATTATATAATTAAATATTATTATAATAATTATAATAATTATTATTATAACGGTTACGAAAAAGATGATTTTTCTCAAAAACGAATGTAACGATTTTCTTAGAAAAAATTGGAGATGGTTTTTGGTCACGAATGAAATCATCTTACCACTTTTATTTGCAATAATTTAAAATCTGGTAGAAATTTGAAAATTATGTTTAAAATTTACCTATAGAATTAAAATGATTTCTGGCAATCATTAAAGTATTTGAACTAACTTTGAGTTTTTCCGAGAGTTTTTAATCTTGATGGAATAAAAAATTCTGGAATACCATTATGCTAAAATTATTAATTTCATTAATGTTTGCAATAAGTATTGCAAAAACACTCGAAATGAGGTAAGTACCTTTATTTAACTTGAAATTCAAAGCAGTCAAAAAATAATTAAATCACTTTAAAAACTGCTATTACTTTTGCGATATTGCAATCATTAAACCACTAAACTGGCTTATGACAAAATCCTCGGTTTTTGGCTAATTGTCTATTTTATTGATGGACAAAAAATATGTTAAACTAATATTAACAGTAATTTCCATAAAACCGTTATTTTTTTGTTTAGGTTTCTCGTGATTTTAACCCAAACCGTTATTTTTTTGTTTAGGTTCCTCGTGATTTTAACCCAAACCATTGTATATGAAAATACTATTTCTATAGTATTTTCATGCTGAATAATCACCGCCTGGCCATCTTAAGAAACTTGTGAATAACAAATTTTTAGGTTCGTGCATTTACTAGGTGTCTATTCTGTTACCCTAACAACAGTCGTAAACATACATGATTTTTGTTTTGTTTACGACTTTTGTCAAGGAAATATGGATTTTAGAGCCAATAAAATACATTAAATATTGTTAATTTGTTTTGTTGACGACTGTTGTTAGGGTAACAGAATAGACACTTAGTAAATGTAAGAACCTCCAAATGTGCGGTTCACATCTTTCTTTAGATGGCGCTGCTCAATTTCAATTTTCAATTTCAATTTATTTAATTGGTGTACAAATAAGACTTAGTCTTTTATAGTACCTGATACAAAGGATAATAATGCATATAAACAATATTAATACAAACAAAATAACAATATAACAAAGAAATAAATAAATATGTTTCATTTTAATAGTTAATAAATAAATAAATATGTTTCGTTTTAAAGATATTAAAATTTAAAATATTTCATGCATTCTTTAATTTCGGTATAAATTTCATACAAAATTATAAATTTTAAAAACTAAACTTTTAGTATAAAATTTTAAATTTCAAATAGCTGCTCCAGAATCCAAATTAGAGAAATGTAAAAATAATGCTTTCTTAAATTGAGGTATACCTATTATTTGTTTAAGCATTACAGGTAAGGAGTTCCATAGTCTAATGGCATAAATAAAAAAGAGTCTCGATGAGTTTAAATATTTAAAAGAGTTATTTATGATATTCAAAGTTCGAGTTGAATGAGCGAAGCGTAGTTTGTCAAAGAGATAAAGAGGGGTTCTTCTTTGAATTATCTTATGCAAAAAGATACAACATTTTGCATCAAAAAACTCTTCAAACGTACATCCAAGAATAAGTTGATGAAATTGTGAAACATGATCAAATCTACGCAAGCCAAAAACATACCTTACCATATCATTGAAAGCAACCATATCATTGAAAGCAACAAGCAATTTGTGTCGACAGTGAGAGTCGGGTCGACAATAAACAACAGCCGCATATTCCGCGATAGGTAGTAGCAACGATTTAACTAATCTCAACTTAGTGCTTAATGGAGTCAGTTTTGAGAACAGGTTTAGCTTACAGATTCCGCCATATATTCTTCCGATACAAATATTAACATGGTCATTAGCTTAAAGTGACCGATTTATTTTAAAGCCAAGGTTGGTGACAGTGTCAACAAACTTAAGTTGAAAACAAGAAACAAAAACAGGTGGAAGGAATTCTATATCGAATTTCCTTTTGGAAATTGCAATTATTTGCGATTTGGCAGGATTTAGAGTCAAACCATTGTTCAAGGTCCAATTGTATATACCTAAAAGATCCTCATTTATTCTGCAAATTAGGTCCTCAAGCAAATTAAACGGTCGAGAAAGATATATTTGGACATCATCTGAATAAAGATGAAACATAACATTTTGGCATACATGTGGGAGGTCATTGATGAACATACAAAATAATGTAGGACCCAAAACTGAACCTTGCGGCACCCCAGCTATTAAATTTATTGGCGAGGAGAAATTATTATCAACTTTAACTCTTTGACTGCGTTGTTTTAAGTAGCTTTCAATTAGACGAACAGATCTACTGCTGAAACCAAAATATAAGTTAAGTTTACTACACAAAATGTCGTGATTCACCCTGTCAAATGCCTTGGAAAAATCAAGCAAACACAATATCGTCACTTCGTCTTTGTCATACTGGATTCTGATATCATCAAGTACCTTAACCATTGCTGTAGAACAGCTATGGTTCGGACGGAAACCAGATTGTACAGACGATAATAAGTTGTTTTGGGTAATGTGGTTAGATATCTGCTTAGCCAGAATCTTTTCGAAAATCTTTGACAGGCAAGGAAGTATACTTATAGGACGAAAATCAGTACTTGAAGTAGGATGAGGCTTTTTGGGAACAGGAATTACTTTACCAAGTTTCCAACAGTCCGGAAATGATGAGCAGGTTATACAATAATTAATTAAATGTGTAAGAACGGTTATGATATGTGGTAATATAATTTTTATAAACATAATAGGAACTCCATCATCTGTGCGTAGCACTCCATGATTGTACTAAAGAAAGAGTTCATTCAACTTTGTGTGGAATTCCGAAAGTATAAATTAAAATGACTGTATAACAAGTGCTACGCACAGATGTTTTCCATGTTTTTGGAAAATATTTGTATCTAATCTGGTTTCAATGTTATGCGATCAATCGTTAATACCAAAAAATGTTTTCCTTTGCATGTATAATGTATTGGAAATTGCAGTTGTTCTTATGAATGCATTAATTTTTGGTACGAAATATTGTTGGTAGTTTAAACATCAATGCTCTTAACCTTAAATGACATCTCTATCGTCTTCATCAATTGTCTTTCTTTTCTTAAATCAATTGTCTAAACATTTATTCCTCCCATGTCTGTGTTTTGTCATTCGATGGTTAATAATTTCAATCGAGCTAAATTATACACATTGATAAAAACACTACTTTTTTTAACAAACATTTTCATATGTATGGAAATTTTGGAAAAATAATTTTTTCTCATAATGATTTTGATAAATCAAATTTATTTATAAATGTCCTCTGTAAGTAAATATGTTTGTATTTAAGTTACCAACAGATCTCAATTATACGCAATTCTGTGCGTATGTTAGTTTTCAAGGACAATTTCTTCAGTTTTTCGCTGCGAACTCCTATAGGCATCACTGTTTTTGAAAAAGCTCTCCCATAAGGCCAATGCACTGTGGTTCCATCGTAGGCCAAAAAAACTATTAAATTAGCTAAGAACATTCCATACTAATAACGAATACAAAAAGAAATACTAACTTTAGTCTATACCGTCATATTATCATCATCAAAGTAAGCACATTGAAAAAAACATGACATCTGAGTCGCATAGTGCACCGATAGTAAGCCCGACAACATTTATTTATTTTTTTATGGATTTTTGTTTTGTAATGAAGATATTAGTATATAAGGTACGACGTCCATTATATATTTTTTTGTGAGCCAAAATCTGGTTGAATTAAAATAAAATTGCTTTTGGCATATTGTTTTAAACTTTTAACTGTTACGCCCCGTTACGCCCCAATAAAGTTAGGTATTGCAAAAAAGGTATATTTTTGTACTTTTTAATGCAAGCATTGTATATAAATTTCTATAGTATAATCAAAGAGCAGCGCCATCTAAAGAAACTTGTGAACCGCACATTTGGAGGTTCTTACATTTACCTAGTGTCTATTCTGTTTACCTAACAATAGTCGTCAACAAAACAAATTAACAATGTTTAGTGTATTTTATTGGCTCTAAAATCCATATTTCCTTGACAAGAGTCGTAAACAAAACAAAAATCATATATGTTTACGACTGTTGTCAGGGTTACAGAATAGACAGCATTGTTCGACTGCAGCGCGCCTTACCTGTATTTTTATTAACTTTTTGTTTGTGTATTGCTCTCTGATAAGTATGAGTGTTCAGAGATATTTTATACGGCAGTTAAGTTATTCTGTAAGCTAGTTTTTAAGGTTTTTGTCTAGCATTTAAGTTATTTATAAGATAAATTGAAAATAAAAATTGAATTAAAAAAAAAAAAATTAAAAAAAAAATATTTTATACGGTCTTAAAATATCGTTCCGGATTCAGGAGCATCGACTACATCTCATAAATTGGACTAGGATTTTCATGCACTAAAAAAACAGAAAATATGTAGGTACCTAAAAATTTACACTCTCTGATAGAACTTTAACATTTTGTTATACCATGTGAAATTTGGTTGAAATCGTTGGAACCGTTTTCCGAGAAAAATGAGGTTTTTGATAAGCGTCATATGGGAATCAAGTCCCTTTATTTTTAGACCTACAGTGACCAAGAAAAAAAAGCTCTGGTCATATATTACCCTAATAACCTTACCTAAACCAAATTTGGAGTAAATCAACCCACCGCACCCGTTTAGGCTGTAGGTGCCGAGACAGACAGACAAATAGACATAGTTGTCGGACCTACTTCTTTCGTCTTCTCTATCATCGTAATTTCATGTTTTATTGTTATCTCAAAACCTTTATTTTTACGAATATGAGGCGTTCAGAATATTAGTGGAATAAAGTGCTCTTCGACTTTGGTGGACAAATTTGGAGTTTAATGAAAATATATTAACGATATCAAAAAGAAATGCTGTCATATCGACTGGAAACAGTATTTTTTTTCGCTAATAACTTTTTTTTGACAAGTACACATGAGAACTATGTGTTTAAAGGTTAAATCTCAATTTTTTCCAAAAGGCACTTAGACTATTATTATTCTGAGCGCCTCATATATAACTTGCTTTAAAGTACTACCTTTAACCGCAAGTAAAAATTAGGTGGAGGAAAGTAACAACATCCAAGACTTACCTAATTAGGTTCATGTCACCCATAGTCAAGTGATGCCTTTCATTTTACAGAAATGTATATAAAATGATGCAAGTTAAATCGGCTGCGGAAACTTGCGGATTCACTTTCAATTGATCTCTAAGCGATCTAAAGTCTTATTTTTTACTTGCTCAATATAGTACATTCGACGTATAGTTTCAAATAGAAAAAGATCAGAAATTAATGAAACATTGGGATGTTGTTCAGGGATAGTTAATAAACATTTTCTCAAGGAGGGGGGGGGGAGAATTGCAATGTTTTCGACCTTTCTTCAGTGTTTTTCCTTACGAGCTGCGGCAGAAACATTCTAATTTTTTTGTAGAACGTTAAATTTCCAACAATTTTTAATATTCAAACATGTTTAGATGACAATTTGTTGCAGAGATATAGCACTTCAAAAAGGGCCATATGTTTATCATACAAACATGTTTGAATACTCAAAATTGTTGGAAATTTAACGTTATATAAAAATTTAGGAACACTTTTGCTGTACCACGTAAGGAAAAATAGTTATTGAGGATAAACAGGAGAAATGTTAAAATCTTTGCAGTTCCGTTCACCCATCGCATGGGTTCTAGAAGTTCCAAACTTGATTAAATATTTATTAACCATCACTGAACAACATTCTAAGGTTTCATTGAATACCGACATTTTTTCATTAATTTAAGTTCTTAATTTTACACATTGCTTACACGTCGTATTCCAAAGCGTTTGCAATATAAATGCTCTTCAAATACTTGGTGTTAACGGTTATTTACAAATTTGGATATAATTGAAAAGCGCATTCTACTTATTTGAATTTCATTTGGTGTTTTAAAACTAGGTTACAATTTCCACAAGATGGCATTAACTTTTTTTGGCTAAGTTTCCGTTTAACGGTATATATTACCTACCTACTATACAAGTCATACAACGCGAGGCTATTTTTTTTTCTACGCCTTTCTTTAACAATTTTACAGTCGTATAATTTGCTATATAAATTCATGTTCATAGTACAATAGTTTTCAATTTACTTCCGATAGTAAAACTGAAGTTAACCGGTTTTAAACATTTTAACAAGTCATCTCAAAATCGTGACGTACATTAAATCTGATTGCAGAATATTAATCAGAGAGCCCGAAGTACTTAAAGACCAATTGCTTAAAGATATTATCAAGTGAGCAAGAAATTATAGCCGACTTTATTAGGGAGTGGAACCACTGTGCAATGGTGCAAATACGAAATGAATGAACTTTAGTACCACAGATTTTTTTTTCACCGCTCTACACTAAGGTCAACCGGTTTGTCAACCTATTTCTTAAAAAAACCTAAATTTATTTTGGCTTGAATCTAAATTATAATTAAATTGGTTTCAATAAAAATTTGTATTTTGTTTAATAAATATTATTGTTTGTGTAAACTCTAAGCAACTTGCCATAAGAGCAAGTTCGTGTGACCCAGTCGTGCACTTTTTTTTTGTTTGCTACATCATGTAAAAGTTTTCGAAGACTAACAAGAGGATTATCGGTGCGAAATGCACAGCATCACCTGGTGTGTCTGTTTTTGTTTAGTATGTAACTTCTTGTTTTTTTTTTTCAAGGAGCAATAAATTATGTAAAAAGGACAATAAAGGATTCAATGCGAGGAACTTATTTTTGCACAATGTAGATATGCGAATGATTTTTTTTTTCAGGGTATATATCAAAAAGCAGTGCGAAGTGGATAAGAAAAATTTTGTTTAGCGTATAGTGACCTTATTTAATTTTGTATTTGTATGATATGGTTTTAACTACAGTTCATTTAGATGATTAGTTCAATTGGTTTTGTCTTGTATATGTAGGTAATTATGGTAATGTATACCTACCTAAATATGTTGTATGTATAGGTAGCTAATAATGCAGGTATGTACATTTGAATATTATTCTTCCTCTTGTCGTTTTCGTCGTATAACTACTAAACTATATGTATACTTTCATTGAACTATTTAGTTCAAATGAATGTAGATATTTAGTTTGTTCACTAAATATACTTTAATCGAACATATGGTTCGAATTATTCTGCAGTTAACCCAGAACATCTCATTGATATCTGTAGACCAATTATTTTCCGGGATATAAAGCTCTTTAAAGTATGTAAATCATATTTTTTTTCTAAATTCGCAACAAATGATAAATTTTTGCAATCTTTATTTCGAAAACAATTGGGTATAAAGAGAGAATTATAGTCTCATATTTTAGCCAATGTAGTCTGCTTTAAAACCGTCCTAAGGTTCTAACTACATAGTTCTTTTGGGTACTAACCGCTAAAGTCTTCAAACAAAATCCGAAATTTTCACAGTTTTATTCGATGTTTGACATAGTTGCGTTCGATGTCACAATAGTTTCCAATTCTTTACAAAATTTAATTTTAAAAACATTTTTACAATTAAATTGGACTGAGGAAAAAGTGATCGAATGCCAAAACAATAGATTTTAATAGAGACAAAATGCGAAAAAAAAAGCTTGAACGATATAAACCGAAGCTAAACAATTCATTGTATATGTATACCTTCTCTTAACGAAAATGCAAAACATGTGAGAAATAAAATATGAAATGCGAAGTTATTGTATAAGAACCAAAAACAAAACGGGTTTTGCGAAGTGAACGGAAATAATTGTGACAAGAACGATATAACAAAAATGAAAATAACTTAATCAAATCCGAATTCGAAAATTTTTAAACTTGCTTACTTTTAATTATTATCTTTTTATAAATTTGGTATTTGGTAAACCGATCGACATAAAATATTTATTTTGTTACATGCAAACTTTAAAGCACTCTAAATTGCTAACTACCTTTTTTATTAAAATTGTCAGAATTTTGTTTTATTAAAAAACCGTTTTGACGATTTTGAAATTATTTTGTGCTAATTAGATAGATGTATAAAAAATAGTTATAGGAAATTTATATAAAAATTCAACATGATTTTTTTCGTATTTCTGGTTTAAATTAAATTTGTTCTGAATTTAATTATTTTTTTTTTGAAAAATTGTTGTTTTTTTTTTATTTGTTTTATACTTTGATGTTTAATGTTTTTTAATTCATTATTTAAGTTTTAAATAATTTTGTTTTTTTAAATGTTTGATAATTTGTTTTCAATTTATTGTGATTTAAGTAACGTAAGTTTAATAATTATTTAACTATGTGCAAACATGTTCCATTTATATCTTATTTTATTATGTTTTAATAAAGATCCCCTGAAGCCTGAAGAAGACAAATCAGTGTAAACTGTGTTTCATTGTACCTACTAATGATCAAATAAGCCGAAGGAAGAACAAGATCTCATAAAAAAAATACATAAGTATAGTGTTAATTGGTCAAAACAAATTTCAAATAATTGTCAATGTTAAACCCGCAGTCAACTTGCCAAAAGATCAAGATCGTATGCGGCGCGCGCAATTGTGTTCTTTGTTTTTTATTGTGATAATTTTTTTGATAAAGAACATTTAATAAAAAACCCTATTTTTAGTCGTGGTAGACTTTTGACATTTTCACTCACCGCAAACTGTATTCTGTATTGTGTATGGTTTGTCATTTTTGAGACTTTTGCAAGGAAAATTGATTCCTTACTATAATCGCAGGTAAAACTAATTTTTAGATTCAAAATTTAATGAATTCCAAGACATTTAATTGGACATTTGTCATGCTTGTTTTTTTGGCCACAATGAAATGCAATCTGTTATTACAAAATTCTCCATTAACTTTTACTAAGTAGTTATTCTACTATATAGTTTCAGAGGTACCGCAACCTACGAGAAGCCATAATTCCCTGTGTATACACCACGGGGAATTGAGGCTTATACACTATACAGGCATAGCTATTGTTTTTCTAAAATGTCTGTCTAGGGAGGAATTTAATATCATTGTTGGCTATATACATTATGCAGTTATACAGCATATACTTAAACCACGTTGTTAAATTTTATTAAATATTTATCAAATAAATATTATGTTGAAAAAATTTGCATTTTTATAGCTTCCTCGCGGATGTTATGTCTTATTGTGTATAGTGTACAGTATACAATGTGTACATACATTTTATGAATAGTTTATAAATAAGCTTCCTGAATAAAGATAATATGTCATGTGCAACTATATACCTAGCTGTTGTAGCAGAGTTCTTTATTTTTCATGACAACAACAAAATAAAAAAAAAGGGTTCGGACACTGGAAATAAATTGTCTGCGTAACTAAAACACGAAAATATCAACATTGTCAATCAAATGTAGTAACAGCTTAAATAAAAGACTCCACAAAAAATCAAAATTTAATATTCGGAAAGCCATGTTTAAAGTCGAACACTAATCTGATGATCGATAAAATATCATACAAGTGATGCCTGAGTGCTATTTTTTGATACGTTATTTTGTATTAAGTACACAATAATTGCTTGTCCTTGTAATTGCCCCGTTGCTAGTTTTGGAACAATAAGAAAAAGTAATTTAATATTGTTTCTTGTAAACATATCACATGATTTATTTTAAGTTTAAATATCTACGGGAAACAGTTGCTTTAAATTAATGTTTTTGATAAAAAAAAGATAATAAAGAGCTCATTCTAAAGCTTAAACTAAACTTCTGATCATATTAGGTAGCTAACGTCATAGAATCACGAATAGTTCTCAGAAAGAACGATATGTTGAGTGTGCTTTTTGAAAAAAAAGTACCAAAGTAAATAGGTTAAAATAATCTTTACAATTAACTGAATGAATTCAACCGTTTTACCAATATTTTTTTTCGTTTGGACAGAAAAAATATTTTTTTTTTTTTAAAAGTAACGTTTACAACTAAACACATATAGAAGGATATTCATAAAGTACTTTTTAAAATACGGTTTATCGTATACTTTTTTTAAACAATACTATTTAAATAGGATAGACTCGAGCTTTTCTTAAAAAAAACTTAAACATTTTCTATATAATTATTACGCACAAAGTAGCAGTGGAATGGCGATTCAGCGACACTTCGTGAAAAAGTTGGTAATATGATATGATCAATTATGCCGCGTAGTGTCGCTGAAGTAAACTGTCGCGTAGTCCGGTCTTACTTTAATCTTTTACTTCTCTTTAAAAAAAATAATTTAAATAAAATGATCGAAAAGTAGAGTCCGACACTATAATATAGGTTTTTTTTAATAATAAAAGTGTAACTCCGATTTGATTTAAGTCCGAACGCTGTTAGATTATAGTTGTTGTGCTCTTCGATAAATCGACAACAATGTACTCCCAACACACACAATTACTAGTTAAAAAAGTAGGTACCTACATAATGATTTAATGGCCATACATCCTGCCATTCTCTATCGGCACACCGGATAGGGAAATTGTTTTGTAAAGCGATTTTAAAAGTCGACCATTGAATTTTTGACTGCTTTATCGAAAGGTTAAGTTGAATTTATTATGTATATGGCTGTGTACTTTGAACCGAACAGGGATATATGTATGTACTTAATTGTATGTAGGTATACTTATTTGATTCAACAGGGAAACCATAAACTGTATTTTGTACAAACCTTTTGGTAATATTTTAAGCATTGTATATTATAAATGAATTTGGGAATGAATTTAAATTCTCATGGTTAAGGTTTTTATTTAATTTTTTTCCTCATTTAATTCTATTATTGTGGGTGCAACATTTAGATACTTTGAGGGTTTCTTTTCAATATAATTAACAACATTTTTAATGAAGTTAGTATTTGAAGGGCTACATTTAATGCAGTTCTTTTTTTATTTGTTTATAAAAGTTCAAATAATACGTATCTACAAAAAAAATGAGAAATGTTTAAAGCACTATCGCCGTTTAAAGCAATATCCTATGTTTTCAGACCTTTGTACAAAAAGCACTAAATTGTTTAACTGCGTGAAACATTTTTGTACATATTACATTCTTATTTTGAAAATTGATAAACGAATAAACCACTTGGTAATGAAATATTTTAGAAAAAAGCAATAAACAATAATTTATTCACTTCTGAATTCACTTGCTTAATCGCGGGTGCAACATTATATTATCGCGGGTGCAACGCGTCTAAATTAGTTAACTTTAAAAGTTATTATGGGCACTCAAATGAACGATATAAATGATTAAATAATTTTTTATACTAAGCTAGTGCATTTATTTTTCACTTAGTGTTAAAATTTTTGGTCTAAATATGTCAATATATGACTAAATTAATAATTTAAAAATTTATGTTTTGAGCAATTTTTTTAAAATATTGATTTTTAGTTTTCACCAAATCATCGAATATTTGGAATATTTATTTTTCTAATCGCAAAAGAAATATAAATTTTGACTGATGTGAAAAACGGTCATATTTCTATTGATTTTAGAAGTTTTTCTTTGTAGTGGCATCAGAATAAAGTAGGAAAAAGAAATTATTTTGAATGGGAAATTGTGTTGAAATTTCAACGCACTATAACGGGCTAACGGTACGTCTGAGAAATAAACAATATACATAAATTTTATAGAAAATTTAATGGTCTTTAACTTCGTCGTGGTAACATTTCAGTTATAAGACGCATAATTTCCGAGATGTATGCAAAAAAGCGAAACTGCGGTTTTTCGCGGATATCTCAAAACGCGCCAGAAATTTTGTTGGATTTCTTCAGATTCAGATTCAGCGACCCAATAAACATATTTAATTTAAAATAATTGATTTGATGAATGGGATTTGAACTCGCTGAATTATGAATTTATTTTGAATTCAGTGACTTAAGAAACTTTTGAATTCAGTGATTTATATATAAATCACTGAATTGAATATGAATTTCATTCGATGAGGTGAAATAACACCGTTTTCGAAAACGACCAAGTTTGTCTTATTTTGTTGTGGTAAACGAAACTATGCCAAGTTCACATTTTAAAGTGAGAGATGTGGCAACCCTCCTGTCTAGGTTCACTATAAAATTTAGGGTGGATGCGAGTTTGGGTATATGCCAAGTTTTTTAATCAATGCTTTTGTATCAAAAACTTAAAAACTTTGCTTAAGTATACCAAAACTCGCACCCATCCCGAATCTTAAAATGAGACCTGACAGAAGGGCTGATGCAGAGCGGCAGCATTTACCTTCACGCCAACTTCACTGTTTAAGAGTTGGTTTTTTTTATAAAAGTCTGCTTACCGTTATTTTAGAATAGTTTTCTAAACTAATATATAAAGAAATAAATATGTAAAAATATACTTAAATTTATATACATAGTATTTATATAATATACATAGACAGCGATGGCCATATGTCTTTTTCCTTCCGTTAAGGTGGGAGGAGCGATTTCCCTTAAAAAACACCTCAAATATAGAAACAAAAGTTATTTGAAAACAAAACGGTACTTTCAATGCCATGTAAGGTATGCCTTTGTGGAAAGCCAAATTTGTTTTCTTTTAATTGCTTTCTAAACAAAGCTGTTTTAGTGAATCGTTTTTGAAAAATTATTTTTCAAACTCAAAATAAATTTCATACGATTTTTATTTATTTATTATTTCCCGGTTTTATTTTTATTTAATTTAAATTTTATAAAATTTGTGGGTTAAGATCTCATGTAACTTGCCACTAGAGCAATTTTGAGAGAACAACAACCCTTTATTTTGATTGTATTGCCCTTGCCCTTCTCACAAACCGGCCTATTTTCTTCAAACTTGGTGTTCTGTATTTTTAGAGTAATACGCCCAGGCGTATTTTTGAATTTTATCCTAGGTCTGAAAATAACGGTACATGCCTCATAAATCAAAATTTTTTCAGATAACAAAATTTTGATTTTTTGAAAACGGTGATGTTTTTTGAAAAACAAATTTTTTTACAACTAGATTTTTAACGGTACATGCCATAGAAGGGTTTTAGACAATTCTATTTTTCTCGTTATAAATACGATCGATTTTTATAAAACTTCGTACAATGGATTTGTAGCCAAAAAGGTTGTGTTTTTCGTTTTTTCAGAATAAGTTTATATATTAACGGTACCTGGCAAATAAACCTTAAAGACAATCCAATTTTTCTCGTAAAATATACAATCGATTTTGGACACTGGAACCACGATACATAAAGAACTACCCAGCAGCAGCAAGGCGGGAGCGCAGAAGGCGATTAAACAAGCTGAAAGCCTGAGAACCGAAAGTATCTCCAAAAATAAAGGCAAAAAAAGTCAGATAAGAGGCGAGACAGTGGAAATTGGTGAAAACTAATTTTATTTCGATAAATTTGGCAAATTATCTTCAGATGCTGAAAATGGTTTTTTGATACTTAATCAATTGACTTAATCAATTGACTTAATCAATTGGTAACAGTGATGAAATGCGGGATTTGACAGCACCCAATTATAGAAGTTATGGGGGATGCACAAGCTAAGACAACAACAGAGCTTCTCAAACTTTCGAAGGTGTTCACACGAGACATTTTTAGTTTTAAATGTTGAAGAAAAAACTAATAATTTTAAATCTTTTAAATATAAAATCTTGTCTTATAATATTGCAGGCTTAAGTATTAAGAATATTTTTGTTGATTTTTATAAATTTGTTAATCAATTTGAGTTTATTTTTCTTTATGACTCTTTTGTAACAGAAAATAACTTTATTAATTTTGAAAGTAAATTTGTCAATTTTGAATTTAAATGGATATCTGCTTTAGGAGTGCAGTTAAGAGGAAGAGCCAGTGGGGGTTGTTTTTTTTTTTGGCTTCAAGAAGGATATGAAGCATGTGGAATGTGAATGGGGAGTTTTTGAAGGACTTTATATAAATATAAAATTCAACAATAACAGTTTTTGTATGATTCAAACTTATGTTAACTGCAACCAATGCAACAATTCAGAACTCCAAATACGTTGGTAGTCGGTGACCTTAATGCAAGAATCGGAATACAAGCTGGAAATGAGAATATATGGCTCTTGGCATAGAGCGAAAATCAAAGGACACAGTTTGTAACGCAAGAGGCCTAAGTCTCATTGATTTTTGTAATTCAGACGGTTTGAGAATTCAAAACGGAACAAGCTTATCAGACATTGAAGGGGAACTTACTTTTATCGGCAAGCAATGTAGCTCGGTGATAGATTACAGTCTTATTGGGGGCGAATGGAATGATCACATCGCCGATTTAGAAGTTCGATATGAGCCGTTTTCGGACCATTTTTCAATGGTTGTGACTTTTGGTCTTACATCATTGGAATCTGAAGAAGCCAAAGCTATGAGTCTTTTGCCTAAACTTAAATGGAAGCACTCGAAAGTAGTGGATTACCAATCTCAATTTAACAGCGCACTTCAAAGGTATTGCGACATTAGCCAGCTAGATGAAATCATCAAATCATCTTACCCATGCAGTTTAACAAACATGAACGTTCGAGAGAACAACATTACGCCCTGGTTTGATGGTGACTGTAAAAAAGCCAGGAAAATATCTTTTGGATGGCTGAGAGCTTATACAAATTCAAGAGATGGTTATTTCAGAAACCAATATATAAAAGCAAACAGTTCTTACAAGTCATTGTGTAAACGGAAAAAAGCGGAGTATTTTGAGGCAGAGTGCAAACAGATTGCACTCGAAGAAGAAGCTCGAAAGAATTTTGGAAAAGTGCAAGAAACTTGAACGGCAGAAGTTTTAAAATCCACTGTAGTTTAAGCCCAAATGTTCTGGCAGCATACTTCGAAAATTTGTTGAATCGGGCTAAATTCCGCAATCGTGAGTTTTGCTGTGCGCATACGAAAAAATGTGTACACAGACTCATTTTGATACCGCAAACGTGCCTGTGAGTTTCTTGCGTCAGTTTTGAATAAAATTTCTCACTTTATTTCGGAGCGTGAGCATTAAATATTTAAAATAACAAAAATAAACAAAACATAATACTCAAAATAAATACAACTCACTAGGCAACGAACGAAAATTTATTCAGCGCTCTCAAATACTAAACATATTGCGGAATCTCGTGAATAAGGATTTGTGCAAACGGGGGGGTTGGTTTTGAAGAAACGTAAGAAACGAAAGAAACGTAAAAAAAAGTTTTATAAAAATTATTAAGTAAACAACGATTTATTTAAAATCCGATCTAACGATTTTGAAATTATTTTTGTATAAACTTGCATTCAGGCAGCAAAATTTTCTGCATACTTTGATTTTCGTTTCCATCTTCCTAAAAAGTAGTTTTAGCACTTTTAAAAATAATTGATATGATTTTATTCGTATTTTATTTTATTAAAAAAAATTAAAAAAAAATATAAAATTTGTTTTTATTAAATTTAATTTTATTTATTTGGTAACTTGCTACAAGAGCAAGTTCGTGCAACCCAGTCGTGCACTTTATTTTATATCGTTTTGGTTTATTTATTCTTTCCAAATTTTTGTTGTAAATAATTTTTTGATTTGTTGTCTCTTTCATTTTTGATTTGACATAAATAATACATTGTATAAATTGCATTTTTGTTTTTGTCTTATATAATTTATTGTTTTCTTTTGTGTCTTCTTGCGCTCTCTCGAAATGTTCGTATACCATTGTAGACGACCAAAATGCACTTAACATTAAGTAAATCGTACAAATTAAAACTTAATTTTTTGTTTTTGAATTTTTATTTACAGCCGAATATTGCGGTCAAAAAGGAAGAAAATATTGACATATTATAAGAACTGATTCACTTTTGTATCTTTTTCTTTAAGAAGGTGCATATAAATATTTTAATTTATATTAAAATTTACCAAGACATACTTCCTTTCGTATCTTGAGATTTATGATTATGAACATTTTTACTATCCCTCATCTACTGTGGTTACGGGAAGCATGACAAAATTTATTTTTTACCTTCTGCATCATCATAATGTCAATAATCATAATTTCAATTTCAACTAATCACACAAGTGAATATCTTTGTTTGATTAAAAGTCTTCGTTTTTTTTATATCAAGCATTAGTGATAAAACTGAAAATAAACATTGATTGAACAATGATGCCTCAACGAGCTATAAGACAAGAGTGAGAGTGGTATGTATGACACCTTAATGAACATGCTAAATGTTTTTAATAAAAAAAAAAACAAAAACATGCATGAGTTCAGTATTTAATTAATCGAAATGATTGAATTTGTATATTAAGTATTTATTAATTTTTCAAATAAATAATAATAATTGCAGGAAGCGTATTTTTCAATTAAATTTCAATTATCGTTTCAGTTGCGAATAATTATTATGACAATGTATATTTTTTTTGATTCCGATTTAATTTATAAATAAATTCTTTATATATAGGTTAAAAGTTTTATAACTGATTTCCAAAAATAATCTATTTTGATCAATTAAAATAAAATTTATGGTTTTGATTTTAAAGCTTATAAACACAATATATATATTGATTTAATCTTTACAATATTAAGTAGGTATAGGTGTATTAATTTAAGCTTTGAAACTCGCATTAGCTATACAAACACAAAATTATTTACTAAGTAAGTATAGGTGCTTTAAGCCAAATACGATACACAATATACACATTTAAAAAAAAATTAAAAATTATTGTGCAAACCTGTCAGACGTAAAGATTATATCATTAGACTTACATATTACATTATGCGTATAAACATTTATCTGTTTAAACAAAAAATCTCAAAAATCTGATAAATTACTAATTTACTAAAAAAAATTAATTGTTCACAAACTGTTTAATAAAAAAAACTTTATTAAACAAGAAAACAAAAGAAAAGATTTCTGGCTTTACAAAAAGGTATAACAATGAAAACGTGCAAAAAGTGGACGATGGTGCCACATCGGTAACGCTACCCTTGGAACTTCGAAGCTAGAACTTCAGATCATTTTCGATTCATTGAATAAAAAGAAGTCGGCAGGAGTAGATGGTATAAATTAAACGAATTACATTTAAAAAGTTTAATTTTTTTTTTTTATTTCGGAGGGAAGCTCCTCTTTATTTTATTTCAAACTTAAGACTGACTTAAGATAATTTTATTCTACCTTACAAACCCACTCAAAGCTAAGGTGATTGCCTGTGTCAGGTGACTGACATGCACTGCACATTCCTTGTGTCGTCAACATCAGCGCATTCTCTCACGTATGATTATCCATTCGTTGTTCTGGATGATGTTAAACGTGGGAACTTCCGTTAGGTGTTTTACGGTGAAGAATGTTTTATTCGTTAACTTATATCCAATATTGTACTACGACACGACATTTACACCACATTTACATCCTCTCTCTAAAAAGGGGAAGTATAACTTCAATCCGGCAAATCTACGGTCGATAAGTCTCCTTCCGAGTATCAGTAAGGTGTTCGAAAAAGTTCTCAAAAGGGCTTTGTTCAAGTGGGCTGAGGACAAAAATATTATTCCTGATAAACAGTTCGGCTTTAAGGCAGGACATGATACCATTCATGCCGCGTCTAAGCTTGTTTCTGAAATTCAATGGAACTATGCGAAAAAACAGTGCACGGGTGCCTGTCTAGTTGATTTGGAGAAAGCTTTCGACACCGTATGGTTAGAAGGTCTGTATCTAAAGCTGACCAGACTTGGTAATAGTGAATCATTATTGTATATACTTAATGATATGCTCAACGGTAGAAAGTTTGTTGTCAAGAGTGGCAGTGTAACGTCTACCAAAATATTTGAAATAAAAAATTGTCTGCAGCAGGGAGCGGTTAACTCGCCGATTCTTTTCAACATTTACACCATAGTGATCTCATAAGTAGTCTAACTCATGCAATTGCGAAAGCCGATGATCTAATAACGTACAGAACAGGTCGAAAAGTTGAAGTTATCAAAATTCTTTTGCAGCGTGACTTCGACAAGATGCAATATTGAGATGACTGGAAGTTGAAAATCAACTTTCAGAAATGCGAAACTATTCTGTTTAGAACCCTTTTGTCTAGAGCTTCTGCGGAAACGAGAAAGAACTGGCGAAAACTTGTGATCGTTAAACCCTTGGACAGCCACTGGTAAGTAAAAATGTCGTGACTTGGCATCTGGCTGGATCAATATCTGTATTTCGACAGACATATAGATGCTGCTCTAACCAGGGCTAGCTGGGAGCCTTTGCGCTGACAAATGGCTGTTTTACAGCAGCCATCTTGATAGCAGGGTGAAGGTGATTTGTTACATGGTTTTGATCAGGCCGATGATTGCCTATGGATGTCCTGTGTGGTTCCACGTTGCACCATCTCAAATGGAAAAGATTCGGGTATTTGAGAGATAGTGTCCAAGACGCTACCTTGGATTGCACAGAACACAAGAGTCGGAATACATAAAATATTACTCCAACGAGGTTCTATATAACAGGGCTAACATAAACAGAATAGATAATATTGTAACCAAGCTGATTCGGGTTAATATTTCAAGAGCGATGACTTCAACTAATGGCTTGATTTTCGGGGCTTTCTATACCCCAAAGATGAATATTACAAAAGTGTGCGTTTAAGCGGTCGATTGCTGATACAGGATAGTTTGGCGGTACCGCTGATCTACCACGTCGGCCGAAAAAGCGTTTTTTTTTAAAAGTGCTTTTAGTATTTTTTTAATATCTCAAAAACTAAGATACATGTTGGCACCCGGTTTTCTGTTTTTGACTAAATATTAATAAGAGCATTGAATTTTGAAAATAAAAAATATTAGTTCGATACATACAATTTTGAAATAAATTAGTTTACAAATTTTTTTTTTATTTTTTTTTTTTTCAAAATTTTGAGTTTGAAAATTAAGTTTTTTATAACTGTTCACTTAAACAACTTAATTTACAAATTAAATAAAAAAATAGTTTTCTGGCTTTCCAAAAAGATATAACAAGGCTTTGTAACATTCACCGTTGTTTTTTAAATATTTTTTTTTCTGATAAACCCATCTTTCGATTTTATTATTTTTTGGTAAACTTATATGTAAGCAACAAAATTTTCTCCATTTTTCGGTTTTGGCTTGAATTGAATCTGTATAAAAGTAGTTTTTTAGTTTTTAATTAAAATTTATAGGTTTTTTTTCATATTTCTCATTTACCTACATATATATGTAGGTATTAGAAAAAATATAATAATTATAAATCATTTCTATTAAATTTAATTTTTTTGGCAAATAGTCACAAGAGAAAGTTTGTGCGACCCAGTTGTGCACTTGATTTTTTTTTTCTACCGACTAAATTTTAAACCAAATTTTGAAGAAATTTGATATTCTACTCCTGTTGTATATAATATATATTTTTTTTTTAAACAAACTCGAGTGTGTGAAGTAGCTCAGCCTTTTTTGAAAAATGAATTTTCGAAATTTGTGCTTAGTTTTGTATAGGTTTGTTTTTCAAAAAACATTCGAAAATGGGGGTCTTAGAACAAAGAGAAACATTTTTAACCTCCCCCGTTCTTCAAAAATTGAATTGAATAAAAATGTGTTAGGTTGTGTTGGTTTGTTCATAAAAGTTTGAATTTCAAAGTAGAGTTCTATAACATCACACTTTTTGCTGGAGTTCTTTGGCCTTAAAACTCATATTTTTGAAGGTATATTAAAAAAAAATGCGGCTTTGGCTATAAAACCATGAATGGCATAAACTATTTTTAATTTAGAATTAGAGAAAAAGAGAGGCTATACCAAAACGTTATTTTGGCTTTAAAACCTCGATTCTTAAATATTTTTAATAAACAAAACTGCGGCGCATACCGACACAAACTTAGGAGAACAAAGCACAAGTTCAACAAATTTAATATTCAAAAAAGAGATATTTTCACGCACAAACTTTTTACTTTTTTTAGCTTTTTGTGATTTTTATTCGAAAGGGAAAAAGGAGTTACAGATTATTTTATAATTTCAATTGATCATGATAACCGTTAGTAGTTGTAAGCCAAATTGCCAAATTAATTTGAATTGAATTGAATTGTAGTATGTGCTCAAGTCATACAACAGTCATAAGTGGTTTTACAAATAAGTATATAACTTCGGCTGCTACAGGTGGGCATTTAGCAGACAGGTATAAGGTGATAATGTGGTATAGTCGTATAGGTATATGCGTGTTATATTTCGGATGTTAATATTTCGGACCCAAAAATGGACATTTCCTAAAATAAACTGATTTTTTTTATAATGTTATAGGTTTTTTTTCATACAATATAGAAAAAGTTTTTCAGCAATGGGCCGCCATTTTAATATTTTATAACAGCTTTAATTTTTTTAATCGGAACTTCTGCCACCGAAATGACGAAATAATTCCGCCAATTGATAAACACAAAATATGTCAAAAACTTAAACATGATAAAACCTACATGATAAAAGTATTTAAAATAAACTTACTGCACGAAATTAGCTATTCATATTAACCTCATAAAACTGTGTTACTAGATTATTTGAACGTTTTCTTATTTCACATAAATATTCTGGGACAAACAAAGGTAGAGTTTGGGACATACCATGGTAATGATATTTTTGGTGTTCAACTTGAAATTACGGTTATATTTTATAACAAAAAATATTTTGTTGAGATGTCAGTAGTAACCCAGCTTTTTTTTCAATTTGGTGTGACATCTAAATTTTAACATTAAATACAAGATGGCGTTTAATGTCAAGTGTAACATAACACGAACATACGATTATCTACATAAATCAATGAACTAAAATTTTTAATAGTATGTTTGGCAACACTGTTTTTGACAGATGACGTGTGTTTAGTACCTTGTGTCACTGTCAAACAGCTTCAGTTTGGTTTGCAATTTAACCATGGATCGTCTTACAAATGAACAACGCTTGCAAATTATTGAATTTTACTATCAAAATTCGTGCTCGGTTCGAAATGTTCGAAATGCTTTTTTATCGAAAAATTGTGTTCAGCGATGAGGCTCATTTTTGGTTGAAGGGGTACGTAAATAAGCAAAATTGCCGCATTTGGAGTGAAGATCAGCCAGAAGCATTGCAACAGCTACCAATGCATCCCGAAAAAGCGACTGTTTGGTGCGGTTTATGGGCCGGCGGCATTATTGGGCCATATTTCTTCAAAGATGATGCGAATCGCAGCGTTACTGTCAATGGTGAACGCTACCGAGCGATGATAACAAACTTTTTTTTGCCCGAAATGGAAGTTCTTGACTTGCATGATATGTGGTTTCAACAAGACGGTGCCACATGCCACACAGCACGCGAAACAATGGCGCAATTGCGAGGCGAGTTTGGTGATCAGTTAATTTCACGTTTCGGGCCGGTCAATTGGCCGCCTAGATCGTGCGATTTGACACCATTAGACTATTTTTTGTGGGGGTATGTCAAGGCTAATGTCTATAGGGACAAGCCCGCTTCGATTGACGCACTGGAAGCCAACATCCATGCATTCATTCGTGAGATACCGGCCGATATGTGTGAAAGAGTATGCCAAAATTGGACTCAGCGGATGGGCTACCTGAGACGCAGCCGCGGTCAACATTTGCATGAAATTATCTTTAAACATTAAATTGCTTCAAACTATCGATTCAAATAAATATTTTATTAATTTTTTCGAATTTTTTGTGTTTTTTTTTTTTTTTTAAAGTTCTAAACCTCTTAAAAAATCACCCGTTATAAGCTACAATTTTTATCTAACACTTTCTGTAAAAAGTTCATAGTTTCCAAAAAATTTAAGAAAAAAATTAATTTCGACAAAAAAATCTTATCTCTGGGTCAAATCATGGATAGGAATCTACTTTTTAGCATTTACTCAAGATTTAAACAAAGGTCTCCAAGCAAAATCCAGCTTTGTTAAATTTTTTTTCGCAGCAAAACTCTAATTTTACTTGTCAAGGGCCAATTTTTTATTCGGCAGCTACACAGTCAGTTAGCTATGAGAAGAATAAAATTATCTGACTCTTTAACAGTCTCATGACATTGGTGGATTTTTCAAGCAATACAAAAGAGTCAGTTATCTATTCCACAGAATAACAAAATAAACTTAATCTAACTCAAAGTGTTAGAGTGAGAAAATTTCTTAGCTGCATGTCTATAGGGCTATGTGATGAAGTGGAATAGACATACATTTATTTGTTTACTTTCAGGTCTAAGAAACAAATCGGATATCATTTTTATCATTGAGTTTGTTCTTATTTATTTATTTAAAAAAATAAGCTCTTAAGGCTGCCACAAGACCACAATATTACTAATTTTGTTGACGAAACAAATAAAATATTATATATTATTAAAATCAGTCCTATAATTGACTGTCTGTGATTTCGTGCAACCCACTCCAGTCATGTATCTTAATTGTTGTCTTTTTTTTTCTGTGAGATAAACCCAACAAGTTTCATTTTCATTGCAATTTTCAAACATTGAAATTCTGAAATTAAAAACAAAACTATAATTATAATACACAAATAATGAATATTTGCTCACTTCTACAATGCTTTTCCAAATCCTGACTCCCAGTCCCAATCAAAACAAATAATTCAATGACAACCATGTTTCATATTCTATGGGAGAGGCCAAACTTAAAGCGCCACAGGTGTCAGTTATTTAAAGCTGTTGCGGTACTTTTTTGACAGTCAAACAATTTATTCCTAGGTATAACTTCTTAACTGGCTCTGAAACGAACAAATAACTTTATTCCACAGTTAAGCTATTTATTCCTAAGAATAAGTTGAGCTAAATGACTGTTGAAAAACCACTTTTTTCACTAACTGAGGAATAAGTACTAACTGACTGTTTAACTTACCATTGAAAAACTGACCCTAAGATAATTTTGACAATTTATATGAAAAACGTTCACAGTAGGTACAATATGTCATTTAATAAATTATTCCACATCTAATTTAGTTCAGGGTCGAAAATGCTCAAATGACTAAAACAATGCTTATAGGAACGTGCTTGGATTTTGTTAATGAAACGACGAACTTTACATATATATATACATTACATATATATAAAAATAAACTTCATTAAGAAACATTTGTTTTTTTTTTGTGCCATCAATCTTATTTTAAACAAAGCTATAAAATCTTCTGAACTTATATATCTATTGTGATGATAAACAAATACTTAATATTGTCCTCACAAAGTCTTTGTTAGTTCCAATTCAAATGCAAATACTATTTCAATTTGTCATTGGCATAAAACATTTTGAATTCTAACATTGTGATGGTATCTAAGCAATACTGTTTCACTCTTAAAGCATTACTAACTATTTGTCTGTTGATTTATTACATCGAGTCCTTCTTTGTCAGGTAATTACCATTTCTTCTCAATGGTAACGTACTGAAAGATTTCACTTTTGTTCTTGAGAAATTAATATGTACCTACGTACCTTTCTTCAGAAATCTTATAAGCTTTATTCTGTTAATAAATTTTTAAGGGATGACTTCCTGTCTTGCAATTTTGAATAGCTTTAAAGATGATAAGGAAAGGGATTTCAAAATAAATTGTATAAATTTAGAATTTTGGAGAGTCCTTATTGTTATCTTTTGTTATAAATATTTGAAAAACTAATTCCTCATTTGTTAGCAGAGGCAATCCTTGTGAAATATATATAATGTAATAATGAATTTAATTTTGCTAGGAAGTTTTATTGATGACACATATTTACTTATATACTTTATATAAGAAAATCGGTTTGACCGAAATTTCACAAAATTTAAATTAAGGAGCAACAACTTCTGCACATGAAAGGTATTTACTTATTTATCTTGTAGATTTGTTTTAGGTATAATAAAATAAAGTGAAAAGATGGGCTCTGCGAAATTAGGCCCCAGTAATTAAGGCCCCAAACAAAAAATTAAATAAGGCCCCAAAACATCGTATGCAAAACAACAACAACGAAAATTTGGGGTCTCTTTTAAATTTTTTTTATTTATGAAATTAGACTCCAACATCAATTTTGGGGTCTTGTTTCATTTTTCATAATTTACTTCTCGAATTTCATTTTGTTTTGAAAAATCGATCGATTTTTTAAGTAATAGAATAGCTTACGAAAAATCGCGTCCGACATCATAATGACGTAGTTATTTGTCGTAAAGTTTTCATGTCGTGTGATTGTCATTGTTACGAACTATCCTTGCAAAAATAGCTACAATGATAAAGACAAGGACAATAATTTTTCTGTTCTGTTACTGATAGTTTTCAATGTAACATTTGATTGTCTTTATAAACCATTTAGTTAGTAACAGAATAGCTGACGAAAAATCGCCCGATTTTTGTCAGCTATTCTGTTATTTACTGATGTTTTTCAATGTAAAAACTGATTGTGTTCTTAAACCATTAAGTAGGGGTGCAGTTGATTGAAATAAAATCAAAGCACTGCAATATCAAATCGAATATATCCAGGAAATGAGGCACTCAGAAATTCGTAACTTAGTTGTCAAAGATCGAATCAAGTGATTGAAGACACTGTCCAGATTGGAAGAGAAAGTGATTGCTCGCTTGGAGAAAGAAATGTGGGCATTATGAGTGGCGAATATGTAGTAACATATATAGTAACATAAGACTAAGCAGGAGAACATCACATAAATACCTCAAACTTCTTCTCAAAGTGAACACTTAGCCTCTGCACACATATACTCTGCTACATTAACACTGACCCACACAAAATGCAACCAACAAATATAAACCTTCAGACATCTACATATATCCAACTGGTAAGTTCCATTTCCAAGGCATTTTATTTTTAACAAATTCAACTCCATGCTTACCCCAAGGAAATGTACGTTTATATTTTAAATCTGAAACAACTTTGTTTAGAAAAGTTATATTTTACTTTCTCTGGAAAATTTGTTTAGGATTTTGATTGCAACAGATTAGGGTTACAATAATTGTATATAAGGGTTCAAGCAAAAAGGCTATGCAATCTAATTGAGTTATTGTGGTTCGTGGTTCGAATGTCGGCTCCCAAGAAAATTTAGTTATTTATTGCTGTAAAACATTTCAACCACATTTTCCCATGAGATATGTACCGAGTTTAGGTCTATACCAACATCTTCATCTGTATATAAATAGTAAGAATACGATACAACATCCATAAGCCGTCTTTTCTTCTACCAGACCAAATATTTTTCAAACAAATAAACCCTGAAGGATGTTAACCATCATGTTGCCTTTTGCTGATAGCATCCTTTTTATTCTAAGAAAACTTGTAAATTGAACTTTTGAAATTTGGTTTGTTTAAATAAATACAAAAATGAAACAAGATTACTCAATTTAAGTTTCACTCCCATCAGTCCATTTCAATACTTTATACTGACCAAGTTTTGAAAATGGACAATGTTTTTAAGGAGACTTTACGTTCTCTAATACATATTATATGCTTCGTCGTGTCCGATTTTTGTATAAATGTTGTTAGATATAAATTTTAATATTTATATGTTATAACTTTGTAGTCATGTTATAGGTAGGTGAATTACAAAAAATTTACGTGCATTTTTGAAGCTCTGTATACTTGGCACCCGACTTCGGAAAATCGAGTTTTTTTTTTTTTTGTTGATTCGTTTGTTGAATGTTTGTAGTGGATTGTAGTAATTTTTTTGTCAGTTATAGGAGATCAAAAAAAAAAAAAAAAAAATTAAGTGACTTTGAAAAAAACCCAGCACCTCGTTTTATCGGCACTCAAATTTAGTGATTGATTTTTGAAGTCAATCATTTGTAGTTGATTGTAGTGAAAAAAAAATTAGTTTGTAGTTGAAAGACAATAATAATTTTTTTTTTACTACAAACGAAATCAAGTTATAATAACTTTCTAGTAAACATTTAACAATTTAGTTCACAAAAGCAACAACATTTAGTTTTATGTCAGATTTGGGTCAAACATTAAAATAATTTTTAAGACATCCTGTTGCAGAAATATTAAGTTAAGTAGTAGTTAGTAACTTGATTTCATTTGTAGTAACGTTTTTATCGTTTGTAGTAACTTGATTTCGTTTGTAGTAGCGATATTTTCGTTTTTAGTAACTTGATTTCGTTTATAGCAGCGTTTTTTTCGTTTTTAGTACCTTGAAATTTGTTTGTAGTAGCGACTTCTTTGTTTGTAGTAACTTGATTTCGTTTGTAGTAACGATTTTATCATTTGTAGTAACTCGATTTCGTTTGTAGTAACTTGATTTCGTTTGTAGTAACTTGATTTCGTTTGTAGTAGCGATATTTTCGTTTTTAGTAACTTGATTTCGTTTATAGCAGCGTTTTTTTCGTTTTTAGTACCTTGAAATTTGTTTGTAGTAGCGACTTCTTTGTTTGTAGTAACTTGATTTTGTTTGTAGTAACGATTTTATCATTTGTAGTAACTCGATTTCGTTTGTAGTAATTTGATTTCGTTTGTAGTAGCGTTTTTTTTTCGTTTATAGTAGCGATTTTTTCGTTTGTAGTAACATGATTTGATTTTTAGTAGCGATTTTATCGTTTGTAGTAACTTGATTTCGTTTGTAGTAACTTGAAAAAAAAATTAAAAAAAAACTTTCAACTACAAACGAAAAACAACAAACAATCAACAACAAACGATTGTCTTCAAGAATCAATCACTAAATTTTAGTGGGGCGCTGGGTTTTTTTCAAAGTCGTGTAATTTTTTTTGTTTGGAGTTACTACAAACGAAAAAAAAATTACTACCATTCACTACAAACGAATATCTAGAAGAACCAACGAAAAAACTAGATATTCCAAAGTCGGGTTCCAAGTTCACAGAGCTCCTTTTTTAATCTCCACATTTTATGAAAAATCAAAATGTTGTTTTCAAAAATTAAAGTTTTTTGTTATCTGTAACAGTAACTTTCTGATTTTCCATTAAATGTTGAGCTTTAAAAGTGCACATACAGTTGGAAAAATTCTTTTATAACACCCATCTGACCATATAACTAATAAGTGAAAGCTTAAAAATACAAGTTTTTTTTAACTCATATGTTAGGTAATTGAACTATTTTCTATAATCTATTTAGTTTCCCTACATAAGACTAGGCTCGCCCAGTGGTCGAAGGTCGACCACATACATTTAAACTTTATTTTTAATTTAAATTTTGGTTTCCATCTCAAGTCCATTTATATTAATTAATTTAAAGTCTATGTCCATTGTCCAGTCAATAAATATAGTCTAAGAGCTATATCGACCAAAATACATACGACATTTGATAACGAAAATAATTATAGTCTTATTAGGTATACAGTGTGATTGGTATAAGATGCACCAAAAAGCTTGAGCGTGTAGGTAGAGTTAAGACAAGAAAAAAATCGTATGGGAGGGGGGTCTATTTCCCCCCGTTTAGGCGGGAGGGGCAATTTTCTAAAACATTGACTTAAATCGGAAAAAAATTATTTAAAAACAACTGTGAATGATACAAAGCCTTGTTATATTTTTTTGGAAAGCCAGAAAACTTCTCTTTTATTTACTTTTTAAATGAAGTTGTTTAAGTGAACAATTTTAAAAAAATTAATTTTCAAACTCAAAATTTTGAAAAAAAAAAAAATAAAAAAAAAAATTTTAAACTAATTTTTTTCAAAATTTTATATAAATAACTATTATTTTTATTTTCAAAATTCAATGCTCTTATTAATTTTTAGTCAAAAACAGAAAACCGGATGCCAAAATGTATCTTAGTTTTTGAGAAATTAAGAAAAACTAGAAGTATTTTTTTCCAAGAAAAACACTTTTTTTTTTATTTTCCCAAATTTGACCTGCTCAGGTCAATTATTAATCAGGGAATTATTCCTTTTTCCGATTTTAATTAAATAATAAAAAAAAACGAATTAACTTTTTACTTTACTAAAGTAAAACTAGTACCTATACTTTTAATTTTTTTAATTTCTCAAAAACTAAGATACATTTTACCATCCGGTTTTCTGTTTTTGACTAAAAATTAATAAGAGCATTGAATTTTGAAAATAAAAATAATAGTTAATTACATAAAACTTTGAAAAAAATTAGTTTAAATTTTTTTTTTCAAAATTTTGAGTTTGAAAATTAATTTTTTAAAACTGTTCAATTAAACAACTTAATTTAAAAATTAAATAAAAGAGTAGTTTTCTTGCTTTCCAAAAAAATATAACAAGGCTTTGTATCATTCACCGTTGTTTTTAAATATTTTTTTTTCTGATTTAAGTCAATGTTTTAGAAAATTGCCCCTCCCGCCTAAACGGGGGGAAATAGACCCCCCTTCCTTCAATACGATTTTTTTCTTGTCTTAACTCCATCTACACGCTCAAACTTTTTATAGAATTATACTCTTACCACGGAAACGGCTCGTTCTAAGAAAAAATGTTTCCACACTCAATTAAAGCTCATAAAATTTTCTACAATTTTTGTTATGAATTCTTCCAATTCTCAACCATTTTCATATCGCCTCTCTCTAATCTGACAAAAAAAAATTATGGAAGAAGTTATAGAGAATTTAATTCCTTTACAAAAATTATGCAAAGTGCAAATTCACAAATTATTTATTCGACTACCCTATTGCAATAGTTGATTTTCTTAAGGAATAAGTCTTAATAGTTAAGGGAACAAATATTCGCTTTTTTAGGGACAGTCCACACTGCTGATTTTGACAAACTCCTTCTACCAACAACCCTAGAATTGTTATTGATGAAGTCAACCACATCATGAATTCATGATGCCTGAATCAACAGTTTGAAAATCTGAGTATGTCAAAAATAACGTTAACTTCTCAAGAATTACATAAATGTATGTATATATCTACATGCATATGTACAGTTATATATACCTACATTACATTGCATAGACTGATATTTCCAAACATTTCGCATCTTTTTAAGTCGAATGGTGTAGGTACTTACCCATCTGATTTTGACCAAATTTCGACTTGCATTAATATGTATATTCGTTGCTGAGATCCCTGGCAATGACTTAGCAATTCATTAATTGTATTTGACGAATTCGCTATCCAGGAAATGTGAACAAACGCTTTGGGGATTTAGTCGATTTTATTGAGCCATAACGTCATCTTTATATAAAAATTCAATAGATTTGAACGAACGAAATAAAACTTCAAAACTATTTTTATAAGTTTTTTTTTGATGTAAAAAAAAAAATATATTAATGTGCTTATATGCCTCGCAATTAATTATCTTAATAACTCATGGATACCAAAATATATAACAAAAAAAAACCGATTCTGCAAATCTACGCAAAAATACCTTTCAAGCAGATCTATTATATGTATATCAAGCAGATCTGTTTAAAAGTGTATACCGACAGTTTATCCCAAGCGTATTAATATAAAGACGTATCTTATTTATAGATATATTTATGTTGGTTTTGATTACTAAATTTAAGTAATTATTATTTAGTTTTTCAAAAATAAAACCAATTAACTAACCAATAAATTATTTATCCATTTGCAACGAAACGAAAAAAAAACTTGTTTTGGTTCAACCATAGATTATTTATTACCTTGAAGCAGGTAGGTAGGTACTCAAAGTAAAACCTTAAAAATACAATCGCTGATACTTTTGAAAGTAATTATTAGGTCTACTGGACTAATTATTTCTTTCACTCAGACGCTAATTAACATTTGCTTGAACCAAAATAAAAAAAAAACAAACTCATGGCTGTTCTTAACCAAAAAAAAAAAGCTTTAACCGCTTATTTCTAATTTTCATTTTAAAATAAAAAAAACTTTTATCCACGACTCACGACATGCAGGAGAAGAGCAGAGAAAAGGGATGAATAATCTATACAAATGTACCAACAAACCAACTTGTGCAAAACGAAAATAAAAAAAAAAAAAGGAAAAGTAAAAAGCCTCAAATTGTACCTTCCAACTAAAAATAAAAGCGCAAACATTAAAAATCACTTGCCACAAAAACGTGATTGAAATTCAAATATAAATAAATTGGTTCTGGAAAATTCATAGTTCACTAATGGACAACAGTTTGGCATTCAAAATGTTCATTCCATCCACCGTATCCCAGGATTGTGCCTGCCCTCTTCCAACCTACCTCAAAATAAATCCCGTGTTCTGTGAGCAGAAAACTGATGGACCGTATAATACATTCGCCACTTGATCACGAAACAGAACGAATAGAATAAATAGATGGAAAATAATGTTTCGTACACTTGAGAAAAATTACCAAAATGTTCTTCTATTCGTTTTATTAAAGATACTACAGCGGACCAAGTATTTAATTTTATTTGTGGAGTTTGCCTTCAAAGGTTGACTTTGGCTAAGGTATACATTATAAAGTAGGTACACAATTGGGTCAACAAAATATTATGTTCTTGTCCTAAAATGATTTTGGTTTATATAAGTAAATGATTTTTTAACTTGCTCAGTAAGGCAAAGTTATGTAAATTATGGTTTCGAGTGAAAAAATTGAGATTTTAATAATCTTGCCGTCATGCCGTCCGATCAGTCTGGGCGGATTTGCGTAGATGTAGGTGTATCCTAATGTGTGTTTGTATATACGGTTGTATGTTCAATGAGCTAAACTCGATTGCAGCACTTTTTGGTAGGGGAACCCGCTACAACGGTATACTAGGGTAATTGGTTTAAGGTGCACCAAAAAGCTTGAGCGTGTAGGTGGGGTTAAGACAAGAAAAAAATCATATAGGACTTAGGGGTCTATTTCCCCTTCTTTAGGCGGGAGGGGCAATTTTCTAAAAAATTGACTTAAATAAATTGATTTTTACTGAATAATTTTTATAAACTAAATTGATGTACCTACTTACGACAATTTTAAGTGCTTAATAATTTGCATTTAATGCAAACAAAATAAAAATATATTTATTTATTAAAGCCGTTTTCCAAATAAAAAAACACAACAAACAGTATTAAAAAGGATTTAAAAAGATATTATTCAGAAAATTTGTAAATAAAATTTTTAATTTTTTCAAAATTTTTAATTTTTTCAATTTTTTTTAAACTTATTTGAATATTTAATGGCTTCTCTTTTTTTGTTTGATGGATTCAATATTAATTACTTATAATTTTTTGCTCTCTTTGTAAAATAAGCTTGTAACTAGATTATAAGATATTATATCTTACTGTTATTAAGCAATCACGAAATAAAAATAAATAAATAAATAAAAACTTGCAAACTATTTTCGGAGGACGAAGATTTTTGATTGTTTGGAGATTTTCAATTGTTTGAAGACAATTTTAGAAAGCTCAAGGAGTATAAAACAGGATGCTCAAGGAGTATAAAACACGAAGCTCAAGGAGTATAAAGCACGAGATGATGGATTTTCAACTTTCCGAAAATCCTACAGAGCCTGCCGAGTCAATCAATTTATCAATTCACTAAAAAGACAACATTTTTATTAAAGACGCATAAGTTGTTGTTTCTCTATTCGGATTTTTTTCTATTATTATTTATTACCACCATTTAATTTATATGATTGAAGTTCTGACTTGAAATTTTTATTTTACATTTTTAAAACAAGCTTTGTTCTTATATTTTGTAAATCATTCGTTCCTGAGACAGGTTGAGACGTTCATGAGATAGACGTGATTCCTTTTCACTAAGCTCTCGCATTTTTTGCTGAAGGAATGTAGCTTTTTCATTAAAACTTTGCTCAGCCAACCTAGCTTTTTGAATTGCTTCGTTTGCTTTGCGTTCGTTGGCACGGACTTGTAAGACATTTTGTTCAAGATCTTCTTCTTTGAACCGAATTGTATTCTCTTTGTCAATAAGTGATCTTTTTTGAGTTTCTAATTGTCGTTGAAGTTTAAAAAATCGTTCTCTTTCTAATTCAGCTTGCCGTGTAACATCTTGTGCTACTTTTAGTGATGCTTCAACTTCCTGTCCTAATGCTTCAACCTTGCCCTAAGTGATTGAAGATCACCAGTAACAGATTCTAAATTAGTTGAAGCCGTTCGAAGAGTCTCCAAGTAAGAACCATTTTCTTGGACAGCGGCAAACTCAAGAAGCTTAGACTGCCTTATATTGTCTATCACTCTTCTATAGTCATCTTTAATTCCATCAAGGTCTTCTTCATGGGCTGTTTTAAGTCTTCGAATCTTCACTTCATGAGTTTTCCTCAAATTATTTATAAACTCTTCCAGATGGGATTGCAATTCTATTTTATCATCATTGATAGTTTTAAGTTTGCCAATGTAAAACACATGTAACGCATCATTTTCATTTTTCAGTCGTGTCTCCACTGATGCAAGGTGATCTTCAATTTGTTTTCTGTAAAAATTAATAAAAGTTTTGCATGAGAAATTTATTTTCTATTTACATATTTACCTAAAAGATTTTTCTATTATTTCGATCTCTTTTTCATAGTTTGCTTTTATTGTTGACACACTATCCTCTAGACGCAGTTTTTCCAGCTCTAATCGCTTAACGTCTGCTTGTATTTCAACTAACAATACCGGTGTATTGAAAATGAACAGAAAATTATATTCCGGGCTGATGACATTTGACGACAGATAGAAAAGTGTGTTTGCTTTGTTTTCTTAGCAAACTGTCACTGTTGAAGGCGTGTTCCGCACAAATAATTTAGAGAAATGTTTTAAACCCCACACTAGTTGTCAATACAACAGAAAAAGTCTATAATTACTTTAAAGTTAGAGAACTGTTTCAAAGTTAAAATTAAGTTAAGAAGTGTGGCGTTAATTCCTTAAACTTAGGCTGACTATAATTTTGCGCCAATATGTATGATTGTTATCTTAGAACTTTATTTTCTATTAAGTATATATTTATATTTATATTTTTATGATGCATAATTTGACTTATATAGTAATCGCAAGTAAAAGGACACAATCAATCGTCTATGAACTTGAAGTGTCAGACGGAAACGGGCAGTGATTCCCAATTGACTGACAACCTAGTGGTTTTAATAAAAATATTTATACTCTTAGGTAAATATATTCTTATCACTCACTGAATAAAATCCTATAACGATTACTATAATATCTGTGTTTCTTCGTATAGATAAATCTATTCGATTCGATTCGACCAACATTATTATCATCAGACAGTCAAAGACACCCTTAAATTGTCCAACTGCACAAGTTCTTTTCATAATATACACATAATATAATACTAATAACTAAAATATACAGGAAACCCTCATGAACATGAAGTTGAAGAAAGCAAATTATTATGTACTGAGTGAAAGCAGTCTACTCCGTCATAATTAAGACTTTTCATAAATTCGTGACCAAAAATCGTGAATCACAATGGGATGATGTAAACATTAAGTCGAGTAAAGCATAACACATTCGTGTAGTGTGGCTTAAGAAAGAATTTCAGTACTTCAAAGTACTTCATCTGGAGTCGGATTCTAGGGCAAAGCTATACCCAACATTTTTAACACTGGCGGGCCACTGGTAATTTTAAACTTATTTTATGCAAGGAAACATTTTTTTTTTTTATTTGAATTTTATTCATCAAAGCAATAAAATTAATAGCAAATCTGTCAAAAAATAGAAACAAAAATGTACATATCTACTGTGTACTTATGTAATCAAAGCTTATTAAATACTTAATTCCATGTAGGAGAATGCATGCTAATTACGGTCAGCTGGCAATGACGGTCAGTGTAGTTTCGGCGTAACTAATGCAAAATTAGTTGTGATTTTGAATAGGATATATAGACAAGAACGAATAAACTCCTTAAGCGTTCGTATGTGACAAATATCTGTCAGATTTTGAAGTAAAATCAAATATAACGAAATTCAGTGTTTGCGATATAATTTTTATCTGAGCCAAAATCTATGTAAGTATTGCACTTTAAATGTTTAATCATTTTTTTTGTATAAATGAGATGCTCTTTAGTCTATACATTACTTTTTACTTTTTTTTAAAATTAATCTTATGAATACTCGTGAAATCGAGTAATCACGGCCGGCATTAAAACTTAAATTTTTTACTTGCCATGTCATATATTTTTCCTTATCCGATCTCTATCAAATTTGTATAAAATTCAGATTTGAAAAAAACCTTTTTCACAAACATACATACATTCGTATAGTTAATGTTTTATACAAAGAGTCAAAGTCCATCTATATCTCAGGACTATGAACCAAGTCAATTAAACCAAAATAGACTTTAAAAGGCAATGCTTGTTTTCTGTTTCAATGGTCAATTCCTTTCTTTGGCAGACAAAAATTACCATCCATTTCATATAAGGTATATTGTAGCTTTTTGATATATAATTAAATTCAAAATGAATGTAATTTAAAGGTAAACATAAAAAATGATTTATTATTTAACCTTTGAAGTTCACACAATCACATACATAATATATCTATAAATTTGATATTAACAATCAAAAAATATTCTCCGTATGAATGCCGTAAAATAAAAAATATTCTATCCGTGAATAAAAATATATTTTAATGATAAAAGCAACCTGAATTTGGTTGGTATCATCAATTGAACCACTGAGGCTACAAAAATATGATTGACTGCATTTAAAAAGCCATATAATAGCAATGTAAATCATATTTATTGGTTAATAATGGCTATCCAACTCGTGCTTCTGCCATTTTATATGAAAATAGAAAAATTTCACGATTGAGAGGAGAAGTAACTATATAGCTATACCTGCTGAACGTATTCAGTTTGAAGAAGCTTACAAATAATGATAAAAAAAAACAATTTCTAAAGTTTCTTCAACTTTTACTTTTGCCAATTATGGTACTTTTGCCAATTATATTTGTAACTTCATCATAACCAATCTCAATCTCTGGTAGATGTTCAGCAACTTTAAATCGTTCAGTTGTTCATCACCTGTTTATTCTCGCCAGATATGTTTTCAATGTGCGCGCATACATGAAAAATATTGCTCGCTTAAAGCCACAGATATTGGAATTATCGCACCGGTCGGCCTGCAGATAGCGATTTACTGTGCAGAAAATATGCTACAAAATTTTTACTTCGGAATTCTGTCAGCAAAACTTGATGGTTAAATATATTTATGCCAACATGTTTCGTAAAATTTAAAAAAAAAATTGATTTTCAAAAAAAAAAAAAAAAAATAGTAAAAACAAAAAACTAAAGAAATATTTTTTCTTATAAGAGGTGGTTATGTTGTTTTTAATTTTCTCAAAAAGTACAAGAAACTTCGGCATCCGGTTATCTATTTTTGACTAAAAATTTATAGAAACATTGAATTTGAAACAAAAATATTTCTTACTAAAGTATGTTAAATTTAAAAAAAAAATTAGTTTAATTTTTTTTTTTCTTTTTAAAATCAATTTTTCAAAAACTATTCACTAAAACAACTTCATTTAAATAGACAAGAAAATAGACTTTTGTCTTATCAAAAAGATATATTTTAGGTTTCATGGTTGTTTTTAATAATTTTTTTTTGTTTTAAGTCATTTTTTTTAATTGCCTACCCCCGCCAAAAGGGGGGCAAATAGAACCCCTTCCATAAATTTTTTTTCTTGTGTTAATCCAACCCACTCGCTCTATCTTTTTGACACACCTTATGTAAATTCCCTGTAGGTGTATAAAAATCGAAGTGCATGTGTGTGGATTTCCGCTTGAATTCCAAAATGGCTGAAACGATTTTGATGAAATTTGCAAGCAGTCTTCAAAATGACCCTGTGAGGCGTGGTAGCGATATAATAAGAAAGGATAAGCAATGACAGGCCAGGGGTATGGAGTTTTCCATAAAAACAGTTAAGGTCGTATCTAGTGATCAATTTATTTTGAAAACCGTTAATTTTAGAAAAAAAAAAATTTAAACATTTGTTTGGAAATTATCTTAGCTACAAGGTTGCCATTAACTTTTTTGCTCTACCAGAGATGGTTATAGGGAGATATTGAGGAAAAACGTTAAAAATCATTAGCAGCGCTCATATCGATTACACGTGCAGTGATGAGGCATTTTTGAAAGATGAACATGTTAGATAATTATAACTTAATCATTCAGACCGTTTTATTCATATATTGACATTCTCATATATTATAGCATAGCTAGATTGAGGCCCATAAATATTTAACAACGTACCTACTTACAAGCCTTTTTTTAACAAATATGAAATCATAGTGATAGTGAGTTCATCAGACCGGTATGTGAATATGTTTTGATGACGGTTTGGTTCCAGGAGGATAGAGCACTTCAAAAGGCAACTTCAGTCAGCGACATATTATTAAACTTAGCAAATTTCCGCTGAACATTCATTTTTATATTATATTTAAATAAAGTGTTCAAAATTATCATATTAACATCATTATTTGCCAGAAAAATCCATTAAAATATGCGGGCTTTATATCCCTGGAATAATTAATTAAAACACAAACTCAGTAGAACAACGTATACATAATTTATTGAAGTTATGACGTGTTCGTCTATATAATTTGGCAATTCCAAGCCTAATTAAATACTCAAACTAATAGCCTTATATAGGCGTCTGTATAATTACACAACTTTAAGAATACAACCTTATTTTTTGCCAAACATCATCACACAGAACGAACCGCTTCACCCCAAAAAGCAGCACCAGCAAAATTCTCATTATCTCTTTTCTCCAGAAACTAATTATCAAGGGTAATTATTTGGAATTATATTATCAGTGGCACTGATCTACTGTTCAAATTCAAGGATGAAAAATAAACTCACCCGCAATCATAGCGAATCTGTGTTTTAAGGATGCGTAGTACTTAACTATTGCTAGTCACGCAAATCTTTCTTAACCAAGCCAACACTGAAGAACGATGCGACGCTGGACACGCGAAGAAAATCTTTTAGGTTAAGTACAAAAATAATGAAAAAGAAATTTAATAAAACTATAAATCAAATAAAATACTAAGGACAACTTTGTCACGATGAACGGAAAGTTTATTTGGTGGAAAATATATTTAAGTGTCGAGATTTAGAGACTCGAAATAAGAGCTAAATTACTGTTATATACCTACCTATTTATGTTTTTTGTTATGGACATATTATGTTTGTGTAGCTCAATTAAATTTCGAGTTTGTTTGAAAATTTATGGTATAGTGGATGCAGATCAGATAACTTTGTTGGAAGCATTTGGGAATAATTGTCTGGGCTGTAAACTCATCATGGGAAGGTGCAGTAGATGGCTTTTTAGCTTAAAGCTGATTTAGAAAAGTCTGCATATAGTTATCCGTAAAAACTAATTCACCTTTCGTTTGGATTTAAATGTTGAACTGTTATTTTATTTGCTTTTTTTTTTGGGCTAATCCGCAGGTAACATTCCATCAGTAGAACAAGTTTGTGCGAAATAATTGCCAAATCTGATCATTTTTTAAATAATCTTCATATGAAATCAATCAATCAATCAATATGTATATAGTATGTATAAAAGCGTTCGTACATATGACATATGCAGTGGCGGATCCAGGAATTCTGTTTAGGGGGGGCGGTCATGTTGCTCAATTATTACCAATTTAAGATTGTGAAATGTAAGTGTCATATAAAATATCTAAAATAGAGAATAGAAAACTAAGAATGTAAGCTTTAGTCCAAATAAAGTGACGAAAATGTAGTAGATACGAGTCTATGAAAACTTTTGTCGTCAAAAACTTTTAAGGGTTCCCTAACGAGACGCTTTAGTGATGTGTTCGATTGCAAATAAAGCGAACCAAAGTCAAATAAAGCGCAATTCCTAGAAAATCGTTTTCACATGAATTTCGAACCACCTGAGTTTTGTAAAAAAAAATATTCATATTTTTTTGACGTACCTGCAATATAACCTCTGATCCTTATTTGACAAAACTAGCCAATGAAATTTTTTAAGGTGGGATCGCTGAGCATTTTTTGTAGTTTGTTTTCAATTCTTGAAAACAGTGCAATACAGAAAATTATAGTTTTTAGGTTGATACCAGTGCTTTTCGAGGAGTTTGGCTTTAATGCAATCATTAATGTTCTTATTTTGTATGTAAAACCCAATATCGGACGCAAAATCAGATTGAAAATTCTGACCAGCAGAAACACTAGAGATTTCTTGTGAAGAAACTTCTATTTCTATAAAATTAGACAAAACATTTTTGGCATAATTTTGTTTACTACAAGGAAAAAAAGCCAAATTGGCCTTATTTCGATTTATAAATTGAAATTAAGCCAAACTCCAAATTTGTTGTTATTTCGTTTTTGAAAACGCAACAAGGCCAATGTGGCCTTATTTCATTTGGCGCTATTTTACGTCACCTTGTAGAGTGCTTGAGCAGGGAACTAAGCCATTCCTTCATAATATTGTCCAGGTAGGTACTTAAGTAGTTAACATAACAAAAGTCCTGATATCTTGGTGGTGAGTCGAAGGAGGGGGAGGGGTATAAAAATCCCCTTTTTGGGACTTACAGTTATACCATGGAAATAGTACGTCGTAGGGAAAAACTCTCTGAGAACACATTAAAGATCATAAAATATTCTAAAAGTATGTGTTGTTCATTTTTCCCGGCCATACAATTTTACAATTTAAATTAACTTTAAATCAACTTTTGAAATCAGGTTATTAAGTGCGCATAATGACAAAAATCATCCGATATGAAAAATATGAAAAATATAAATATAAAATTTTTTTCTTTTTTTATTTTCTTCTCCTTAACTAATTTGCCGCAAGAGCAAGTTTGTGCGACTAGTAGATCTTCATATTTTATTTTATTCCAACCAAAGTTCTTATAGACCGTTATTTTATCCATTTTTCACTTCAGAAATTTGACATTTGGATTTGAAGTTTTGAAATAAGAACTCATATAAAAGTCTCGACGAATTTAAAAAGTTATAGGGATGAGTATTTGAGTTCAGAATTCGTTGACTGCGCGAAGCGGAAGCAGAGCTTATCAAATAGATATATGGTGGTGTCCTATCCTATTATATGTATGTATATTATTTTGTGTAAAAACAAACAACATCTTGCTTCAAAAAATTGTTGGAAAGTACATCCGTGAACGTATTGATGATATGACGCTTAATCCCATTATCTGTAGCTCATTCCTAAAGCTGAGTCCCGCGAGAAAGAGATAGATCTTTTCGCATTCCACCCATTATCCAGTATCTAATGTCAAGTATGATGTTATTTAAAAATTGTGCAAGATCTTGAAACAAAGCTATATCTTGTTTTGTTGTTGTTTCCGTGTATTTCACGACAAAAATCTTATCCAGATCAGATCAGAAGGGATGGTAAAATACAGCTAATGTTTATTTTAGAAATTCAGAAAATGTGGAATGTAATTTTTTTTTAGAAAAATGTACGAAAAATAAATAGATATTATAGGTACTTATCTAGAAAATTAAAATAAAGTGCACGAATGGGTCGCACGAACTTGCTCTTGTGGTGCACGACTGGGTTGTTCTTGTATCAAATTGACACGAAAGTAAAATTAAAAATAATAATTTTTTTTTTAATATAGATACCTAAAGGAAAAAAAAAATATGAATTTTTCACAAAAGTGCTAAAACTTCTTTTAAAAAAGATTCAAGCAAAAACCAAAGTATGCAAAAAATTTTGTTGAATAAAATATACCTTAGTTTACCAAAAAAAATATTCCAAAATTGTTAGAGCGGTTTTTAAATAAATCGATATTTACTTAATATTTTTTATAAAAAAGTTTTTTTACAAATTTGAATAACGCCATTTTTAAGTATTTAATTGTTTGCATTTTATGCATACAAAACAATTTTTTTTTTGTCAAGGCGTTTTCCAAATATTGAATTTACAAAAAAAAAAAAAATTAATTAAAAAATTAATTAAAACTAAAATTAAGCTTTTTTGCTAAATATTGGTATTGAAATTTGTCCAAGTCATCTAGACCTTTCTTAAAAAAATGTTTGGTTTTAAATAGATTTACCCGTTCATGAGATAGCTCAAGAAAAAATAACGGTTATATGGGAGGTACCGTTGATATGTTGCTGATACATACAGACTGATATACAGACAGACAGACAGAATTTACAGACCCACTTTTTTCGTCTTCGCTATCATCGTAATGTCATGTTTAATTGTTATTTCAAATTTTTTTTTCGCACGAATGGATAACTTGCCTTATACTACATATAATCGCAGTTAAAAAGCATTCATTTTCATTCTAAAATGAATCTACTTTTTAAAATATTATTTACTAACATAGGTAGGTAGATACCTATGTATATAGTATATACAATATATATAAACATCAAATTTGCTTAATATCTACACAAATATTCGTGTTCATTTTTGTTTTTCACTCACAAAATAAAAATCAATATTTTGTGTGTTTCAAGGAAATAAAAAGAACAATTTTAGTTTCACAAATAGAACTCAATATTTTCTTTCCATTCTCATAGCTCCAGCTGGGTTTCATTCAAACACATATGTATACTCATACACGACACTACACTTTACATATAACATCCAAATCCAACCATTCAAATGTCAATAATTGTATGTCACATACATTTTTGTCATAAATATTTCACCTCGTGACAAAGAGAAGTAACTTTAACAATGTAACATTCTTTCAACATCAGCATGTCTTCAGTAAGGTTCAATAGTCTTCATAATAAGTATGTCGTCTTGTCCCCCATGGGTTCGATTTAACCAAAGAGGGTTTCTATAAGTCACATTTCGAAATGAACAACCACCACCACACACTGCAGTGGAAGAACCTGTGATTGAATTGACGTTTTCATTTTCAATTGACATTGATATACTTTTTTGATACACGTTCTTATACAAGGACGCTGGTGTTGATAACCAAATGAAATATCTTTTTTCTTATTTAGAATTTATGTTATGAATTGTGATATTATAAGAAAGAAAATCTAGTTTGAATGGTATTTGATGAGATTTTCAGTTAATAATGTAAAAGAAACAGTGAAACTTTAATTACCTTTTCAGAAAAAAATTCCTATTTCCTGGCTAAATAATATTACCAATCCCTAAATGAGAAGGAATATAACTTTATGAATAGTATCGAAAACGAAAGGCTATGCAAAGACACCACCTCTGGTTATGGACTAAAGTACCTAATCAACTTTTTACTGGAACATAACTTGACATCCGCAAAAACAGATGGCCCTCATCGTACTGTGTTGCAAACATTGACGAAAGATACTGCTCGAATAGACTTAGAATGTGCACTGGATAGATGCATAAAAGCAGGGAAAAGAACCACGTTCTACGGAAAAAGAAAAAAATAAACAGAACACAAACAGCATGAAGAGATGCATAGATACTTCAAGAGAAAGCAGATGCGGGATTTTTACAAAAGTGTAAGAAAACCAACAACGTTCTTGTACCTGACAACTGCTGACAACCAAGGTTTTCATTCATACGACCAAATTTAGATGAAAGTGAGAGTGACCATAAAGTCGCTGTTGAGGACTAAAGCAATTTTGAGAAGAACCAATGAGACGCTCTATAAACACTTCTGTATGGTGGCAGAAGTACAGACCTTTTACTGATCGCGGTTGGGCGTAGGTTTGAGGTTGCCTTAAGTATATGTAAGGACAACTTGTGTTTGTATGGAAATATGAAGAAGGAAAACTAAAGAAGTTGTCTCTTAATTATAGATAATATTTTGGAAATGCTTAAAAGGCATATTGTAAAAGACCGGACAGAATTTTTGAGATTCAAATACTCTCCAATTTTAATACTGATAAGAAATCATTTTTATTCTTATCATTTTTGTTTCATATTCAAATAATTTCGACTCATTCTATTTTCTATATAGGATTTTCCATAAGAGCAGTATGTTTTTAAATCATTTATAAATGTGTTTAATAAATCAAATGTTCAGCTGTTCTAAAATTACATCTTCGGAATGGATTTTCGGAATTAATTTGAGTTTGACAGTATTATAAGGTCTGTCAAGAGTTAGACAACATTATCATGAGTTTATAAATATGACTGCGGCGCAGTCCCCAAGTTTCACAGTGATCTTTTAACTTTAAACTGTAGTTCAGTGCCTGTAAATTCTGTATATTTTAAACCAAAATATTAACTTCAACTCTGACTGTGAAACTGGGGGTAAGTATCTAAAATCATAGAGAAAGTTTGATTTATTCTTCAACTTTGCAGGGAACTAAGATAATAAGTAAGTACCTATACATATGGTGCTTATCAGGAATCTTACCATATTTATATATATATATATCAACTCTTATTGGAGGAATTCTATTTAAAAAAATAATAACCTTTTTTAAATCAAGCGGTTTAATTAAAGTGCAAAAATTGCTCCAACATGTCAAAACAGATATCAAAACATCAACCCCAACGGACAAACTCACACTGTCACACAACAAACAGCGACAAAAAATGTGGCCACAGTGCAAGTGAAACATTAAAATTCGGTCAAAGTCTGAGTTATGTGGGTCGCTGGAGTGAGTTGAAATTAAACTGTCAACTCGTTGAAACAGCACAAACTTTTCAATCATCGTTTGAGTTGCACGTGAAATTCCAGCCTTCCTTATGTATTATCAGCAAATGACAGGACCCAACCCAACAACCCAGCACAGCAGTCCTCCGGACTCCGGAGCCTCCTTTGATGCGATTTTCGTACCTATTTCTTATTACTGCGTGTGCTTGCCTGGTTGTCGATGTGTTGCCCTTCCTCCCTGGCATGGCAACATATTGATTGATGGCTTTCGATATCTCAATTCAGTCATATTTGCATTATTTTTTTTTTCCTCAGATTTTCAAGGAAAATCCATTTTGTTTTCCTCTTTCTAAAGTTTCATTGTTGGAATTTAATTCTGCAAATGGCCTGAAAGTTTATATCTTTTTTTGTGCGATACTTTTTTTTTTGCTGATGCAAGAGACATTGAAACATTTCCATTTAGCATCGGAATTAATGGAAAAAGTTTTCGTTGTGAGATGTATTTATGGGCAAAAGATTAAACTGTTGTTTTTGTGAAGGAAAACATACCTAGGTAGGTAAATACTATATGGAATTAAATTGATCGATCACATTAAGTCAGAACTGAAGGATGTGTCGTACGCACCAACGTGTAACAATTATGTTACGTAATGGGATGTTACTTTCACTTATTTATTGTTTTTATTAAACGAAAGAGGATACGTAGATAATTGTCTTTGGAAAATGCTTACAAAGAATATAAAAATTAAAAAAATGTATGTCGTTTTTATGCTAACCCGTATGTTAAATAGATGTTGAAATAATTATACCTTATGTTAAGTGATTGAAACTGCAACCTCATGGAACTAATTTTTGTATACAAATTGGAGTGGTACCGTATCATCTCTTGAAAATAAAAATAAATGTTTAAGTCTATTTAGAGCTACCATAGTATATAATTCTGGTGCAGGGACAGTATTACTACAAGGGAATGTGTTCGAATCTACATGGGAACGAGCATGGGAATTCATTCCACTTTTAAGGGGAATCTATTCGACTTTTAAATACATATGGTGCAATTTCCCGCACTGAGGATGAGAATTTCTTGCACTTTGACTCAGAGAAAAAAGTCAGGTAAAAAATTAACAATCGTCCTTTTGAATTTATACAAGATGTAATTTCTCGCTTAAAATTGACAGAAAGCTGTATGGTACTTACATGATTTTGTAACATTATATGAATTTTTCAATTTACACGAGCGCATTGATTGCAAGTTTGAAATGATTTTTTGTTGATTTAATTTAGTATTATATCATTTTAACATTAAAATTTTAAGGAAGTGTTCATTTTACACATTTTCTAGGCAAGTTAACATATTATCCTGTTAAATTATTAACAAGAGCAATGTGAATTCAACAGTTTATTTCTAGAATTAACTAAATTACTATGTTAGTTTAAGTAAATTTACCGTTGAACAAATATTTTTTTTAACCTGAAAGCAATGTTAATCTTACAATATATTCGCAAAAGTAACCTGAGTATCCTGTTTATTAAAAAAAAAAATTCCATAAATTGAGTGTTGGTTTTCAACTGTATGTGCACAAGTTACCAGAGTATCCTGTAAACACACAATAAGTAACCTTAATCAGAGTTAATTTATCAGTATATCTGATAATTTGTAACGTAACAAGTAACAAGATTATCATGTTAATTTAATTCAATTTACCGTTGGACAAATTGTTGTTTTACCTGAAAGCAATGTTAGTCTTTTAGTATATACATATATGTAAAAGCAACAATAGTATCCTGTTAATTTAAAAAAATTACCGTTCCAGAAATTCATATTTTACCTGAAAGCAGTGTTAATTTTAAACTATTTATATCTGCACAAGTTACAAGAGTTTCCTGTAAACACACAATACGCAACCTGAAGTCAGAGTTGCGTAGAAAATAAAATTTATAAAAAATAGAAGAAAATGAAAACTATGAATCTGTTTTAAAATTTTTTATTATAACAAATAACAACTGTTTTCTCTTACAGATATCTTATAATTAATTTATTTAATTGACATTTCGGTAATTTTGTTTTGTGCTTTGAAAAATAAAAATTGATTAACAATAAGTAAACAAGTTAAAAGTGAACAGGTAATATTAGGTATATGAATAATTATTATCTACAAAAACAAACAACCTTACAATTTTAAAAATTCCAGTTGATAAAGCGTTCAACTTGGAAAACATTTTGGGAAAGCTAAATTTTGGTTCATAGCTTCCTTATGGTGTTCTAAGGAAACTGTGAAAAGTCCCGCTAACGATCTTACGGGGGGTCACAATCTCCCAAAAACCGTTTTTCCTCAATATCTCCCTAACTATCACTGCTAGAAAAAAAATTGATAACAATTCTGTAGCTTAAACAATTTTGTACAAAAAATGTCTTAATAATTTTTTTCCCAAAAATTATAACTGTTTTTAAAATAAATCGATCGCTAGATACGACCTTTACTGTTTTTATGGGAAACTCCCTTCCCCTTGCCTGTGATTGCTCTTTATATCTTATTCTATCGCTATCAAAATTCACAGGATTACCCGCTGGGTTTCTTTGAAGACTGCCTACAAATTTCATCAAAATCGGTCCAGCGGTTTTGGAATCCATAGCGAAAATCCATACACACATCGATTTCTATATACAGGGTAATAATAGCTGGTCTTAAATAGGTATGCCTACACACTGGCAATTACTTCTATTTCTTTGACACCTACGTTGATTTGTTGGTAACGCGGAGTTACAGGTAGTTAGTATGTGCATTAATTAATGCAAATTCCTAAAGTTGACCTTCAGTTAGCTAGAAATAATTTTTAATAATGAACACAAAACACCAAAGAGTAAGTTAAAATTACAGCCTATTATAACACGCTTAGAACATCAAAAACCCCCCTCCTGCACACGGGCCTGGTGGGTTCAGATGGCAAGATGTTTTAAGTCACTTTTTGACATTTGAAGCATTTTTAAAAGTGAAGCATTTTTAAAAATTCAACATAAATTATTATTTTCTGAAATTAATTTTATATTTTTCCTTGTTTTCTAGACATAAGTATGGCTTTTGATTTGTTATAGTTATAACATTCTAAACAAAATATTCTAAACTTAAAAAAAAAGTCTGACGTAAAATCTCGAAAAGTGACATTTTATCACAGAACTAGAAATACCTCGGGACTACATTTACTTAAAACTTTTGACTGATTAGAATGTTTAACTGCTAAATCACAAAAATTTTATCAACCAAGAAAGTAGGTATTTTTAATTTTAGCAATTTATAAAGTTGGAGTTTTACTTTTACCAGGATATACATTTCAATATATAGAAACCCCAATTAACTTTCGACTTACATATTTTTCAGAACAACGACAGAGAAATAAATATTACCAACATTTCATACAATAGCATCAGAGAACTGTATATCTTATTTCCGGCAGTTATTCGGTCCACCTTTATTGAGTTTGTAATATCGACAGGTATTATTTTATTTTGGCAATTCACGCTACACATGGCATCCTCATTTTAGCTTGCAATTTTGTTTTTCATTTTGTGTAATGGTTTTTTTTTTTTAAAGCTATCGGATATCCCTGTAATACTGAATATATTGATTAACTTTTTCTCTGTTTTTATAGTTGACCAGTGTAACGCCCAACATCCGCAAACACCTCCAACATTCATTCGCCATCATCATCTACCGGTTCGCCGCCATCGGCAATGTGGTACAATTTTAGACGAAATTCAATGTCTTTTTTTTTACTTTTATATATACCGTTGCGTTGTATATAGATGACTTTACATTTCCGGTGTATGGCATTCGATACTTTTATGCAAATCAACGAGTCTGTGTGGTGTGTCCTCCATTCTGTACAGCATTTCAAATGACTCTTCTTTTTATTCGATTTTAGTTTCGTCCTGATGGGTAACGTTACAGTATAGTATAGGTATATAGGAAAGGAACCTTTTATCTAGTCGGTAATATTATTTTACTGGACTTGTCTCTGGTTTCGGCGTTGTTTCGTTATTTGTGAAATAATTCTAAACTGGTTGTTTTGAATTTGATATGGAATGCAGACTGGGTTTCTTGTTAGCCATTGAAATGAAAATTGGTTAGCAGGTTGCTATATAGCTTTTGGTTCTATGGAAATATGTTCTTCAAGCTGGAGATAATTTTAAGCATGTTGAAACATGGGACATGAATTATTTAAAAACTAATGTTTCCTGTTAATACATATAAGAATATAAACAAGAACTTAATTTAATCTTTTCAAATACTTTTATTAACAAGTAACAATAGAAATGATTAGATAATTCTGTCAAGAATGGATCCCCATTTTTTACTTGTTGAACAGCATATATGTTGTGTTGTTTAAGTTCATTGTTAAGCCCATCTTCTTCTCTTCTTGACGCTTGGTTCATCAATATCGTCCGCGAATCGAGCAATTTGGCTCTTGAAAAATTGTGCTTCTAGTGTTGAAGTGAGTATTTTGCACTATTATTCCAAGAAGATGAACTCATATCTGAGTCTTGAAACGAGTCGAATATTATTCACGGTATACGAAAATAACCACCCAACAAAATATCACCGGGGTTTGCAAGATTCAAGGGGCATCCTATCCCCCTATATAGATAGGTACATACCTCACTTAATGATTGAGGTGTCTGTAGGTACAGGACATAATTTTTTTGGTGCAATGGATAGAAAGCTAGTTGATTTTTATTTTTCATTGCATACCTAATGGGCTGGGAGTTATGCTGAAAAGAAAAAAATGATTTGTACCCGAGATAGAATTGAACTGGCAAACTCTGGGCTAACAAGCAAACACTCCATCCATTGTACCATGCCACCCACTTATCTATTTAATTCTGGATAGTTATGTTTGATTTTATAAATGTTTCCTTTATTTCGTGCAAGTGGCCCTTTATCTTATAGACCCGTGAGTTCCCAGTAGGCCAGTAGTACCATTGAGTTTATACACATAGAGAAATCACGAGTAAGTTTCAAATACTGCTCGTAGGATGTCGCGTTTAGAGCTGCCAATCTACTTCATTTATTTTTGTATATGCGTCTGCTATCTAGCAACCGGTTTCTACTTCGTTCATTTTAATACAACTATCAAAATTTCATTGATTAAGTTTTCTGTATGCACTCATCGCAAAAACCTGCAATTTTTTTATTTAATATTAACATTTATACTAGCTGCTTTGTAATAATGTGGGAATCTGTTTTATTATTTATATGATTTAATTGAATAAAACCAAAAGTTGCTTTTTATTTTAAAAGTTTATTTCAATTCAAAGTTCGTTTGTGTTTTAAAACAAACTAATGTACATAATATGCTACACTGAAGGAAAAACGGAAACAAAATCTTATAGATCGTATTCGATTTTACGTTGTAAAATAGTATCTTAAACATATTCGATTTCACGTACAATGCTACATGTTGATTTTACAACGAAATATTAAATTGAATAAAGTCAATGTATTTTTGTAATGAAAACAACTTTTTTTTGTTTCGTAGTGTGTTCAATGTGAATTGAAATTGCAACAAGCTATATATACATAATAGAATATCAAAGTTTGGCGACCCACAAGTCAGACATATAATACTTTACTTATAATATTCAAAATATCTACCTGTTCAATATCACTTAGTTATAATTCACTTTTGTATTCGGCATTTCATTGAAATAATTGTTTTGTTATTTTCTAAATTTAAATATTATTATCCTGTAATCGTTCAATCAATAAACAACAATATTAATTATCTTTTATAATAAATTGGAATAGGAGTCTTTCATTCCTATAAAAGTACCTCGCTTTAAAAGTGTTACCTACATAGTTAAATCATTGCATACACATTCCTCATCAACTGAATACGCACAAACATTTTTTAATATACTTTATCCATTTTTTCCAAACAGTGATGGTTATTATGCCATCTGTTGATGCTAACTATTCCCTTAAGATGTTAAGCATATAATTCCGAAAGAATTATATAAAAACAACCGTGAGTTTTTCTTCAACCACTTGCAAAGTGTTTTTATATGCAAAGTAGGAGTTTTTTTTTTAGTCAACTGAATAGGTACAACGCCATTTTCTTCGTTGTTTTTAAGTTTTTTGGAGTGCTTGACAGTTTAAATTAACGATTTTAGTGTTTTCAGTAAAATTTAATTCTTGATTTCAAATTTTAAGAAAAATGGGTAGATCTACGTGTCTTAACAGTGTTGAAAAAGCTAAAATCGATTTACTTAGAGACCAAGGCCTAACTGGACGTACAATAGCTGATGAAGTTGGCCGAAGTTTTAATGTAGTTTATTCTTACTTGAAAAATAAAGATGCGTACGGCAAAAACATGAAGGGAGGTAAGAAAACAGCAACAACAGCAGCTGAGAGACGAAGAATTTTAAGATGTGCATCAAATTCTTCTGATTCTGTGGCAAAAATAAAACAAAAAGTCGGCGTAAACGCAAGTTGCTCAACAGTTTTAAGAGTAATCAACAACTCAAGCCATCTTAAACGAATGAAACTTAAGAAAAAACCACCACTTGACGAGAGACGGAAAATGTTGCGATTAGATTTTTCAAGACTTCACATGAGTTGGAAAAAAGAATGGTATCACGTGGTTTTTTCAGATGAAAAAAAGTTTAATTTCGATGGCCCTGATGGGTTCAACTTCTATTTTCACGACTTAAGAAAAGAAAAAAGATTTTTAAAGCGCCATCATAGTCGTGAAAGAGGTGTCATGATATGGGGAACAGTCAGTTATTATGGAACAGTTGAGCTCGAGGTTGTAACATCAAAAATGACAGCAGCTGGGTATAAATTAATTTTGGAAAGAAATTTTCCTAAATTTTCTAACATCTTTGGACCCATAAACTGGACTTACCAACATGATAATGCGCCTATTCACTCAGCGCACATAATAAAAACATGGATAGAGGAGCAACAAGTGCAGTTGCTTCAATGGCCGCCGTACTCACCTGATCTAAACATCATAGAAAATGTCTGGGGATGGTTAGTACGCAAAGTTTATGAGGGTGGTCGTCAGTTCGAAGAAAGAAACCTTAATTTCTGCAATCAAATTAGCGTGGAGCGAAATTTCGTTAAATTACATTAAAAAGCTATACGATTCCATGCCGGATCGAATTTACGAAGTAATTAAAAATAAAGGTGGAAGTACCCACTACTAAACTTAAACAAAAACTTGTTTCATTCCATTCCAATATCAATTTTAATTTTTGTACCTATTCAGTTGACTCAAAAAAAAACTTCTACTTTGCATAAGTTTCACTTCGGAAGTGGTTGAAGGAAAAACTCACGGTTGTTTTTGGATAAAACTTTGAAATTCTGTTATTTATATGTTACGAAAATTTTTACCATCAACAGATGGCATAATAACCATCACTGTTTGGAAAAAATGTATAAAATATATTCAAAAATGTTTGTGCGTATTCAGTTGACGAGAAGTGTACATTTATATAGTATTTTCATGCTGTATAATCACCGCCTGGCCATCTTAAGAAACTTGTGAACAACACATTTTTAGGTTCGTGCATTTACTAGTTGTCTATTCTATTACCCTGACAACAGTCAAGGAAATATGGATTTTAGAGCCAAAAAAATACGTTAAATATTGTTAATTTATTTTGTTGACGACTGTTGTTAGGGTAACACAATAGACATCTACGGCCATATTATTCACTCATTAAATCCAGATGTAAAATTAAATCCAAAAACTAATTATTCACTTTACTCATTTCTCAGCTAAGTTTAATATTGTTTGTTCATAGAAAATAACACATATATAAAAAAACATAGATATATAAGGGAAGAAACAATCGGAAAAGATGAAAATAAACGAATTTAAGTTTTAAACTACTGAATAATATGCGGCTGTTAGTAAATGCATTGAGTTTATAGACATAGAGGAATCAAGATCGTTTCAAACTCACTGAAGTAGATGTCGCTTAATGAGTATATCGAGGAATTATTAAATTTCTAGTTCTCTGTAATGAAAAATATTTGAACCGGACCGAACAAAATTCTTCTGCATACATTTGTATCTGTTTTTCTTTATTTCTCTTGCCTTTTAACTCAAAAATATTTGCTACAAGAGTAAAAAATATTAAGTCGATAGTAACGACATCCTAGGAGCAAAGTTTGAAACTAACACAGGATTTCTCTATGTGTATAAACTTAATGGTAAATGTAGGAACCTCCAAATGTGCGGCTCCGGGCTCACAAGTTTCTTTAGATGGTTAAATCTAATACTTTCATCATTATTTGAAATTCGCAACCACACTAAAATAAATTTCAAGCTTATTCTTGTTGATATATCAATAAGTTCACAATTGTGTTAAGTGATCAAAACATGATTTTGTAATAGATCGCATTTAATTTTTATAAATTTCATAAAGTCGCGACGTATTTGCATTGTGTTATTGTTTGTAATCCCAAACAATAATACAATGCAAATACGCCGCAGCTTTATAAGCTTTTTCGGATGAGACGAAGTTTAGTTTTTATGGGCCTGATGCATTTAATTATAAAATAACTATAATTTGTCCAGCTCATTATAGTCAGAAAATTCTAAATGTCTGTATTTGCACATTGAGTGGTGCGCTTTCTTTTAAGGTTTTATGTTGGTTACTCTTAGGACTGTTAAACCTCATCTAAAAACATTGGCTTTCTGTTTTAATTTTTCCGCAAAAAATGTTATGCTTGAAGCGCGCGTGTATGTACCTACGTTTTAAATATGTTTATTTTTTATTTCTACTACACTTTTTTTAAATCTACTTCATTTTCCTGGTCTCAGCATTGGCAGCCCTGGTCGCGTTACTATCGACTTATTTTTTTTTTCTTACTCTTGTAGCAATTATTCTTAAGTAAAAAGGCTAGAGATATAAAGAAAAACGTATACAAATGTATATGCAGAAGAATTTTGTTCTGTTCGGTTTGATTGATTTTCGTTACAAGGAATTAGGGCAGTAATATTGACTCGATATGCTCATTTAGCGACTTCTACTTCGGTGAGTTTGAAACCATCTTGATTGCTGTAGTATCTATAGTTTAATCCAACTGATGTATAGTGTATATAGCTCACTTTTCACACTGATATCATTCGTGATATCAGTGTTTTTCACACTATTCTCGATGGAAGCTGGTTTTATAATTCGCTAAAATTTATATTGGTTCAAAGTCTTTTGCAAAAGTGGAAGCACCTTTCGATTACGATCACATTTTTGGCCATTGGTAGATAACCACACTGATGATTTGATATTTTTAGATTTTGCAGGTACATATTATTTGCAACATGCAAAAATTCATTATATAACGCTAGAATTGTTTTTTCTCCGCATGACAATGTGGATACATTGTATAGAAAGTTCGTTTTTCTTAATTCTCAATCTCAAGCCACACCCATTTGAAAGCGCTTTTGAAAAGTTTTGTTAAAACTTTTCCTGAAAGTTTGCGGGAAACCATAAAACATTATAAAGAATAAAGAATGAGACTATATCATATCTCAAGGACTCAACAGGATGCCAAACTACATAAACAACCGTGCACATTATAAAGAGCATAAACGAGAAAATTATCCTGATGCCGAAACGTTTTCGAAGAACAGGGCATGTATAGGTATATCGTTTGGTAATCTAGCATCTTGCAACATCACTATAGCAACAACATTCTGCATCTTAAATATCCTGTTCCAGGCCCAAAGGCTACCGCAGGTATTTCAAGGAAGTTAAAAGCGGTCTCTTGCACTTTGCATTATATGGACTAACCACACCAATCATTTAACCCTATCCCGTCAGCTTATACCTAGAGCAGGATCATAAAATCATTTTTTCTTAGCTATTTTGTAGCAAGAAATTTGTCGTCGTCTTTTGCAAAACTTTATTCTTCCATACATAGATGTGCTTTCTGTTACCATTTCCATCGTTAGCACTCTAGATGTATGTATATTGTAGGTATACAGTGTATGTTCGTCCCTGGACATTGTTATATTTTATCGAAAATGTTTTTTGTCCTGTCTTCTGCTATACTCGATGCTTGTGCTCGGTGCTGCAAGTCGTTTTGGAAAGATACCTTTTCTTAAATAAATGTTTTTTTCTCACATATAAATAACTTTGTGTGAGACTTGAGTTTTGGAAAATATTTCATTAGTATAATAAAATGACTTGTGGTGTTTCTTTATTTTTTATTTAACAATTGTGATAGAGGACATTTAGTTTGATGTTGTTTCTTTATGTCAGGAGTAAATATAAATGGTGGTTGAAGCATGGATACCATCAGATAATAGGTTATGATGATACATAGAGACAATTGTGATAGTTAAAGATTCCTTTTACCAAAGAAACTGCAAAGTAAAAATGTGTGAATATAAAAAGTATAGATAGGTATTGAAAAACTTAAGAGTCAAATGTTAAAACAACCATTAACTTGATAAAAAGTGTAAGTACCCTGACTCACGACTAACGAGTACCTTTACTGATGTACAAACATGACAAGCACTAACGCCATATGTCACCGCAAAAGGACACTTATCTATACTCATTGATATACTTCATAATGGACTAATAGTAAAGCGAACTTCACGTGATGTGTTGCAACTTAACAAGTATAGCGGCATCATCAACTCGTAGCAGTGATATGATTTTTGGTGTGATTTAAAAAACTTAGCTCCCGATAGTTATTTTAAGATTCCGAATTTACTTTGTACAGCACCGTTGTAACGAATAGCTGTGTTTTATTATCTGAGATAACCCATGTGCATCAGTTTACTAACAAACACAACAACACAACAGGATCCTGTACTCTATTGGGTTCTTTATCGACTCCCGCCATCTTAAATACATATATTTAATTTTTTTTTTCATTAAAAAAAAATGTTTGCCCTCCCCAGAAAATGATCCTAGTTACGCCACTGAGCTTTAGACACCGACTTTGCTTGGCTACAGCTAGGCAACTGTGCAAAATGTTTATGAATAAACGTTTTAAAGTTTGATGGATTGTTTAAAAATCCTGCCTAGACAACCCTTATCATAAATTTAAAAATAAGACTGCAAATATTAAGAATATACCGATTTCAGTTGTAAGGACGCCAGTTTTTCTTGTTTCATCTGTATTTTATACGTGGCCAATAAAGACTTCAAGTTCTTTTCAAGCCTTTAAATTGCAAAGTAATCTGAAAACTTGATTAACTTAAATGCTTGCCAACCAGTAAACAAGGATTCTCATCCAATTAGACATCGACTTTAAATTGTTATACTATCCACAAGGTGAAATATTATTTCCTATATCTTGCCTATCCACCCAAAACATTCAAAACACGGATACCGAAATGCAAGGAATTTCTCTCATTTTTTTCGATGTTTTCTCCTCGCTCTATTTGCTTGTAGAATGTACCTACAAGTTTAAAGATTGAATAGTTTCTAGAACAACAGGGAAATAGGAAAACACAATTTAATGCTTGAGAACAAGAACTTGAAGAGGTCCTTGTTGGAAAAAGAATGGAATACACAAGACTGAATCTCAGCGTAAGTACGTACTGAAAACGACCAACAAACTTACCAACCGGCAAAAACTGCGGGAATGGAAGGAGTTGGGGTTAAACGGAATATAGGACCAAAACAGCAACAGTATAGCACATTGTTAGGGGGGTTAAAATTTATAACTCATTTATTATACGGAACAAACTTGTTTGAAAGAGTAAAATTTATCGAACTTTATCCTCGATTTATATCTCTTGATCATTGAATTTTAATTTATCTGTATAATGGAACTATGTGTCTTTTCTCTTTTCGCAGAGAGGATAGAAGAAGGCGAATATGGTTGAACTACAATTAGTTGTTGTTCCTGTTGAAGTGGGTAAGTTGGTTGTAGTTGAAGTAGTACTCAATTGGAATTTGAGAAGCTATATTCTCTATAGGGGTAGATGCTACATATATTTAATAGCAAAGATGTCTATATAACAACATGGTTGGCAAAGGAATTTTTCAAAGAATAAAGATAAAGCTAAACCACTACATATAGACATACATATATTTTATGTATCGATTGAGAATTTATTAATTTGAAATAATTTCCAATTATTACGTTCTATTATTCAAAGCACTGGAATGTTCTATTCTAGAAGTAGTGAAACCAAATGCGGAAGGATGCTTGTAAAGTTTTTCATCGCTATGAAAAAGCAAGTGGAGAAGTTTGTTAAGCACAGAAATGTACGCAAGAGTTAGTGTTTTGAACTCCCATGCCTCTGGGGATGGTCGTAATTTGTAGATCACATCCATGATTCTGAAGAAATTCTATATTGAATGAAGATCGTTGATCGGATATTGCTTAACTGCTCGAAGAATATAATATAACCATTGTAAATACATTTCTATAGTATTTTCATGCTGAATAATCACCGCCTGGTTATCTTAAGAAACTTGTGAATAACACATTTTTAGGTTCGTGCATTTACTAGTTGTCTATTCTGTAACCCTGATAACAGTCGTAAACATATATATGATTTTTGTTTTGTTTACGACTCTTGTCAAGGAAAAATAGATTTTAGAGCCAATAAAATACATTATATATTATTAATTTGTTTTGTTGACGACTTTTGTTAGGGAACAGAATAGACACTTAGTAAATCTAAGAACCTCCAAATGTGCGGTTCACAACTTTCTTTAGATGGCGCTGCTCCATGGTTGTACTATAGAAATTTATATACAATGATATAACTATGAGATAGTGTGTCGATTTTATCTTTATTAAAGTTTTTTTTTTTTGTCAGATCTTTTATACATTTTCTTTTTCTCTGAGAATCTTATTTTGTCCTCTTTTTTCATAAATATCTCTTTTATTTTATTCCGATATATTTGTAATTAATTGTAACTGATTTGTGCTAAATTTTTCAAATGTTATCAGATATAGTATGAGTATCTTGAAAAATGGATTCTTCAATTCCAAGAGTTTTAACGTTTTTCTTGGATGCATCTTAATAATTTAAATATTGAAAAGTCTATAGTTTACCTGAAGTCAAAGAAAGAATAAATTCGTATTAATGATAGTAAATGTTTCGATGTGTTTTGTGAGCTAAAAGACTTCTTCAAAGAAAATTCAAACGAAAGGAATTTTGAAAAATCGCTTTCAAGTGAAAAATGGATCCAATTTTTCCAAATTTTTCAACATTCTGATAATTTTTTTGGAGCTGTCTAAGCAATCCCTGGACAAAATGCATATGTAGAGATAGTATTTTTTCTAATAAACGTTCAATGGACAAAATAGAGATAGATTTAAATGTGATAGTAAGGGTACTCTTCTAACGACGTAAAACGACGGAAACGATATACTTTTCCGCCGTCGGAAACGAGCTGTAAAATTTTGTATGAAAAAAAATTATATAAAAAAAAAATGATAAACAAATATTTAAAGTAGCTCACTCTATTTTTCAGCGCCATTTTGTCCAGTTTTAAGGTGATAGTGACGTCATAATGTGATTTATGCCAATTTACGTCAACAATTTTCATGGGGCGTTCAAGAAAACGTATGAGGGAAAGTTATTTTTTTTACATTAAATGTGAATTTACGTCGTTAGATGAATACCCTTATTAAAAATGTTTACTGGTAATTCAATTCTCTGTACCGTTACAGGCCGACCCCACGAGTTATAATTTATTCATCCATGAAAATAAATATTCAATGGAGTCCTGTTCTTTTGATTCTCGTTATGTTTAGATATCAGATATCTCTCTTTAAGATTTCGTCTTGACGAAGATGTCCGATAAAAATTTGACAGATGAGTTTTTTTTTTCTCTTTTTCTGGGTAGAGATGTCATTTTATCTCATTATTTTTTGTCTCTCATGCTGGTCGTTGCTCTTCGTTCTATTGCAGTTATGTTGTATTTTTTGTTGCTTTGTGCATTTTAAGTAAAAATGTTGATTGACATATAAATATGTATTTATGGAAATGCATTTAAAAATAATGCAAACAAAAATTAGATAAAAAATAATTTCTTTAAAAATAAAATATACTATATGAGTGTATAGTAACTACAACATTAACCTAGATTATTAATTAACAACGTAAAAACTATTATTTCTATCTACCCAAAGCAAACAAAATATCGAAAGAAATTTGTCGTTTATCTGCGATTTTGACACGTGAACCTCTCTTTCATCAATGAAACGTCAAGACATGAATTGCCCAGCAAAGAAAAAATAAATGCCCTGATATAGATATCAATATCAGAGATGTAATTATGCGATACATATATCACGGGAGTCGGTGTGTAAATACAAAACAGAGAGTTGTGCTGTCAAGAGTTTTACAAAAATCTTTAAACTACATAAGCATATAAGAGAAAAAAAGAAAAAAAAAACAAAAGTACCAAGCCAGTTCAAATCTAGTTTTAGATTAATTTAATAATGAAAAACATAAATTTTTGTGAAGAACGGACAACTTAAACTTAAAAAATACTTCGGTTTATTGTATATATTTATAATTTAAAAATAATCAAGATACTGAAGTTTTAATTATGTCTGTGATGTCAATGATATTTTAACAGACTAAATAAAGCTTATTTTCTCCTTGCTGTAATTATTTGTGTTATATTTTGTTTTGTTTGTATTTATTTATTAAATTTAAAACTCTTTAAAATTCGTATAAAGTAACTCAGCATGAAGAGTTCGTAAAAAACGTAATGGTTATGTTCAATAAAAATATTTTTTTTTTCAACATTTTGTTTTAGTTTTTATTATGTGGTATTATTTTTTGTCTCTTTTCTTATCTTTGATATTTCCTTTTTTTAAAAGCTTTAAGAGGAAAATGTTCTCTTATTTTTTTAAGACACAGATTGACACTTATTGCAAACCCTACTATGAAATGACCTCATCGTTTTTCTATCGTGTTCTTCAGTTAGTGCTGTATATTCGATAGATATAGGATAGGACATCAGGATATTCCTAAAAATTTCTTGCTAGGATCGCAGTTAAGTGTATCCTCTCAACTAACTATACGTTTTAGACTTGACGTATACAATAAAGCTACCACGGGTTTCACATTAATCATACAATATGATCATTGCATTTATTGGAAATGATATAACTTCGCTTATTCGTGTTTGGTGTTTGGCTGGGCATAAAGTATACAATTCAAAAGCATGCAATTTTTATCAAAGAGTATTTTTTTTATTCTTCACCATGTACCATTCAATGAATTCTTAATCGAAAATGTAGTCAAACTTATATATATAGGTACAATAAATATTTTCAAACAATGAATAGAATTCACGTCCATATCTTTATAAAGAGATAAAATTTAATGCCAATGAATCTTGTGTTCAATTTCTGCACCTGCAATACATAGCTGATTGTGTATGGAAAAGTCGGTATATGTAAATATTCGAAAGTCAGACGATCTATGTTTTATTCTATGAACAATAGACGAAATCTAGGATGTCCAATGAAATCAAATTACATATAAGATATTCAAATAATATACGTTGAGCTTATGAACAAAAAGATGGTATCACTTTCACCTGCCAGTTGGTAAGTATGTATATGCAAATATAATGTCATACTATTGGGTTTCGGTTCGGGTTTATGGATTTTGCTTATATAATAATACATTGTACCAGCAAGGACCACATAGGACTAGGATAGTTTTAAAAGTCAGTTTTGGAACTTTTCAAGAACAATAAGAATGAATTATATTTGCGTCTTTGTAAGTCTGCTATTGGCACTTGATATGCCATTGAATAAAACAAGATGTAGGTAAGTCTTTCATGGCAGTGGTAATAACGAATTGAAGCAAGTTTTCTATTTATGTTTTTTTTTGTTTGTTTCTGATTTCTGAAGAAAATTCTGTATACAGAGTATCTAAGGCTTTCTTTTGTGTAATTTTCGCCTTTGATGATGATTTATCCCTAATACATTTTACGAAAAGGACGTGAGTCACTGCAGGGATATTCTAACCATCGGTGATCTTTTTCCTTTCAATAAGGGTTTCAATATAAGTATCGTTCAATGTATAGGTTGCTATATTATAATATGTAATGTTTTATTTCCTATAAATTGAAAAATCTGCTTATATTTCTCTCTAATGCAGTGCTCTCTGCATCATCCTATATATATATATCCGGTTGTGTTACGGGGCACCGCCCTCACCGCTAGCGTTTCCCCAAGGAGTTTTTAATCAGTTTGTGTATTGTAAAACCAATACATAAACATGCATCCCCCAGAAACTACTTTGAAACTTAAAAAGAAAAACTTGAGTGGGTGGTGTCAGAGTATTTTCACGAACAGTTAATACAAATTAAATTAAATGACACTCAAGTTCACTAGTTGACATTCGTCGAGTTTCATTTCCTCTTAATTTGGTAAATTGTCACCACTAATCCGGCAACGGAAACGGTACTATAAGCGATATAGAGACAGAGTTATAAATAAGTTCGTAGATGTTCGGTGAAACCCTTGCACACTTGCACTTCAAAATATTTCAATTTCATTTCCATTCTCATATAGCAGATAATTTGTTCTCCTTATGGGGTTGAGTTTTTGGGGGCCATTTGTTGTTTTTGTACAAATGCACGCCAAGAAAACAGTAGTATGTATAATGTTAACATAGGTACTTCGATTTGCAGGATTAACAATCGAAATGCTTTAATTTATTATGTGGTAGGTACACAGAGTGAAATCAACTGCTTATACAGTTTTCTTTTACGTTATTATTGTTGTTATATTGTACTATTCGTACTAGAATGTCAGTTTTATTACTGACCATTCCGTCATATCTCCAGCCAAAAATGGAAAAACGATAGAACTCGTAAAAACGAGTAAATAAAATTCGTTTAAAAATTAGTGGTAGCACCTTTAAGTTGTTGTTGTTGTTTAAAACATTCAAGTTTCCTTTAACCTCAAATTCACCATTTTGCAAATCAAATTCATTTGTTTTAAATCATATTCACTTTTTTGCAAATTAAATTCACGCTTAAATAAAAGTACTATTATTAGTACAGGAAAATGGAAAATTAATTGTGAATTTTCTGCTTTCAGTGGGATTTTTTGTTAGATATATGTTGTAGAGGGGTGCATTATAAGTATAAACAAATTGTTTTTCATATTACATATAAAATGTAAGGGTCAAAGTAGCAGACCATTTTGTAACAAACAGATCCTCGTTTTAATTTTTTATTTGGTCTTTGTTTAAAAAAAAAATATAGTATAACAGAAATTGGTACAAAGTTTTAATTGTTATTTTCATGAAAATTATTTAAATGTTTTCATCGTATTTCACTCTGAAACACTTCTTCGGGCTGAAATACTATATACAAAATAACAAAACATCGTGTCCCGACCATTTTCTGTTTGACAGGTTCTAATTTTTTTCAAACAAAAACCAAATAAATAAAAAACACGACTGGGTCGCACAAAATTCTCTTGTGGCAAGTTACCTACTGCGGGTTTTAAGTGCAAACGGAATAAACTAAAAAAACCGTTTGAAAAATATGAAGTAAATCGGCCCACCCGTTTTGACTGTAGGTGCCGAGACAGATAGACACACCAAGGCAGACAGAATTGCCGGACCCACTTTTTTCGCCTTCTCTATCTTCGTAATGTCATGTTTGATTGTTATCTCAAAACTTTTTTTTTTGCACGAATCCAAGACTTGCCTTATAGTACCAATAGAGCAAGTAAAAATAGAAGAATTGACTACTATTTTGACCTTAACATTTTTTATGTTATATGAAAAACAAAAAAAGGTATGCGACTTATAAGTAAGTAAAACACTGAATTTTGTTTGCTCATAACTTTTAAAATAATAATGGTTTATTTAAAAGAATATAAATATAAAAAAGATAGAGAACTTAAATTGTCTACAAATTTGTGTTCTGCAAGTTTTTTGTCATACTCGATTTTCTAGATAATTAGGTTAAAACTCAATTTAAAATGGCCGCCCTCAGTATGGGGGTCTGGATTCCGAATAAAAAGTTTTTATACTCAGGAAGTAACCTTCTACAACATTTACAAAAAATGTCAACTGAGAGCAGAAAATGCACCGTTAATTTCCCGTTTTCCTGCACTAATAATACTACTTTTCTTTAAGCGTGAATTTGATTTGCAAAAAGTGAATCTGTTTTGCAAAAACGTGAATATGTTCTTCAAAAACGTGAATTTGATTTGCATAAAAGTGAACCTGTTTTGCAAGAAAGTGAATATGATTTGCAAAAAATTAATTTGATTTGGAAAATGTGGAATTTGAGGTGAAAAAACTTTATCTAAATACATTATATAAAAAAGGTGTAGAACAAAAACATTTTCTATACCAAAATTTTTTGTTTTGTAGAAAGTGTAAGTATGTATATATTTTAAGACAATAAAGAGCATTTTATTGATGAGTAGATGTACCTATTCTTTTATGTCAGCAATCTTATTACAATGAAAACATCTCATAACAATGTAAAACACTTATAGAAACATCTGAAAAAAACCATTGATATTAAAAGCTCCACTTCTTAAAAAGTCTTAATCATCAAAAGGACATGACAAATGGTGTCAGAACAAAACATTTATTATTTTCGTGGCCAAATACTGGTCACTTGCATTACAGATCCAAAAGTCTGAATCTTTTTCCTTTAGACGCCGTGTGCTGCTGGGGCAAATTTCAGGGAAAGTTTGGAATAATGCTATAGGAAGAGATATCGAAAGAAGTCAAATACATCACGGTCTTTTAGAAAAAATAAAGTAATATTACAGTTATTAGGTATACCTTCTTAATATGTGTAAAGAAGTATAAAATTTACAAAGACTAAATGTTTGTGAAGGGTTGAGGTCAATAGCCCGCTTTTTATATTACCGTTTTTTTAAATTCTGTTTATAACCAACGTCTTCTGTTATTAATTTTATAGCAAAACAAATTATTAATTTTAAGTTTGTTGATATGATTTGATAGAATCATTCGACATGCCTTACAAAATCTTAGTTTCACAAAAGAACAAAATATTCTTATTTTTCATTTAGCTGAAGTCTTGTTGGCCAAACTCAAAAAATCAATTCATTTATTGTGTTGTGTCATATACTCATATAGTAATCAGTAACTCCATATACATAGGTATGATTTCAATAAATTTTATATCAGTGTAAGAAACTTTACACATTATTGACGTATGTTATAATATATTAACACGATTTGTCGTGCAGTTAATTTATGCATATAAAGACATATACATATATAAGATTGTTTTATGGTTTTGCGTAATTTGATATATGTAGGTAAAATCACTAGTGAAGGAATGTCGTTTGGATATAGGATGAGAGCAATTAATAAAAAAAAGGTGTGAAATTTCAATCTAATGTGGATTCTTAAGAATACATAATATAACTTCAACAAAGATAGCAAAATATATTGCAGACATTTGCATGTGCAAATTACTTGTCTGGAACTGGGGAACGAACAATTTAAAAGTCAAAAAGAATTTAATTTTAGAATTTAGAGGAGAAGGTGGTCATATGGTATTTTTCATAATTGGTCACTTAAAATATTGAAAATGATTCAATAATGTTAAGTATAAAGGAAGTGTTCCTAATATGAAATACGTTTCTAACATTCTAAAAATCACGTTATGTACGCAATTGTTAATTTCACTTTCATGCACATATTCACTGTTGGTATTTTTGTGGTTGGCAACGGCTGTATAGACGAAAATTATAAAAAGTAGTTTTATGGGAAAGTGTGCATCACATATTATTGTTATTTTATTTTACATACCTATATTTTGTAATTGCGGGCTAACTTTAAACAAGTTTTTTTTCATGAATCACTATTACAGTACCAGAATCAATATACACATATATAAAAATGAAGTGTCTGTTTGTAATGTCAAAATAACGGATTTTTGCAAGATGCATATGCCGCACTTATAACAAAAAAAAATTTTTTAAATGTTTGCCTGTCTGTCTGGTTTGTTCCGGCTAATCTCGAGAACGGCTTAACCGATTTTGACGGAACTTTCACTGACCGACAGCTTAACCGACCGGTAGCGGGTAATATAAGTTGTTTTAATTACTCCCTAGTTGGCGCTTGGGTAGTTTTTTTTCGTATATATGAAACTACTGGACCGATTTTAGCGGGACTTTCACTGACAAATAGCTGTTGTTGTAGGAAGCAACTTATGAAGTAAATTATCCCAAAGATGGCCCTGGGGTAGCTTTTATCAAAACTCTTATATATGAGCTTAAAAGCTTTTGGCAAAATGTTGGACAAATATGATTATATTTAATTTTTCGAAATCAATGCTTTCTCTTTTATTTTTGTCTGCGGCAGCAACGCTTGTCTTCAATAAAACAAAAACGTTAGAAAAAATAATAATAATTTTAATAAATAAAAATTAAGCAGTCTTTTTTCATTGGCAATTCAATTTGAACAAAAACATCTTTTATATTATAAATTTATTTGTATATTATAAATATATTTTTTAAGAAAAGTTTAAGTGATGCGTTTTGTAACACGGTTGTTGGGTAAAAAGCTCCACATTAGTGACAAAACGCCCCTAAGGAAAAAGAAGTACCAACTATTATGTAGTAAATCTCTAAATATTAAGTTTTTTGTTTTTTAATATGGCCTGGCGCTTTGCTTTGAGGCCGCAGCTGTTGCGATGTTATATACATAGTACAAAACTCGTGCAACTAACCCTGGCAAGATAATATGCACTGAATCCAAACTTCTGATGAAACGGTCTTGAAATAATTTTCGGTACAATCAATGCACTTATTATTACCACCTTCATCAGAAATTTCATCTTCGCCAGTGTATATATCATCGCCGTCTTCGTCTTCACTGCTGTTGCTATTAGAATATAAAAAAAACGTTGTGGCGTTTTGTAAATGTGTAACTGCAATACGCCCCAGCAAAATATAGCTTTAACGAAATCAACGAAAACGAACTAAAAAGTCATTTTGATCTACCTACTTTCTTTAATAGTAATATTTACTGGTGGGTGACTTCAATTTGCCTAACGTTAATTTGATCCCCTCAGAAGACGAGTCCTATTTTGAAGCATCCTCTACTTCCTCTCAACAGGAGCTTCTTCTTTTGGATAATATTATCTGTACTGACTTACAGCAAGTAAGCTGTATTAAAAACTTAAAAAATCGAATTCTCGATTTAGTCTTTTCATCTGACGCTGCTAGTGTTGTTGTGGTAGAATCTGCCACAGCCTTATCTAATATAGACAGCTACCATCCTCCCCTTGATATATTTTTGGATTTGAGCTGCCATTTGCTCAATAACACTCAGTCTCATGACTGTTCATATTCTCTTGATTTTCGTAAAGCTAATTTTCAATTACTTTATGATGAATTAAGTTCCTCTGGTATTTCAGATATTTCTTTAACTAATATTGACGTTGCAGTTACTGAATTTTATACTATTTTCAATAACTGCTTAGCAAAATCTGTTCCTACTAAACTCTCTAAAACTTCCCAAGTTTCACATCCATGGTTTACAAAGGAGCTCACATCTCTTCGTAACAAAAGAAATAAGGCTTGGAAAACTTATATCAAAAGTCTTTCTAGTTTGGATCATAATGTGTATATTTCGCTTTTTGAGCAGTTTAATAACTTTTCTAAAAGTTTATACTCTGACTACTTAAAGGAAATGGAGGTTTCATTGAAACTTGATCCAAAGAAGTTTTGGAATTTTGTAAATTCAAAAAAGAAGCCTGACGGATATCCAATAAACTTTGTTTATAATGATTCTTCGTTAACGAGCTCTTCTGATATCTGTAATGCATTTTCAAAAAATTTTAGTAACTCTTTTATTGACACTCGTGTTGATATTGATGTCGAGTTCTTTGAATATTTGCGTGACTGTCCTCAAGTTACTTTTAACAACGTTCCGATGGAACATGACAAAATTTTACATTTTCTTTCATTGCTAAAAGATGACTACTCTCCAGGCCCAGATGGCATTCCTCCAATTATACTAAAAAAATGTAGCTCCATTATAGCTTTTCCTCTTCAACTTCTTTTCGAGCTATCCCTTAAGTCGGGGAAATTTCCCAGTGTATGGAAAAAATCATTTATTACACCCGTTTTTAAAAAGGGTAGTAAGTCTGACATAAAGAACTACAGACCGATTGCCAAACTCTCTTGTATTCCAAAGCTATTTGAGCAAGTGGTTTGTAATAGTATGACGTTTTTCTGCAAAAATATTATCTGTAATCAACAACATGGATTTATGCAGAGGCGGTCAACGGTAACGAACCTTCTAACGTTTTTACACAAGTGCTCCAATGCTTTGGAAAACGGACAGGAACTAGATTGCTTTTATACCGACTTTTCAAAAGCTTTTGACCAACTTTCCCACGACATTATAATTTTTAAACTTAAGGCCTTTGAATTTCCTGCTGGATTTATTGATTGGATATATTCTTATCTTCGAAATAGATCCTACCAGGTGAAATTCAGAAAAACATTTTCAAACCCTTTTACTGCCAACTCTGGAGTACCACAAGGAAGTCATTTAGGTCCCATTCTTTTTATTCTTGCTATTAATGATGTAACATCATGCATTCGCAATAGTGAAATTCTGGTTTTTGCTGACGATATGAAGATTTTTAAATCTATATGCTCAAGCGGTGATCGTGTGAATCTGCAAGCCGACATTGATAGCTTTTGTACTTTGTGCAGCAAGAATGGATTAAACCTTAACCCAGCGAAATGTCAAACTATGACTTTTTCAAAGAAACGAGTACCAATCATATTTGACTATAATATTTCACAACATACATTGTGCCGTGTTGTTAGTTTTAAAGATCTTGGAATCGTCTTCAATCCAAGTCTAGATTTCACAGAGCACATCAACTCTCTTGTTAAAAAGGCTAACTCAATGTTAGGTTTTGTAAAAAGATGGTCCAAAGAGTTTCAAGACCCTTATGTTACCCTATCTTTATACAATTGTTTTGTTCGTCCGCATCTGGAATACGCATCGCAGGTATGGACTCCGTTCTATGATGTTCATAGATCTAGGATAGAGGCAGTTCAGCATAATTTTGTTCGTTTTGCTTTAAAAGGTCTTCCCTGGACAGATCCTTATAACCTTCCACCTTATGAACACCGAATTCAGCTTCTACACATTCAGTCCTTGTTACAGAGGCGTGTAAATAACGATATAGTTTTTATCCACCAACTTCTTTCGGGCGCATTAGATGCACCTGATCTACTTACTTGTGTTGGACTCAATTATCGTGGGGGTGCTCACCATCTGCGTAGCCTTGAGCTCCTACATTGTCCACACCATCGGACTAATTACGGTATGAATGAGCCGCTTACCCGCATGTGCAGGCTTTTCAATTTAAATTCTAAAATTATTGATTTTAATGACAATAAAATAAATCTTAAAAATGTACTTAAAACCAGTGCTCCACGCTTTTAGTTCATGTTTTATGTATTTTGTATTGTTAAAATATATGTTTTATTGTATTATAGTGCTTGTGTTATTGTAGTTATTTGTTTTACATTACTAACAACTAACACCAGCACTAAGTGATGAACCAGTGGAACACATATAATGTGTTGGCAAATCTTTGTTCATAAGCTGAAGCTTGCTCTAAGCTCCTTATGAACAGGATCTGATAGTGTAAAAAAAAAAAAAAATATATACTTATATACTTTTTATATAATGTACATACATGGGTTTTGAAGAAAATAAATTCTTTTTGTACTCCCCGCAATATGTTTAAAGGCATTTGTTCGTTTAGGTAATATTTTTGTTTTGTTTTCTGAATAAAGCCATATCCACATTATGTAGTTCTATATAACACATTTTTCTAAAATCTATTATTTAAATATCCAAAGACAAACGCATCTAATCAATAAAAAGCTAAGTGAAAAAATGTATTACCTTCATTTTATGCGTTTTCAAAGCATTCCCAACAATATTGTTCTGTCATTACCCAAAGTAATAACAAAGTTCATATATGTAAACCACATATCAGACTGTCAGTCTTAAGAAGCTGTTCGCTGCAAAACCACAATTTTCGCTTCTCTTCTACATTCTTCCAAACCGCATTATCTTTATGTAATTGTTGTGCTGTGATGGAAGGATATTTTAACTTAGTTTTTGGCACTAGACCCAACCCACCATGTTACCACCAAAATGCCTTCCTCTTCTAGAAAGTAAAGTTTATGCGTATATCCTTATTTCTATACCTATGTATAATATAAATTAAAACTCAATAACCGAGAAGCATACCTCTAGTTGAATTTTGAGGGTTAATAATATATACATATACCTAATTCAATCAATACTCTAATATCTAATGCTTCGTATAATATATTATGAGTCTGTTAAAAGTTTAAGTTTCATTCAACAAATTCATGCTGGTGGGGAATATGGGAATACACTAAACAACATAATATGTATGTCCCCGCATTATGAAAAAACATACCTTAACTTTTAAAAGGTGATTTATCTGATTATAGGTACTACAGTTAGCCTGCGTTAATGCGTATATAGCTTACTTTGAGAAGGGGTTGAGTACGAAATCCTAACTGCCAAAATCCCGACTGAGAAAAGAAGAAGTCAACCCCCCTGCCTGGACTCACTATCTTGTATGCGATGTTAAGGAGACTAATGGCTCTGTAGTTGGTGCAGTTCACAGAATCGCCTTTCTTCAGGATCGCGCAAACAATGCTGAGGTTCAATTTACCCCCGCAGATTTTTTTTTCTTTAATGTTTGAAAAATTAACTGAAGTTCTACCTTCGAAATTAACAATGAACTGGGTCCATTTCGCTCGGCGATGGTGGCGTTTGCCAAGTTTTCGTCATTGAACCCGGTGAAACCAGTATTCACAGATCCCCATTGCGTTTTGTTATTTCCAAGATAGAAATTGTGCAGCAAGGCCCTGTTCTCCAGGTCATGATTCGGACGTTGTGAGGCGCTCATTCACATGTTTGAAACTCAAGACTTCTTGCCTAAGTCTGCCTCTTACAACGAATCCACAACCGAAAAGACGCTGCTTTTGCTCGTGGTAGCAAGGTTCTTTTTACCGGCCCATCCCATCGCACTTCTTGGATGGCGGTGATATCTGTTTTTTTTTTAATAGTTCGGCTGCACGTGGTCTGTATATTGATAGGACATTCCACGTGTAGATCCAAAGTTGGCCTTATTTCGTTTGCATGGTTCGTCACCAGTAAATCCGTCCTTATCCTAGGCTTGTTGTTGCTTCGCAACTAAAACTTCTTTACATGGCCGGGAAGTCACCCCGACGGCACGACCCTCAACCTGGAGGACCAGACCTTAAGTATAACTCCAAAGGCGGGGAGCCGGATCAACCGGTCCTTAACGGCCTGAGCTCCGAATATGTCGAAGTAGCCCGTATAAGGTGTTCACTAAGTAGTTCAACCTGACTGGAACTGTAGACGCCTAAAACTCGTGTCGTTATAGTCAAGGATAACGGGTTACTAACTTTGCATTTTTTGGACTCTTTTTATATTTGGTAGAAGGCAGTGGCGTAACTACGGATGTAGCAAAGGGACAATTGCCCGCCCCCTTCCCAGAGCCATCAAAAATACATACATTTTTCTAGATTTCTCCATACAAATATTGGAAAAACTTCAAAGTTTGGCACAACGTGCCACTTATCATTTATTCACATAATAGGTAGGTATAATTATGCTTAAAACTTCAATATTTGTATTCGTAATAAACAACTCTATTATAGATACTATACTCTAATTATCTAAGATGACTTCTAAAATAGTGTTGAAGAGGTTGCATTAAAGAGTATCTTTTTGCCTAAATCATTTATTGATACCTACATATCAAAATCCTAAAAGATGTTTTTTCCTATAGTTTGACTCAAATGCGGATGTTATCTAACATCATTCTGCACATCTGAACGCGTTTATTCGGGTGTCAAGGGGGAAGTCGTGTGTATGGACCTGATGTTCTTGGGTCTTTTGGTCTTTTAAGAAATTCCCGATCTAAGGCCACAGCACATCACTAATAAAAACCAATCAGGTTGCACACGAATCGTTTAAGACGCTCCCATGATCTGAGGGCGAGTTGCTCATTTATAGTTATAGGATTTGGAAAACCAAACGCTTAGTAATAGCTTGATCTCACGTTTAGGCAATTTTGTGATATTGGCTTTTTTAAATTTAAATTTAAATTTAATATAACAAAATCTTATATTTTTTTATAAAAACTTCTAATTCGATATTTACTTAATAATTTTTATAAAAGGTTGTTTAGAAACTTAAAGACTGGCGATTGGTTTTGAGAGTTAAAAACCCGTTCAAAAATACTGCACCAAGTAAACATTAATTATTCCTCTAAAGTAAGAGATTTTTTGCTTCCTATTTTTCTTTAAACATACGACTTAATGTGCTTACTCTGCAAAATGATCCATCAATTTCGAAAAAGATGTTAACACTTAATAAAAATTTTGACTTAATTTAAAGACAGCTGAATTCTATAAACCCAGGTTTCTAAAAACTGACAAGTTTTCTATTTATTTTTGAATGCACTACTTTATTGACCTATAATCTTTTTTGTATAATTTGGATATAACGGTAGTAACATCAGTTTTACTTCTCAAATATGAATGGCTTCTATTCTTATGACTTGCAGTGTATATCTTTAAAAAAGAAAATCGATTAAATCGTTCATAAAATACCTGAAGAAAAAATAATTGTTTTATGAAATAATTCCATATAAAACAGTGGAAGGTTCTTTCAAGCTCTTAGGTAACTTGCTACAAGAGCAAGTTTGTGCGACCCAGTCGTGCCTTTTATTTAATGTTTTTTTAATATTTAAAAGTTATATATGGGAATAAATAAAATTAAAATAATTGAACACGTTTTTTTAGTCGTTTACTCTACTTGTATGTTGAATATCTGAGAAATTACGTGTTATATAGCGAAAAATGTGTCTTAATAAAATAAACCTAACATTTTTATTCGGAATAATATTTTTAGTCATCATTAATCGTAATTGGGTCTCTTTTTATAAATATTTCGATTTAGAGTAAAAATTCAATATGAAAATCCGTTACAGGATACGGACCCCATGGGTAGGGCAGGTAGGCACACCACAGTAAGAAAATGCCTAACAAAATATATGGCAGATAAATGTAAAAATTATACTTTAATTTTCCCAACCCCAAGATATTTTTAAATCCACAAATTAAGGTAGGTAACATAATATTTGACAAAAAAAATTTATCAAATCATTATTAGTATAAGAGTCAACTTAAACATCATAAAACTGAATCTACAAGTATTTTTAACCTTGTGGAATGTTTTATTTCTTTTAAATTGTATCGTAAACTTTATTTTATGTCTTTTAAATTAGCACTTTGAAATGCTTTATTTAAAGTATGTGTGTATCTAATCTTTCGTTTTTGCTGTCGTCTTTGATAACTTCCTATCTAAATGGGCAATCGCTGCTCTTTCTTATGGTGCGGTTTTGTAAGGAGTTCTGAGTCCTGCATAAACGAGGACAGATAAGTATTTGTCGCAATAATGATTTTCAGCATTAAACGATGTATGTATCTATGTTCTGTGTGTTTTCATAGACGCGAGTAGAGATACCTTATATTTTAGTAGTAAAAATGTTCTTCGGTGAACAAGGACGTATCCATATAAATATAACAAGAGGGATTTTTATTTTGTTCTTACGATTCGGACGTTTTGGTATTAAAATGGAAGATAGCTCATATTTAAATTAAAAGGATTGATGTCCAGTTTCACCAAAATACTCCTAAAAGCATTTTAGTTAACGGAGTAATAATTGGCATTTCAACTTAAATTGATGTGCACCAACATTATGAGGTTAATTTTTAAAAATGAGGAAACTTAATACCAACACCCCCAGATTTTTATTCACCACACATGAGTCTCTTTTATTAGAGCAAGCGAGAGGAGAGCATATCAACCGAAAAATTTTAACGTTTTCTTTGTCTTGCATTTTTAAGACGCATTTAAAATTTATTTGGAACAAAATGGGACTTTAGTTTATTGGATCTTTTAAAACTGAAAGTGGTTGGTGAAATTGAAAAATGCCATTTTAAAACTAAACAACCCAATAAATATTTAAATATGTTTGGCCATGAGTGAAATTAAAATTTTTAAACTGTCCAAGAAATTTTATTTTGCGACTATCGCCAATAAAACGGTGAAATATGGCATAAAACTATTAGAAACTCTTTTAACAATTTTTTTTTATTTAGTAACATATTCTCGTTAAACCAGAAAATAAATTTGAAACATGCATGCATATTCGGAAAAAAAAATACATTTATATGACAATAGGTATACTGTAAAACACAAAAATGAAAAAAAAAATATATGTTATGAAAATTACCGTCAAAGCAGTGTTGATAGGTGAAAATATTTTTGTCTTCTTTTTTAATTGACCCAAAAACTTAAATAATAATGTAATAGGTAAAACATTAAAACGAAATTCAAGAATATTTTAATAAGTATGAAAGAGATGGTTTGTGTTCCCCGCAAATCTGAAATCAAGTAATATGTATACTGTACGTATAACTTTCAGTATACCGGAATGGTTTTTCGTGTTCACATTGAAGTTTAATTGAAGGCAAATTGAGAAGTCGTTAATAAACACAAAAATGTCTATATACATAGATTTAATTAGTTGTTTTCCTGTTATGAAGACTAAACTAAAATGACATAAATCCAAAAACGTGAAGACAAAAAAATTGAGTAGTTTTCATGATGGTATGCTACACTCCCTTTCAATCATGATTGACCATGAACTCTAATTAAATTATATTTTTCGGGATATTTTGTTTTAATGAATTATCCTTTCAGGGAATTTCGTCACAATTAAAAAAGAATTTTTTTTATTGACACCCCTGAACATTATTCAAAATTAATGTTCGAAATTGTTAATGGCAAAATTATTCAAAGGGAAATTAACTACAAAATTATTCCATAGAAACGGAAATTTCCGTTTTTGAAGGATTCATTTGAAGCGTTTTATTTTGTGATCATAGATATACTTACTACATAATGTTTAAGGCAAGTCTGGATTTTAAAAATTGAAATTTTTTTTTTTTTAATCGATAATTTTATTTTTACCAAAAACAATACGATCAATTTTGATTAAATTTCTTGTAAATGATTTATTGCCGACGGTGACGTCTTTCAAATATTTGAAAAAATAAAATACAAAAATTCAAAAAAACTGGTCAAACGATTTTTGTATACAACAACAAAGATCCAGCTTTGTTTGTACGGCTAGTATAGCTATATTTTATTACCCTTCCTTTCTGATCCGGAACGCCGATTGGAATATTGCAAGATCTTGAAATAAAGCTGGATTTGTGTTGTTGTTTGCATGTATTTCGCGCTGCAAATCTGATCCAGATTAGACTAGGCGGGATAAGAATTCGGGTTACTACACTTCTTCTGTGACCACCTCTGGATACGGCCTTGCAATTTTCTTTTTTTTTATCTTTACAGTTAAAGTTTGAATTTGGTTGCTACTCAAAAATTTTAAAGAGAACTAAACAAAATAAATTTAAATTTACGCGATAATGATTGATAGTATGAGGTAATTAAAAAAATGATAGCTAGTCATGCTTAACTGGTTACGAAGAGAAGGATAATTTTTTCCAATTTTTATTTTTCTATCCTATGGAAGCAAATCGATCATAATGCAGCACCATATTTGTTTTGATTCAATCTGTTCATTATTCCCTTAACAGCAAATACTGACACCTATCCTGGTGGCCATTTTATATTCAAATAGCTTTATACATTGAAAATACCAATATTTTTGTTTTCATTTAAAGTTTTGCCATAAAAAAATACACAGAATCAAAAATAAATTACTCTCAGGTGAGTATCAGTGAATGAAGATTTAAAATGGTTTTTTGAATCTTTCGAACCATCCATCCATACCATCTGTGCCATTGCATACCTATAGGCGTTTTATTTTTTACCCATGTTGTCTCTGGATGTTTATGAAATTTTAATGTATGGGACGATAGTAATCTGTCTGATGGTATCAGTTGTGTTATTTGTGTTTTCCATTTATTGTTAAAATATTTGTTTGTTATTTTTTCACCAAGTATAAATATACACCAGTAAAATACACTATACACTTTTACATGGCCTACGCGACATGTTTACCACATCCATGGAAGGTATCCCCTTTCGCGGAATTTCGCATGCTTGTGTCCAGGAAGGGAAAATATCGAAGTATGCAAATCATATGGTGTGTATATTGGCAAACATTCCCTCGGAGTTGTATGATAGAAGCTTCAGGAAAAATTTACATTTAAATTAAGCGCCCATGGAGAATGAAAAACATTGTAATTTATTTTTGATTTATATTTTGGAAGCTGATGATTCTATACGTAGGCACGTATATATAACTTAAAAAATGGACCTATATTGGTATACCTAAATATGTGATATAAACATTGGTAATGAATTTATATAATATTAAGGGTTAAACTACTTAAAGGGCAAGCGAAAAAGTCGGTCCATGTGGAAACTTCAGGATTATAGATATAAATAGGGTTCTTTAGAAAATGATTCATCGAGATTTGGGGCGCACCGGATTATATAGATTTTTCATTCATCGTTGTTACAATGCGTTTGCCTGCATTTAACAGATCCAATCCAACCACGATATTTTCTTTCTCGTGGTCAGATAGATACGATTGGTACCTTTATTTTATATCGGCTACTCCAAGTATTGGACTGCTTTTTTTTTAAAGTAGGTATATATATTTTGTTGCCTATAAGGTTAAAAAACATCATTCTTAAGCGAAAGTTCATATAAATATCTTAATTAAAAAGGTTCCGGTAAAATTTTACTAAATAAGAAAAAAAAACTGTTTTTTAGGACGTTATAAAATTTCTGGCCACTTTTGTGCAGTTTAGAAGGTTATATTACAAGAAACCATATAACGGGTTCCGATTTTTCAACTCCTAAAACTGTTAAACAACCGTTAAAACTGATTAAAAAACATTTGCTTTTACGTGTACTCGTATTTCTATAGTTTTTTTTTCTTCTTTATTTCTACGCAAAAGGGTCATAAAATGTACCTGTTTTGTGGTACGCAGCTCCACGGTGAAACTACTCTCCACTCTCTTTGCGCACACAACTTAATTGACCGGGACATTAATTTCTCGCGAAATTTTGACGTTTCTATTTTGTTCATTTTTTGTGTGGTTATTATTATTACAAAATGGACTTATGTATGTTCTTTTAATTTGTTTTTTATGTGTATTTTGAAAAATATTTTTTTTACAAGTGGTGAAACTCGACATAAATTTTTTTCTGGTAGCGTTTCGTTAACATTTCGTTTGTGTTTTTGGAGACGACAGAAAATTTTGTCTCGCTTCAGGAATATACAGGTTTAAAATAAAGTGCACGACTGGGTCACACAAACTTGCTCTTACATATGTGATTAAATTAAATTTAATTCTTTTTTTTTTTTTTTTAATATAAAGAAAAAGAAGATGATTTTTTCACAAAAGTGCTAAAACTTTTTTTTACAAAGATTCAAGCCAAAATCAAAGTATGCAGAAAATGTTGATGCCTAAATATAAGTTTACAAAAAAATTATTCCGAAATCGTTAGAGCGGTTTTTAAATAAATCGATGTTTACTTAATATTTTTTATAAAAAAGATTGTTTACAAATTTGAAGAATGCCATTTTTAAGTGCTTAATTGTTTGCATTTTGTGCACAAAAAAGAAAAAAAATTTGTCAAGGTGTTTTCTCAATATTGAATTTACAAAAAAAAGTTTGTTCAAGTCATATAGACCTTTCTAAAAAAAAATTTGGTTTGAAATCGATTAACCCGTTTATTAGATAGCTCAAACAAAAAAAAAACCGTTGGGAGGGAGGTACCGTTAATAGGCTTGTCTAATTTTTTTTTGCAAATTAACAAAAGGAAATCTTACAGAAACCATCAGTAATTTTTTTCAAGAAAATCGTTGCAGCCGTTTTTGAGAAAATTAAGCTTTTCCAAAACCGTTATATGGCAGGTACCGTTATTTTTTGAGCTAAAAAAATAAATTTCAATTTTTTCCTCTAAGGAATGAACTACAAACCTTACCTACCGAATTTAAAGTGAATCATTCAGCCGATTAGGCTGTAGGTGCTGATACATACAGAGTGACATACAGACAGTCAGACAGACAGAATTTCCGGACCCACTTTTTCCGTCTTCGCTATTATCGTTATATCATGTTTGATTTTTATCTCGATTTTTTTTTTAAAATTGCTTACCTTATAATACCTATAATCGCAAGTAAAAAACATTTAATGAAAAATTGGAATGCCATCTTATTTTAAATAGCTATAATTCAATTTTAGTATTATTTTTTATTAAGATCGCTTAATCCGTCATGGAGAAAGTCGACATTTAAAAGAACCGTTATATGGCAGGAACCAATAAATGAATTTTCCTTAAAATCTCATTCCCACTATAAATAATAGACTTTTCATGCTTTATTACACGTGTGAAATTTGGTTGATCGTTAGAGTCGATCTCGAGAACAATAATCTTTTCAATATCGGATATATGGCACGTACTGTTACTTTTAGGGCAAGAACACCAATTAAAAATACGTTCGGGTACATCAGCGGGTACATACAGCGTTTAGGATGTACGTTTAAAACAGACAGACAGACAGACAGACAGAATTATCGGACCCACTTTTTTCTATAGGTACTACTATAGAGCAAGTAAAAACAAACAAGGTCTATATAGTAACGACATCCTATACGAGCTGTATTTGAAACTTACTTTTGAATTAAATGATTTCTTTATGTGTATAAACTCAATGTACGTGTATGAATGATGAGTTATACATTGAAGGTAAAAAAAATTATTAGCATTCATTTTGACTTGTAACGTGATAGCGGGGGAATAATTCTTGCCAAATTTTTAGCGACCCTCAATAATTTACTTACCTATAACTGGGCTAGGTACTATGCACAAATATAATATCATTTAGAGGGCTTTATTTTAATTTTTTTTAAAACCGGTTTTTACTTTCTTTTCTTTTTTCTCAAGATTGTGAGTGAACTACATATAATATCAAAAACTTCGTTCAATACTTTAATGAAAGTAAATTTTATGCACTACTACATTATTCTGATGAGATTTTTCATAGAACGATCGATTTTGTCAATATTTTGATTGCAGGGCGGAGCCATAACTTAAAATTATCAATTTTAGGAAAAATTACACATTTTAGCATTTACAGAGCTGCAGTTGATTTGTTTGTTTCAAAATTAAATCAACTTTAAGTTTATGACATTGAAACCAAAACGTGAAAAAAGTCCTGGAATTTCACGGTTTTCGCCCGATCGAATTTTTATCATATGATAATGTTTTCAATTAACTCCAGAACAAAGTATATTTGTTTTAATTTTTAACAAAAAATAAAGGCCACGAAAAAAATCAAAAGTTATTTTTGAAAAAGTTTTTTTCGAAAAATCAATATTTTCCTCTTAAAAAAATACCATCAATTTTTGATAAAATTTGACCATCTGTTTGAGGCATATTTTTGATTCCTTGTCCAGGCAAAAATTCAATAACGTGTTTTTCGAATGAACATGAGATTGTAAATGGACGAGCGACACTTTATTAACAAAAAGGGAGCCTTATGCTTGGGGGTGGAAGTAGAACCTATCAAATAGCTATGACTACTGTCAAAAATAGTGTTGATGTGCACAGGTTGTTGTTGTCTAATTCACCCTCTTTTCAATTAAAACTTCATGTATAGTTGAGTTGTTACCGGCAGTAATGTCTTTCATAATTTTTTTTTTCTTATTTCACAAATTTTTTTTTTGAAAGAATTTTTTGAAAAAAAACCTGATACCTGTACTTATAGTCCAGTCTAGTAAAATTGTCGCCTGATTGCATGTAGTGATCGTGAAATCCGATGTTTCTGATTTTTGCAAAAATATAAATTGCTTTTTACGTCAAAAAATATGTTTTTTTTAATAAAAGAAAATTTAACATTTGCCAAGTGACGGCGGCGGCGTGGTGCAGCGCGAGTTACGTGAGTTATGAGTACGAATTGACCACCTGGTGTGTCCTCCCTTGAGAAGTAGATGAAATATAATTTATTTGTAGTGACTTAAATCGGTGCTACAAAATTTAGTGATATCAAAAAACAAAACTTTCCAACGTACTAGCTATTCCAGTTTTATATTTTAGTTAGATACTTTAAATGTCCGATGCATCGGCTTTCGCATGTTCTTCGATTGCCCGTATAAGACAACACACTGTTTTTATAACTGCTTGGGGTAAAAGTCAGATAATCTATAACTACATATATAATATAAGAAAAATGCCTTTTGTCAAGTTGTGGACTATTTATTCGTGAAATCATTTAAGAACACAAATATTAACTTTATTTTCATTTTTAGCCAAGTTTTGAGTTTTGCATAGGAATAGAAGGTAGATATATCAGAATAGAAGACTATATGTATAGTCATTGTGGGTAAGGTATTCGCCATTCGAGTCTGTCTTTTTTTTTTACCTACACCACCTCACAGAATGGAGTTGTTCTAATTTAAAACAATTTCACCCTTTTCATTAACATTTTAATTTAACTCTACCAAGATACTTACAGCGAAGTTAATGAAGATAAAACTTTGAAAACCCGAATTGACACTGGACTGAATTTTATAATTTTCACAGAACTAGAAGACTACTCAAATTCACAATGAAGGACAAGTAAACGGTCTCATTGGTATAGAGATGTTTTGCTTCTATGTTATCCTGTCCATGAGTTAGGAAAAATTTACATAATTTTGAACTACTTTTGATATTTCTTGTTCTCTTCCTTGTTCGCCTTAAGCATAGGTCCTTTGCCAATTAAGTCTGAGGGTATATAGATAATACCACTTACATAGATAGTGACTATATATGTTTTTTTCATATTGGGTCTTGTTATTACAATATGCCTTGTACATGTACATTCTCGTGGGAGTTTTTAGTTATTTAACCAGGAATTTCTCTGTTATGAGTTTAATAACAAACTATAAGAATTCAAGGAAACTAGAAAGTATATATATAGATACACGTTTTCTTTTCATTCGGTTTTAATGTAAATGTTTATTGCATTTTTATGTTTATTGCATTTTTATGTTTATTGCATTTTTATGCAAAAAAAAAAAACTTTTCAAGGTATAAAAGTAATTATATTTAGTTAATAGAAATAAGAAATTAAGTATTATTTGAGCAAACTATAATTCAACAAAAACCATTTAACGCTAACCCCGTGCTGTCGCTGCCAGCATCAAACATAAAAGTCTAGTGGCATGTATCCAAAGAAACTATCGAAACAGCTTGGACGATTTGGTTGGTTTCATTCCATTACAAAAAGGGAACGCTAGTTCGATGACGAATACTGACGTGAAGCCTTTAAAAAGCTAGAACTCTTATTCAACTCTACAAGCAGAAGAGACAAGAAAAATACTGGATTTTCCGGGCAAATAAAAGTAAGTAACACGATTTTGATGATATTATAATCTATATCAGCAATGCAAAATGAAGCTGTATAACAACTGCAATTACGTTAAAATCGTAGAAAAACTTTTCAATCACCTTTGTTTCTATGTTGTTCCTCTTTTCAAATTCCTTCTTCCTCCGCACAAATTGTGAGAGTTTTCTATTCCAGCTAGAGACACGCGCCCTCGTCATCGAGGAACGGACTCAAGTTAGAGCGTTCAAAAAAGCTTCTTCATATCATACTACTCCCTACGAGGTACGAATAGAAGGAGGCAGAGGTCTTCACTCCGGCGATAAATCCGGTTTGTAAGAGATTTCATAATATACCTATCTATAATGTGCTAACAAACCTTGCCTACTTTAAATAATCTTGACCACCCTGTACTTTATATTTTATTTTCGAGAGAATACATAATTTATAATAAATATACTTTCACTCTAGCTGTACAATCGAATGTTTAAAGTACTGGTTTTATGTATACTTATTTCTCTTATGTTCTTATGTTAACTGTAAGCTTTAATTTAACTTAGATTTGTTAAGATATAATATCACTTGTAATAAAGCTCTCGTTAAAAGAAGACGTCTTTTTGATTTCATATGGTTACCTATATTTTCTATTATTGAGTTGTTGCATGAAATGCATGTTAATTTAAACAATATATTGATTATAGATTGAAGATCAATAGATTTTACTTTTCAGTTATACAAATGGAATTGTAAATTTTTGTTATTAAAAAAAAATATCTTATGTTCATTGTTTTCAATTAAATATTTTTTTTTTGAACAATATAAATGCATTAAATGATATAATATTCAAAATTTCTGTTGGAGCCAAATGAAAAAAAAAAGATTGTTTACATTGTCTACGTTGTCGACACTGATATGTAAAAAATAAAAATAAACAATTGTCTACATTGAATTATCTACAGGTAGACAATCGTGTAGTCTACATTTATAGTCTACATGGCACAAGACTGCTTTGTTTTCAAACCACATCTTTTTTGAAAGTCATCATTGCAAAGTCGTTTTTTACTTTCAAGGCAACAAACTCCATTGGGCGATGTAAGATAAAAATTGAAGAACAAGTTCATGATGGTTACATCAGAAATCTAGCACAAAGCGATTGAGCAACAAAGCCCTCATTAGAAAAGCTGCCTTATCATTACATGAGACCCCGAGCATATAACCCAGTTCATCTTTATGGTACAGAAACGTGAATATTATCAAGATCGGACGAAGCAATGCTCGGAGAAAAAATACAAAATGCCGGTCACTAAATTGAAGCCATCAGTCTTATCGGAACTGTTTTTTGCGATTTATACCTGTAGGAATTTTTTGAACCGGAAATATTTATAACCTGTGAATACATACGTATATTTTTCAAAAAAAAAAAAAATTTAATTTTAAGCGTGACTCGGAAAATCCATCGAATTTCACAATTTCAATTAAGGTATTGTAGAAAAAGGGAGAGAAAAAGAGTATAAAAATGTTGGTATTAGAAAAAAAAAATTTTAACTTAGGTCGAGTCGGGTAGGTATCGTTTTTATGTAATTTTTTATGCTGAATCGATTGGAGATACTCTTTTTTTTATAAGTCTCAGTTTTGTTTTTTTAACAATTTCTCATGCAAATAGGCTACAGCACTTAAAAACAAACAAACATAAAATTATTACTTTTATAGTCTCACTTCATTCATTAAGACTGCAGTCGAAATAGCTTGGAAAGGTAGAATTCCGCTTTTGTAATGGAAAAATATTTCTTCCATTGTATTACAACACATTGAAAAGGACCGAAACTCTTTTTACCAAACGAAAGAAAACTTTGATTAAGAATTTCATCTTAATTGAGAATAGAATAGGAAAATCTTTAATTTTAAACTTTATATCTATTGATGTTGTTAATGAGTTGTTTTGTAATGGAAAAATATACGCTAGCCTTTTTCTCATCCTACTAGATTTAACTTCTTATCTCAATATCAACAAAAACCGGACAGTACCAAGATTCCCATTATCAACAATAATTAAAATCTGTCTAATTCCTCGAAAAGAAATAAATCTAACTTGAGTAGTCTAATGAGTTAAAGCAAGGGATATAGGGTCCGACAAAAAAAAAAAGAAGCGATATTTGTGATGAAAGAGAAAGATTGCTTGAATAACAAGTCTCAATTTCATCCACATATTGTTGTATAGACATGAAATCCGTATTTCCTCCCTTCCCACAAACAAACCACATTATTCATAACTTGAGTTGGTATTGGGGTTTGAATAAGAATAAGCTGGTTGTCAAAATGTATACCCGTTTCGGACTCAGCATCGTTTTTTTTAGGTAGAAACCATCCAAACGTATTGTATATACTCCAAAAATGAGTTCAGTCCAAAATGTCCATGTTTACTTGCTCAATAGAGCCTTGAGGCACTCCAGATGGGGGAAAAAATGGTTTAAAAAAATCGAGGTTTTAATGAAACCTGACATTACGATACTAGCGAAGCCTAAAAAAGTAGGTTTCCTCATGCCGTCCGTCGGTTTGTCTGTGCGAATGTGCGGATGGGCGGACATTTGTTTATCTGTGCACCGACCTACAGCCTAAACGGTTTGACGGATTTAGTTCAAATTTCGTATATATAGCACTTTTTGGTGATTCCTTATAGAGGAGGTATTCGAATTTTTGCTTTAGCCCGGCTATAACGGGTACCTGCCATATAGAGGTTTTAGTTTTTGCAAAATTTTCTCAAAAACTGCTTCAACGATTTTGATGAGAGTGGTTGTACGTCATATTGGCAGTAATCTTCATATATAACTGCATTTCAGGTTTTTGGCTAAAAATACACATAATGGAGATTTGGTGTTAACGGTTTTTGAAAATTTGGCCATAACTTAATAACTGCTGAGCCGATTCCTTTTAAATTCGGTATAGATGTTAAACCTTACGTTTAGCACAAAGTTTTTTGCCAAACAACCGATTAATGATAGGTGCCATACAAATTGGCAAGTTTAGGCAAGTTTTTGATATTTTTCGAACTTTCTTCAGAAATTAATAAATTTATATTTTTGTGTTCTCATAGTTTTTTACAAGAGCAAGTTCGTGCGACCCAGTCGTGCATTTTATTTTCCTATAAATATAATATAGAGGATTTCGGCAACACCCATATCTGATTTTCATCTTCCGGTCTTACAAAAGGCACATCATTTTTTTCAGCTACAACCAGTAGTTGACTCAAAAAAGTGTGGTGTTTTATTTTTTAAAATACCTTAAATAAAGACTTTGAGATTCGACCGCAAAGTTGGGTCAAGTAAACCATTTCTCCGTAATGGGGATCGATGAGTTTTAGTGCCAAGTTTTTGGGGAAGTTTTGTTCAATACGTGTTTGATTCGACGCAATTTGAGAAGTATTAAATTTAAGAATTAACACGAATAATATCAAAAATTATATAAAACATAGACAATGGCCACCGTTTGGTTCGTATTGAAACACTGCAAGTGTAGTGCACTATCAATATACCCTGTATACTCTTAGACGTTGAAATTCCCATTTCCGCGACTGTATATAACTTGAAAAAATATCTGACGGCAACTTAGGTGACAAACTTAGAATAATGCTAACACAGGTTGTTTAGTTTTAGAAATATTTAAATAAATTTATATATTAAATCGCGCTGGACTACAGGCTATAGAGTCTTAAGGGTTCTAAATACCACTCAGGATTTTGTATGGAAATCCCCATAACATGCACACGTGGAAATTTAATTTGAAATGCAGGACTTTTATTTCATTTATTTTTTGTAGACACATTCTTCCTTATTAATAAAAAATAAGCTGCAATTTAAAGTTTTGTTTCTGAGTTAACTAATCCATGGATTAAGAATTTTTTACACTCAGCGTAAAGGCAATTAGTTACAGCAGCATAGTTATTACCAGAATCCATTAATTAGTTTTCTTAAAAGTCAGACTTAAAAATACTGTTTTATTTTTATTAATAAGGCAGATTATTTTTATTTTTATTTAGTTTTTTATTTTTAATTGTTTTTTATATTTTGTTCTTGTTTATGGAATACGATGTTACGGTACCTGTTAAGATTTCTTTGATACTTTGAATTATTCCAAAGGTTAGGCTTTTGCCTTATGACTTGCAAACAAAAATTTATTTAAAGTTAACTCGACAACAATAAATAAGTAAAATAAATTCACAATAATATATGTGATGCACTTTACCAAACTTTTGATAATTGCCCACATATTATGACGTCTATTTAACTTAAATTAAATACGTATTCATAATGTGGTTGGGCATTCTTTATAATTGGCTTGGCAAACTTTTACTGTATTAAATTGAAGATAAGTATACTTACATTTAGTTGACAGATTGTTTTTTTTTTTTTTACATCTGATCTGACTTGTAAAAACTATTTCAGTGTTTGGACCGGAAAAGGGATACTTACTGATTTTATCATTCATGATTCGCATGTTAATCTAAAATATGTATCCTTTTAATATGAACCAATAAAAAATACCAATTTTTTTTTTATTATTAAATCTATATTTTCTTGTTTTTTTTTAGTAATTTTTCCATAATTTTTTTTTTTTGTAATTTTGAATTTTTGGTAGAAAACAAAGATAATATTTATTTACTTACATAAATAAAACAAATCTAAATAATTTGATTATTTTTCTTTTTTATGGAGGTTCACCATCGTCATTGGTTTTCTGTGACATTTATAATATTTTTCTAAATAAATATATATATTTTGTTTTTATTTTGATTTCAATTATTACGTATTTACAATTTATGTTTAAAAAATAAATAAAAAATATTCTATCTATAAAAAAAAAACAAAATTAATAACTTTTGAAAAATTACTATATGTCCCTTTCTATTTATTTTCTTATTTTATTTAATTCACAATAGTATTTTAAACTAGATTATATAATAATAAAATGTTTATTGATATTAGATATTTTCAGTTTTTTTTTAAGAAAATTTACATAATTTTCGTTATTTTATTTAATTACATACATTTAATTACGAATATGTTTTTTTTTTATGTTTCATTTTATTTGTATTTACAAACTGACACTCACGGTCGCCTTATTTTTGTCCGGTTTTGGAATCTGTCGGGTTAAGAGAGGAAAATAAAAATGGTAGATAAGAAAGTTGTTTACCGAAAACGTGTCCGCTTATGGGAACTGTCCGCTTATTGGAGCTGTCAGCAAGTAGAGCTTTCACTGCACATAATTTATTTAAACAAATTAAATAAAATTAATATACTTTAATGAAAACACTCCTGAATGCATAGCTCGAATATCAATATCAATATCAATTGTATAATTATTGTTTAAATTTATTTTTTGAATTGCTTTACAGTCGCAAACTCTTTAAGATGTCGCTTCGTTTTGTTTTACAAGTTTCACAATATGTATGAAAGTATGGGTTTGTAATATTTTTTTAATAAAAATATATAAATGCATTTGAATTAGATATATGTATACATTTTTAACTTAATAAATAAGTAATAGTTTTTTTGTGTCATAAGTATTTAACTTATTGAAGCTGTCATTAAAAATATAACTTATAAAAGTGACAAAACCAAGTGTGTTTGTTGAATATTTCTTCATATAAAATAAGAGCAAAGTAATGTTAGGAAAACAGGAAGTGTTAGCAAAAATCATTGATCGTAGCACCGCTTTGTTGCACTACCTATCGCGAAACCTTCTTGTTTAGCCATTATTTGTTTGTACTTGGCAAGAAAAGCATCTTTGCGACTTTATGGCATTTAGTATCGCTCCTGGCACTATTTCTCACACCGTTTTTTGACTATAAAAGCCTATACTAAGATTCTAAGCATCAGCTTTAAAGATGTGTGGTGTGTCCAAACCAAAAAGCATTTATAAAATAAGAAACCATTTCTGAAATTGTAAACTTTAAATGTTTTTCAAATGATGTTTGAAGAAAGATAAGCCTTTGTTTTGTGAAAGCCATGAATAGGAAAGAATTCCAAAACATTTCAGACAAGGTTTTTAAAAAATGTTTTAGAAATGTTTAATTAGTCTGAGGATACTTCACTTGCTTTACATTTAAAAAAAAAAAGTTTCTTTATTCCAATAACAAAACAATTCAAATTTTAATTTTATGTGTTTATAACATTCAATTATTAAAGACACATTTAAAAAAAGCAAGCTATGTAGTAAAACTAATCAATGTAATTTCCTATTAATTAAAATTATGGCTATAAATGATTTCCAGACTAACTACATAATTGCATTAAGAAAGTTTGTATAATGGAGGCCTAAAAGTAGCCAGAGGTAAACGGTTCTTAACCTCGAAATGTGTTTTTTTTTATATTCAGGAGGAACTAGTAGGCATTTATCAGCTTATGTCAATTATTTTATTTTTCAAGGGGAATGTTATTTATGCAACACAATTTACACGATTTTACACGTGTAAAATCTTTCAACCTGCTATAATAGTCCATTCACCTTGGTACTAAAACATTATTTTTATTACAATTTATTATTACAAGTTGAATCTACTTGCAATAGTTTTCTTTTGATGGGTAAAAATAGCGAAATTATAGCATATAGTTTTTTTTTTTAAGCATATAAAGTTATTAAGAAATTTAAAAAAAAAAGTATTTTTCTTAAAATGGTTTTTATGACAAAAAAAAAACCAAATTTAATAAATAAAGTAAGTGTGTTATATTGTAAAACTGCTAAACAATGGCAAATGAAACTGCTAAAAACCAAAAAAAAAAAAAAAAAACTAACGAAAAATCAATAGGATGAACGTTTTAAAAATCTTATTTTTAGATATTATTTCTCTATGGATTCAAGGAAAACATTAAAATTTTTACAGAATTTTAACTGCATTGAAAATAGCCGAAACAAAAATATTAAAAATGTTAACAAAAGTTAAAAAATATGGTAACCACGTAAAACGGCCATATAGTAGCTTCTTAGTCTAAAGTAGCAAGTCTATGTTTGTTTTTTTTTTTTTTTTTTAATTAGCAGTTCTACAAGATGGCAAACTTACTTTTTTTTTAATAATTTTTATCTTTTTGTTTTGATAACAAATAAACATTTTAATAAAAACCCAATTTTTTTTTTAATTTTTCAATGACTTTTCATGCTAGCAAAAAAAAAATAGACTTTTTTCCCTATTTTTACTCACAAAAAAAACATTTTTATAAGTGATTTCAACTTGTAATTAATTTATGACAGGTTAAATTCTAAAGTGACTGGACTATAATAATGCTGCACTTACAACAGTGACATGAATTTAATTGGTTAAAATATATTTGTTCAATGATTATAACAATTGGTTATTGTAGAACTAATGACAACGCGTAAGTGCAGCAATAATGATAAATCTGCTCAATAATTACTTTAAATTTCTATTAGAAAACAGTCCAAATAATAAACCAATTTTAATATTTAATGACATTTACTCAAAACCTAATAACTTAATTAGTCGATTTAGTAAATGCAAAAAAAAAAAAAAAACTACAAAATGTCAGCAAGTATGGCAATTTTTCAGTTGTGTAATTCTATATTAAAAAAATTGTTAACGTATGGGGATTTCTGAAAAAAAAAAATTACTTAAGAAACAGAACAGAACTCTTAAAACTGTCACTTTTTCCGTTCATTCCAATAACATGAACATGGGAGTTTAAATCATGTTATGTTACAAACACTGAGCTAAGAATTATCTTAGAAATTACTAACACTCCTTTGAATCAACGAAGAATGGCAATGATAGTAGGTAAATACCTACCTAGTGAGTATTGGAATAAAACATTTAACTGAAAGTCACTTAAATGGAATGCGTTGCGACTTAGAATTAAAACCGTGGAGGTAATAATGCCTCTGAACTATTTCTTATTTGAATTAAGAACTTTTCGTTTTAAATGTCACTTTGTGTTACTCTCGTAATTAAAACAAAGTTTTCACTTCAATTCAATTTATACTCCATATACTTACTTAGCTGGTTTCGCAAAAGCTTACTGTTTTAGAAGTTAATCGTTCTCGCATTTGATTTAAAAGTGTTTTGTTATAATTATAATAACAACTATGAGACGGCACCGCGCTGTACTTCTCTGGTGTTAACGCAACGTAGTATTTTATTTATCATTGGAACATCTAACATATCACACTCATTGATTTAACATAAGGTAAGTTCACAAATGAGAATAGATAAGTGTTGCTGACAAGACGCGATGCGATAGTTTTTCTATGTATTTTATCGTCTATATGAACACACCATAAGAACAAAGTTTATCAACATTCAAATAACAAATCCTTCAGGCATTAACTTTATTTTCACTTAATATGTTCACTTTGGTTGCTGACTTTTTTTTTTTAATTTTGCTGGGCTTATATGGCCACATTTACTATAGTTTAACACAAAAAAAAAATAAATTTAGTGGCACTGACAGCTCCGAAGAACCACGGCCTATAGTGACTTACAACTCTCAACCAATCCTTTTTGTGTGCGTTGTTAGATCTACAGGATTGGAGGGGACCTCCAATTTTACGTCGAATCCGAACGACTATAAAGTGAGAAGCACTTTTTATGACAATGATACTCTTGGAGGATTTTGTCACTTCTTCGAAAGATGCAGTGCCCCTGAAAAAACATTAGATGTTATCGAAGCTGGAAGCTGGGCATGAATACAGTCCCAAAATTTCAACCTACCCTAAGATTTTGTTTTCAATTTATTTTTAAGAGTTAAAATAAACAAAATTTCATTTTTTAATTTTAAAACAAAAATTTTACTAAATATTTCGATTTATAAAAAAAATTATTTCGATCAAAAAAATTTCTTTAACGATAAATGTATCCATTTAAAATAGCCATATTTTTACTTAATTAAATTTTCATTAATAACAATTTATCTAATAATAGATTTTAACATAAAATCTACCTTTTTAGTCACAGTTTGAACTCCTTCTGCGTACCCTTCTTTCAAGATACTTTTTTTTACTAAATTTATATCTTAAATATAATTATTAAATATTTATATATATATTTTTTTTTATAATACAAAAATTTATTTGGAATACATTTAGGTATATATTGACTGTAACATAATTTACTTACAATTTATTTAAATTCATTTTCACAATTTTTTTTTATAATAGTTCAGACATTGAATTTAATTTTAAATCTATTTATTTTTACATTTTATGTATTATAATTTTTTTATATATTTTATACATGAGATTTAAAGTTTTGCTTTAAATTATTTTTTCTTTAAATATTTGTAATTTTTTTTATTTATCGGTACAATGTTGTTTTATTAAATTAAATTTTGGCAAATATCCTGCTTTACTCGAAGGATAAAATTAAAAATGAAGAATTAATTTTGTTTTATTTGTTTGCATTAGTTTCGCAGTGATTTTTTTTTACTTTAAAAACAGTCCGTTATAGTTGAATTTTAATTATAAAATTAATTGTTTTAAGTAAATTCGGACTTGTTCGCACTTAGAAACAACCTACACAGCACACAATAAAATTCGACCACTTAAGGGAGAAAGGTTATCTTAAAAATATAATTATTTCTAGTCCAGATACATGTAATTAGTGAAGGATACTGGTTAAATCACAGGGCCGTGTCGCCGACCCCGTGCGAATCCTATAGTCATACGGTGCTCTCGCGCTTCACCATGAGCGGTGTCTGGACGGTGACTTCGTCTTCGGACAAACAACTGCTTCCCCCATGATGGCTGCCCAGAGAACTACCAAGGCCCACTCCGTTATTACCGAGACCAATGCTACTACCACCCAATCCACTGATGCCGACACAAATTCGTGCCCTCTGACTCTGACCCAGATGCTGGAGGGCTATAGTTGTGGCGGCTGGTATTGAATTTGTAGTTGAGAGCTCCGGATGTTGTTGCTGCTGCTGCTGCTGGACTTTTGTCTGATGTTGGTATTGCTGTGCAACTGACTGCTGCTGTTGTGGTAATTGATGAAGCGATGGAATCGGTTGTAGTGGTCGCACTCCAGGAACAGCACCACTATAGCCTGGCCACATATGATTCGTGTGTCGGGGCAGGGTGCACTGGGCTATCGAATTGGAATAGATGTGTGGTGGTGGATTCTGCAAAGCACATTAATCATGAAAATAAAGAAAAAAAAAAGAAAAAAGAAATTAGAATCATTAAGGATCGAGTGTAAGGTTGGTAGCAGTGGCAGACAAATAAAAGAGTTATTTCCAGTTGGGTTTGTGCTGTGGTATAGTTGGTGTCATGTAAGTATGAATGTGTGTGTTTTGTGGGTGCGGTTTGTTAAAACAGGGATTTGTTTTTCATTATTAGAACACAATATTATTGATTAAATATTGGAAGGTGATATATTTGCTTGCATAATTCTCTCTCACATTGGGATTTGAACCGCATATATACCCTCCGAAACTACGGGTTAATTAAAAATATTTTTGATACATTTGAGTTTTTTCTTTCTTTATTTTAAAATGAAATATACTTGATTTTACAAAAAAAAAAAAAAAGAAAAGGTTAATTAATATTTCCGAAGAGTGAAATGGTTTTATATTTTATGTTCTATTGAAGTTTTTTTTATCAAATAGGTAGTGGAGTAACAACAGTTTTTTTTTAAGTACACATTCTTCAGTTAAAATAATTAAATTTAAATTTTCGGTAGGTCTCGAATGAATGTGAAATTTGTATTACATTCAGTTCCAGTTTTTTTGTTGAAATTAGTGAATTGATTACATATACCAAAAACAACACGAAATGGTTTTGAATCCATATAATTAAACGTATAAGAGTATCTAGAAAAAATTAAATTTATTTCATGAGGAGCTGAACTTTAAGAATCAAGTTTTTAGTAATTAAGTTTAATATCAAAATTTAAAAAAATATTGATTTAAATTAACATGAAGCGAAATACAAAAATTTTACAGACGTCTAGCAATAAACAAATAAACAGTACAATTTTAATAAGTTGAAAAAATTATTTTAACAATTATGTAACTCCAAAACATAAAAGTTAATCAAAGACTTGAAAAATAAGTTCGAAGGTCATATTTAAATTCAGTAACGTTATCTGCTCTTCTTAACTGAAGAGGTATAGAATTCCAAAGGCGAGCTGCATAAACCAAAAAATTGGCTCTCGGAAGTATGTCTAAGTCATAATGTGTGGGTAGGAACAGCAATTTGATTTGTTCTGTTCGATGTTAAGAACTCAATTGTGGTTGTAAATATCTGCAGGTGTCCGCGTCAAAATGAATAGGTTTATAAAAAACGCTCCCTTAACATTAATTTTGCATCAATTTCTAAGACGTTATAAAAAAATGTGAAGTGCAATATGGTTTTAGGAATTCCATTTAATTGCACTTTCAATACCTAAGTTTTAAAATTAAAAAAATATTTTTTTAAATAGATGACAAACAATGGCAACACTGGAGAGAGTCTTTTATTGTAAAACATTTTGCCAAAGCAATTATAGGGGCGTAGAGGGATGCAAAAAGACAATTCTGTATGCGGAAAGATGGAGTGTTGTGTTTGATTTGATAATGTACCATGGACGCTCAAATACAGTTATAAATTGAGTTTTGATGCAAACCAAATATATGATACATCAGACATTGAAGTTGTTGAGATGTAAGCAATTTTTTGAATAAATTATTAAAAGGGGCACCTTCGACAGGGTGTCCTATTTTTGCGGGGTTTGTTGCTAGACTGCTGAATTTTTTTAACATTATGTGTTTGTAATGAGGATGACTCAAGGCACGTTCACAATTTTTCACAAAATTTTTGAAGGTGAACCACTGTTAGAGGGTACCACCCTTATACCTTACATAATATATTAGCATTTCTCGTTTTCTCGAAGAAACCGTTGAAACATTGATTTCTGAAATTTTATCTTTATTGTTTTATACAATCGTTGAAACTAAGATATTGCCAAGTTTATTTATCTTTTTTTAATACAGTTTCTGTTTTTGTTTGTGACACGAGCAATTCCATTGGAAATATTCGATAACAAAACCCACTCACTGCGTCACTAAACAAAAATTACTTTCTTATTCCATGTTCTATAATGCAACTTCAACAATGAGATTACAATGAACAATGTTTCGCCATTTTAGTAGCTTAAGTTAATTTTGACCGTCGCCACCGGCGGCGTGGTGGCGCCATAAAAGATTCTCTATATCTCTTTTCTGCGATGAACGAAATATATTATGCGGGTAAGAAGAGTAGATAAGTTCGGCATCTATCGGAAAATCCTACGTTCTATACTCTGACGAAAGCCAAAACGTACAGGTACCTCTATACCTATTAAGAACCATAGACCATTCAACCCTCTATTTATTTAACTTTATGTCACTCAAATCAATTTCCGTCGATTGACTTAGCCGTTGACAAATCACCTCTGTTTAATCAATCTCTTTATACGCAACGAGCAATAGGAATTAACTATAGTCACACATGAATCGCATGCATTAATTCTATTGCTTGTCAAATAGGCTTTGAACATGAAACTAATCTTTCAGAACCTATATCTGTTATAGGTATACCTACTATTTAATAAGTTACGAAACGGTCACAAAGGCCGCTAATCTGTTAAGGGATTATTCACAATAGCATAGAGAGTGTTTCAATTTGATATTCATGATGGACCAAGGACAAATTAAGGATACATAGTATTATGTTTTTATCGTTCAGTGATTAAGCCGCGCTCTAAATTTATTTTCCAATTTTGCGAATTCATAAAGTAGATTATGGTATAAATAATTTGAAAATGGAACTGTCTATGTCTCTACCAGAATTCAATATAAGGGTGTTTTATTTTTTAAAGATAAATTTATTGTGAATTGTTGGTATATGTATAGGTCAATACATTTTATACATAGGTATGGTAGTGCAATACTACTTCCTTGTATTCAGTCACTTGCGGTGGTGGTCGGTGGTTCGGATCAATTTGGTATATAGTTCACAGCAGAACAAATGGGTCACGCTTTAGATTCTCTCCCTCACCACCTACCGCCTAAAAGAATAGGTTATTGACAAAGTAAAAAAGAAAATAAGGATAATTTTTGTATCCAAATTGTTTTTGTTATGTAGCTAATCCTTGAGGACTTAGGCAAAGGCAATTGTTTTATCATAGACATAGTGGTGCAGTGGTTCCAACCTCACACAATACAAGGAAACGTTTCGATGATTTCTATCAAAAAAGTAAATGACCGACCGTCAGAACCAGAAGGCAGGCTAGAAGATACGCAAACAAGGTTGAAGATTTGCGAATGACGAATGTACCAAAGAGCAGCATACAAAATGTCAGAAGTAAAAGTATAAAACAAAGAGTTACCAGAAGGTGAAAGTGCTGTCAAAAAATTCCAAAAAATTACCTGATTAATAAACTTTAGAGTGGACAATCTGTCAGTATATTTGTATAGGTATATAAAGATACCTTATATTTTTATACCAAAATTCAAAAGTGGAAGATTAACTTTTTTTAAATTTCTTACTTTTACTAAAACTACCTAGGTATATAAAATTATTAAATTGCTCAGAGTAATTTGCTTACGATGCAACAGGAAGCTAGAGTGAGTATAGGATTGGTCAAAATAAGACAAAGTTCGTCTCCGTTTAAGTAGGTGGTGTAACAAAAGAAAAATAGAATAAAATGGAAAAAAAATATTCAAAATCAATGAAAAGCACCAAAAAAGAATAGCTACGTGATATAAATTTTGTTAATTCCTTTTTGAGAAATTTTAAAGTCAGTTAGCATTTTTAAAATGAGCTTTTTTTAAAGTCCACAATGTCATAATAAATCACGTATAAAAAACAAATAAAAATATGAAATTTATTCATAAAAACAACTTTATCATTTTTCATTTTACATGTTATAAGAAACGGGCTTCAGGTCAGATAAAACAAAATATTTTTATGTCACTGTGACATAAAAATATTTTGTTTCATCAGACCTGAAAACCGTTTCTTATAACATATAATTCACAAAAAGGTAATCACCATCAATATTTTTCATTTTATTTTACAGCGCGAATATGAGCCATAATGCCCTTATAAAGTTAACATTTAAAATTATAGCATGACTAATATCGGTTATGTGATTTTTTTTAAAGCAAAACAGAAGAAAAATAAGATGAAAAGCGCTGCTTTGCTTAAACCGAAGGAGGAGAAATTTTAAAATCTATATTTAGCCGACGAGTCTAAGGCGTGAATATTTCGGAAAAAATATTTTTTTCCGGTTTTCGTAAAGATTACAGTATAACAACAAAAATAGAGGAATGGGTTGTGTCCTTTGTGGCGAGATATCATACATTCAGAACCTACTGCATTTAAACTGCATGCATAGTGGACGTTTAAACCAGTCAAAAGCATCACATCATATTGCCCTCAGTGGTGCGCCATATATTGTTATGCCCTTTTGGGCATTATGGTTTTTTTAAGCTTTTTTTTCATAATATTTTTTTCTGTCAAAAAAGCTTAATTGTAATTTCAATTTAATTTATTTATGGTTTGTTTTTCATAAAATAAATGTTGTTAATTGAAGTAAAAAATGTTCTCCGAAGTAATGTTGTTGGGGATTGAAGTTAGGTGCGCCATAATGGCGCGGATTTACCCGATGCACATTTTTATTTATGAAGTGCAAGGTCCCACAACTTGTTCTTAGAGCAGAAAAGAAATAAATTAATTTGTTACATTTTAAAATAAAACCTGTCATCAATCAGCTTGATTTATTGAGAAAGTCAAACGGTGGAATGTAACTCCACTTCAAAAATGCAAACCAACAAAAGCATACCTACCTATGAAACACTTTGCCAGCAGCGCTAATGTCGTTAGTTGGTTTTGTCGTGGCATTACCCACAAATTAATTTAGCGCATCAGACCTTCCGTTGTGCCACACCATGGGAATTTACAGATACAGTATAATAGAGGTATGAAGAATTAACTGTGACATATTAAATCTACACTAACTAAAGACTCCTTGGGGGCAACCTTGCCAGGGATATAAATGCTATAAGGATGTGTGTACTTTACTGATTTACTCGTGGATAACACAACCAACAACCACACACTTCAACACAAACTCCCCCTCCTATAATTTAATTTCTATTGCGCGCTCCCAAACCCTCCTGGCTCAACGGTTAGTCAAGTCATGCCGTGTTTACAAATGACTGCGTCTCTAATCAGTCGTGGGTAGTCGTATTCGGATGGTTGATTGGTGGTGCTAACGCCAGTGAAGGTGTTGAACTATGTGTAGGTCCTTGATATGTCAGTGACACCATAATAAGAGATAACTTATAAACAATGTGCAGTCTATGATTATGTATGTGTCTGATATGTGTGCGCGAATGTTAATATAATCGCAAATGAGCGATTTACATTTCACAATAAATTTCATTTGCAAGATCTTTATGTGATTCACTTTTCATGTTTAAGGTGCAGTAATGAGTCTGATTGTTTGTATATATCAAGTACCTACGTCCTACATAGTATAAACCGATATTCGGATTTGTGATTGGGGCGTTGATTAATTAAAATCCACTGAAAGGTGAGCGACATTGAAATAAATTTGTTAATTATACATAGGTACCAGTACATCGTTTTATAATATATGTACCTATACCTATGTGCAAGTTTTTAAAAGGATATTAAGCCAGCATAGCGCCAACACAAAACATTTTACAACCGTCCCATTATTTTAAATAGAAAATTATACAAAAAATATATTTTTACCCCGTTTCATAATGGTAAGTGTGTCGGACTATCACACCGGAGGTCTGGGTTAGAGTCCTGAGTAAACGTACATACACCAAATGTTTGTTTTCTAAAAATAGTGTTATTTTTTTAGCGAAAAACTTTCTTACTTAAAAAATTATTTATGGTGAGAAAGGTTTCGGACTCGAATTTCACTTTTTTAACAATCATTCACAAATGATGTTCGACTGAGCCTTTATTTTTCACTTGCTTTATTTCAATAGAGCAAGTATGTAGGTATATGTAGGTATGTGTGTGAATATCATATCCGGATTTCTGTGCACCGATTGAGAAGCCAAACGGTTGAACCGATTTTTTTTTTCCAAACTTTTTGGTGATTCCTAGAGGAATAAATAAATTTTTTCGGGTATATCTGAATCCCATAGGTAAATGATTTTAATTTTTCCAATTTTTTTTTTTTAGAAAACGGCTGTAATGATTTGACTTTGGTGAAAGTTATGTTTCTTTTAATATAAATGCGGGTGTTTAGCTTTAAATGCACATAACGGAGGTTGAGTGCTAACTGTTTTTTTTTTGTTTTACAATTTTGGACATAAATTGATAATATCTGAATCAACCGTTTAATGATAGCTGCATGCTACCACATACATAACTTGATATTATTTTCAGCCTTTAACATTAGGTATTATTTACTAAGGGCCAATTTTCATTCGGCAGCTAAACAGTCAGTTAGCTATGAGAAGAATAAAATTATCATCTTTAACAGTCTGATAACCTTTGCATATAAAAACTATAGTAGCTCTGTCGACGACGATTTTTTGATTGTGAGAAATTTCGTATTTGGCGCTGTTCGCACAAAGAATTTTGAGTAGAGAAGATTTTGTGCGAAAGAGTTGACTATAGTATTTTGACTCTGACAACAATGACGAGGATGAGCAGTTTGAAAAATTTCTGTTCTTTGACAGTTTAAAAACAAGGGGAGAAGCATTTGTCAGAAGACCTTGAAGACGAAATAAAAAAGTAAGTAGCTAAGTAGGTATGTAATTTATTTATTTATTGAATTGACTGTTTTTCTGTTTTTCAAATAGGTATGTAATTTATATTTTATAACAGAAAAAAAAACCGTAAATAGATAAGCACATATAGGTATATTATTGATATACCTATATGTACTTATATATATTTTATGCCAAGACTCGGTCACAGATAATTTTATTTCAAATTAGTTTCCTCAAAAAATTTATATTTTGTTTTTGTTTGCAGATGACTGAAAATGAAAAAGGGATTTATCAAACAATGGTTACCATATTGATAAATTTGTATCAATTTTTTTTTCTTAATAAGTTTTGCATACTATGTTAAGAATTTGTGTTTTCTATTAAACAATAATAAAAGCTGTTTAATAAAGTTTAAAACTTAATCAAAACAAACAAAAATTACTTTTAATAAAATTTTAAGCTAGCCGTATATAGGTACAGGATAGAGTTATGAGACAAATTTATCATCGTGTACATACGTATGGTTTGAAGTGGCTTCGCAGGCTCGGTTGTATTTTCGGAAAATTGAAAATCGAACCGAGTCGATGCCAAACAATTCTCGCATTATAACTACTTAAGTGAGAAAAATAAATATAGGTACGTTAATTTTTTCATATGGCAACCATGGTTACATAACTAAAATTTGTATACAAAATCATATTAAAAGATACCATTCAGTTATATGTTGCCACATTTCAGTATCTTTTTGTGGAAACAATGTAGATTTTAAATTTTCTTTTTAGTTTTGATGTAAGGTAGGTACCTACAAGAAATCAAGTTAAAAAATAAAAGTCTGTTTTATAAATCATGTGATACAGCGATTGAAAGGTGGCACTCCCTAGATCACGAATATGTATTTTTTAAGTCGCTAAGACGCTTAGTTTAGCCGCAAATCAAGTTTAAAGATGTCAACTTTGGTACCCGTAGGACGCTTAGTTTAGCCGCAAATCAAGTTTAAAAATAAAAGTCTGTTTTTCAAAACAAGTGATACAGCGTTTGAAAGGTGGCACTCCCTAGATCACGAATATGCCTTTTTTAAGTCCCTAGGACGCGTAGTTTAGCCGCAAATCAAGTTTAAAGATGTCAACTTTGATACCCGTATCCATGATTTTCTTCCAATAAAGCAAGTTTTGCATTACCAATTTATAACTTTATTTCTATAAAATTTGTAAATTATATTGAATTATTAACTTTTTTAAAAATTTGCATCGCAAAATGTATGCATACAACAACAATACAAGCATTTTCAATAGAATATGTAATTGTGACGTCACATTGTTTCGTCAGCAGCTACATTCTATTCTAATATGTAGCTTGCCACATTTCATATAGTTCAGCATTAAAGCTAGCACCTACACATTCAGAAGCAGCCAAATATTTATTTTCCACCATGCATACAGTCATACATTATAAATAAATAACTTTCAATTCCCTTTTCTTATGAACATTCATTATCAAAATAAAAACGAAGATGTTCAAAGAGAAAAAGTCAACAATTATAATTTTCATCTTCTTCCAACTCTTTGAAATTTTCTATATGCCTTCTCATTATAATGTTACCCAGTTTGTATCCCTCAAAATCACTCACAACAACAAGCCACTCCTCCAAAAGTCACTCAAGAGCTAGAGCTCCCAACGTATCCAGACGGCGCTTCGTGCGTTTCACATATTCGAATGTGTTCCGCATACGATGGACGTACTATAGAAATATATATGCAATGGTTTCGGTCATTATTACTATCGGTCAAAAATCATTTCATTAACAATCTAATTATTGACTTAAGTTTCGGTCAGTAAAATAGTATTTAAGTACATATATCTACTGATATTGAATTAGTGTTCAGTGGCATTAATTTCAAAACGATTGAAATTGAGATTGATTGGGTTGATTTTGTTCGATTTCAATCCTCAATCTTTTACAGTCGACAACACATCTGCTCTAGTACGCTTTCAAATAAAAAATTATATTTTGAAAAACCAAAATAACTTTATATTATTATAAATAGTGTGAGCGTTGAAATTTCACTGCCTCCTTAAATTTGCCGCCGTAGGCAGCTGCCTATGTTGCCTTACTATGTTCAAAGACCACCTACATGTCATTAAATCGTAGCAGGAGAAGCAAACATGGTTTTCTTATCTAAAATGAAGAGTTGATGTTGACAATCACTACAGCTGCTCAGTAACTAACTAAGATTATTTGGCATCCGCATCATCAGTAACTTAATTTCACAAAAATCGCTAAACAACATGACCCATTTCTATATTACAATAGGTACTTTTTATTAAACTAAAATGCAGAGGATATTTAAAACGAACCTAACGGTGGAACGGTTGTAACAATAAATTTTATGCAAAACTAAATATCTTAAATTTTAATGTCCTTAAAATAAAATGCACGACGGCTCGTGTCCCACGAACTTCCTCCTGTAGCAAACAGTGGGATAAGAAAATTCAATTTAGAGCCAGTTTTTCAATGGTCAGTTAAACAGTCAGTTAGTACTTATTCCTCAGTTAGTGAACAAAGTGGTTTTTAACAGTCAGTTAGCTCTTATTCTTAGGAATAAATAGCTTAACTGTGGAATAAAGTTATTTGTTCTTTTCAGAGCCAGTTAAGAAGTTATTCCTAGGAATAAATTTTTTGACTGTCAAAAAAGTACCGCAACAGCTTTAAATAACTGACACCTGCGGCGCTTTAAGTTTGGCCTCTCCCATAGAATATCAAACATGGTTGTCATTGAATTATTTGTTTTGATTTGGACTGGGAGTCAGGATTTGGAAAAGCATTGTAGAAGTGAGCGAATATTCATTATTAGTGTACCTATTATAATTATTATAGTTTTGTTTTTAATTTCAGAATGTCAATGTTTGAAAATTGCAATGAAAAAGAAACTTGTTGGGTTTATCTCACAGAAACAAAAGACAACAATTTAGATACATGACTGCATTGATGACGTACATCAATGCATGACTGGAGTGGGTTGCACGAAATCACAGACAGTCAACTATAGGACTGATTTTATAAATATATAATATATTATTTGTTTCAACAAAAGTTATAATGTTGTTGCCTTGTGGCAGCCTTAAGAGTTTATTTTTTGAAATAAATAAATAAGAACAAACTAAATGAAAAAATTGATATCTGATTTGTTTCTGAAACCTGAAAGTAAACAAATAAATGTATGTCTATTCCACTTCATCACATAGCCCTATAGAGAGCTAAGAAATGTTCTCACTCTAACACTATGAAATAAGATGAAGTTTATTTTGTTATTCTGTGGAATAGATAACTGACTCTTTTTTATTGCTTGAAAAATCCACCAATGTTATCAGCATTGCATATATATTTCTATAGTACGTCCATCGTATGCGGAACACATTCGAATATGTGAAACGCACGAAGCGCCGTCTGGATACGTTGGGAGCTCTAGCTCTTGAGTGACTTTTGGAGGAGTGGCTTGTTGTTGTGAGTGATTTTGAGGGATACAAACTGGGTAACATTATAATGAGAAGGCATATAGAAAATTTCAAAGAGTTGGAAGAAGATGAAAATTATAATTGTTGACTTTTTCTCTTTGAACATCTTCGTTTTTATTTTGATAATGAATGTTCATAAGAAAAGGGAATTGAAAGTTATTTATTTATAATGTATGACTGTATGCATGGTGGAAAATAAATATTTGGCTGCTTCTGAATGTGTAGGTGCTAGCTTTAATGCTGAACTATATGAAATGTGGCAAGCTACATATTAGAATAGAATGTAGCTGCTGACGAAACAATGTGACGTCACAATTACATATTCTATTGAAAATGCTTGTATTGTTGTTGTATGCATACATTTTGCGATGCAAATTTTTAAAAAAGTTAATAATTCAATATAATTTACAAATTTTATAGAAATAAAGTTATAAATTGGTAATGCAAAACTTGCTTTATTGGAAGAAAATCATGGATACGGGTATCAAAGTTGACATCTTTAAACTTGATTTGCGGCTAAACTACGCGTCCTAGGGACTTAAAAAAGGCATATTCGTGATCTAGGGAGTGCCACCTTTCAAACGCTGTATCACTTGTTTTGAAAAACAGACTTTTATTTTTAAACTTGATTTGCGGCTAAACTAAGCGTCCTACGGGTACCAAAGTTGACATCTTTAAACTTGATTTGCGGCTAAACTAAGCGTCTTAGCGACTTAAAAAATACATATTCGTGATCTAGGGAGTGCCACCTTTCAATCGCTGTATCACATGATTTATAAAACAGACTTTTATTTTTTAACTTGATTTCTTGTAGGTACCTACCTTACATCAAAACTAAAAAGAAAATTTAAAATCTACATTGTTTCCACAAAAAGATACTGAAATGTGGCAACATATAACTGAATGGTATCTTTTAATATGATTTTGTATACAAATTTTAGTTATGTAACCATGGTTGCCATATGAAAAAATTAACGTACCTATATTTATTTTTCTCACTTAAGTAGTTATAATGCGAGAATTGTTTGGCATCGACTCGGTTCGATTTTCAATTTTCCGAAAATACAACCGAGCCTGCGAAGCCACTTCAAACCATACGTATGTACACGATGATAAATTTGTCTCATAACTCTATCCTGTACCTATATACGGCTAGCTTAAAATTTTATTAAAAGTAATTTTTGTTTGTTTTGATTAAGTTTTAAACTTTATTAAACAGCTTTTATTATTGTTTAATAGAAAACACAAATTCTTAACATAGTATGCAAAACTTATTAAGAAAAAAAAATTGATACAAATTTATCAATATGGTAACCATTGTTTGATAAATCCCTTTTTCATTTTCAGTCATCTGCAAACAAAAACAAAATATAAATTTTTTGAGGAAACTAATTTGAAATAAAATTATCTGTGACCGAGTCTTGGCATAAAATATATATAAGTACATATAGGTATATCAATAATATACCTATATGTGCTTATCTATTTACGGTTTTTTTTTCTGTTATAAAATATAAATTACATACCTATTTGAAAAACAGAAAAACAGTCAATTCAATAAATAAATAAATTACATACCTACTTAGCTACTTACTTTTTTATTTCGTCTTCAAGGTCTTCTGACAAATGCTTCTCCCCTTGTTTTTAAACTGTCAAAGAACAGAAATTTTTCAAACTGCTCATCCTCGTCATTGTTGTCAGAGTCAAAATACTATAGTCAACTCTTTCGCACAAAATCTTCTCTACTCAAAATTCTTTGTGCGAACAGCGCCAAATACGAAATTTCTCACAATCAAAAAATCGTCGTCGACAGAGCTACTATAGTTTTTATATGCAAAGCCGAAACTGAAAACAATCATATACAACGCACTATGATGGCATTCGCGAAACATGCGGCTAGTAGATAGGCGCTGACGGGTGAGATGCCGCCATATTTGTAGATTACTTCTACACACATTGTTCCGTTCCCCTGTTTTTCAATTCAATGTAATACAACCTATGGGGTTTTCCATTGGTAAAATGAATCAATTTGTTTTTGAAATATAGATGTGATTATCCTAGTTTTGACAATCTTTACCGTTCATAAGCAAAGGAAACAGATTTTTTTTTTATTTTAGAACAATTTTAAATGTAAAGTTAAAAAAAAGGTCAGTAAAAAGAGTTTGTTGGAGGGCGGCAATAAAGTTCTGTTTAGGGCGGCCGAATTTTATAATCCGCCAATGTGTGTAGGTATGTCATAGTGCCCAAAAGTAGAAGAATATTATAATTTGTACAATATAGATAGCAAGCATATTTGGCTTTGTTATCCTTTCGTGCTTTCCCACTTTACTTCCAAAAAGAAAACCTCATATAAGCCATTGTTACTTTCAGCTTAAGTAAAGTACTTAATTTTATTTGGAAAAATTTTACAAAGTCAAATAACAAGAATCATTTAAAAGGAACTGCCTTGCAACTCCATCTTTATGTACATCTGCTTAGAAGATTCTTAACAAAACCAACAAAACTCTGACATTTTATCATATGCCACGCATTGCACAGGAAAACATTGAAACTAAAGCTATACATACACATACACTTGACTATTTCTATGCTCATGCTTTTAAATGAAACCATTATAAAGACTAAGCCATTATCTGCAGGCGTTTATGTTCGTCCCTAAAAAAAAAGGATAGATGTATAAAAAAATATGTGTCTGCAGTCTACAGTTACTCTGATGTGGAAAAAAAATTCTTATTCCAGCATACCCAAAAGAAACCATATACCAGCAGACCCAGAAGTTAAACATTATTTATGGGCAAAAAGTTCAACTTGTTGTAAAGTTAAATAAACCAGACTAAGCGCTGAAATTTGGCTTAAAGGCAAGTAATGCACATAAAACTCGGGCGACCGATGTGTTGAGAAAAAAAAAATTAAAATGATGAATTTCATAAAAAGACTGCAACAAAAGATTGAAAAGAAGTTCACAGTTTTTATTTTTTTATTTTTGTAGTTCATCTCTTGTTGCAGATTATTTATTTTTTGAATTTCATAGTATTTATTTTTTTCTTCGTGAATTATCGAAAATTCAGTGATTTAAGGAAAAATGTCTACGCTTATGTTTGACTCAATTTTGTTAAGAATTATAATAATAATAAAACACGTTAAAACTGCAAATATCCATCCGAAAATTGATTCAAACTAATTTTTTCTTTAGAAATGTATACTCTGTTCATGACAAGTGTGATTTTTTTTATTATTTTTATCAACAGTCGTTCATAAGACTTATTAATTGTTCGTCATTTCTATGTAATCGAAAAATGAAACCAAAGAGATTTTCCTTCGCTTCTATGAACGCATTCTTGTAAATAAATATGAAAAGTATGAATTTTTCGTAAATTTTATAAACAAGTCATTGATAAAACTTATGAATTATTCATCATTTTATGTCAATATGTCATCCATTCATAAAACCTAAGATTTAAAAAAAAAAACGAAAGAGAAGCCATACAAAATGAAAAAAAACTTAAGCTTGTTCAAACGCATTGAAACATTAAATTTATAATGGTTGGAAATGAAGTGCTTTAATCCTCATCCCGTTATAGCTAAATGTTTTCAATTCTGACAACACTAAAGCAAGCACCACCAGAAAAAAAAGTGATATCGTTCCTTTAATTTTGTCCAGCAGTGTAGTTTCCCGCGTATAGGGGGTTATTTTCTAAAGAGAACTATATATAAATATCGGAGTTCTGCAAGTGGAGGCGCTTCTGCACAACAATTGTGAAATTTCGTCAAAGAATCTTGGTTATTTTGGATAAGCTAAATTTTTTCTTGAATTAGCTGCAATTTCATCAATGTTTGTGGATAACCGGGAAGCGCAGTGTTTAACGATTGCTCTTCATAGTGTTCAACTAATAATGGGATGTTTGTTTTGTAGCATGTATGCACCTACCAGTCCAGATGATTGAAGATGTCTTGACGGAGCCGTTTGCTAGGAAAAATTACTGCAGATAGGTAGAAGTAAACCCAATTCAATTTTCTTGAGGTTTTCTTGTGTCCCATTAGGTCTTTAAAAACAAGACTCTGAAATTATAAAAAGAGTTAAAACCACCAGGACCCTAAGAGATCAAGACAACAATGGCCGTGCCAACTTGAATTCTATATCATCTTTAAAAACTGCCTGCGCCAAAACCGTCCCAAGTTTTGTTTGTAAGCGTTTTAATTTCTTATAATTTTTTTTGATTGTAGATACATTATACTAACACGTTTATAATGTCAATTCGTTAACCAAGATTTTTTGGTGTATAAGTAAAATGTCAGTGTGTGACATTATAGCCAAAGAGCGGGGTCGTGCGGAGCGAATACACCGTCGCCGAATACCACCACACAGCAGGTTCGAAAGAGACGACAAAATGTTTGTTAAAAAATTGATGAGAGAAGTCTGCGGTTGTAGCATTTCTTGGAAAATTTACAAAAAGATAACTTGAGATTCAAAATTGAAGACGAATATCAACATGTTTTTCAATCCGTTGACTGTTTGGACACGGTACCCAAGTCATTTTCGCAGTTCGTGTCTTTTGTGACACAATTTTGTAAATCTTTAATTTCGTCGATTATACTGGCTTTATATCAATATTTAGAAAGGTTTCCCCATTCGGAAAAATAATCAATTCTTTTAATTGTTTGAAGATTATTTTCAGTTTTAAAATTAACGGCGAAGTTTGCTACAAACTTCTGGCGAATTTTGCATGGAATAGATTTGGTTTAATCGATTATTATTTTTTTTCTTAAAACAGTTGGTCGAACAGATTTTTGTTTATCTTTTACTTCGACCTACCCTCTTTGTGAGCTAGTAAGTAGAAATAGCAAAAATACATATCCTACTGCTGCTAAATTTTGTTTTTTTATCCTCTTGCTTTCGTTTTGATTTGACGTTTATCTGCATAAACAAAATATTTTGCGCGGTGCACCGATGAAAACTTGATAATTTGTTCGATTTGTATATTTTTTTTATTGAGAATTCATAGAATTTAAGTATCGCGGTTTCAAAGTTCGATTAAAACCTAAAATTAATAATTCCAAGTGAAAATTTTGCAAACAAATTGGCGCCCAACGTGGGACCATTGTGTGAAGGTAGTAATGCCGATCGATATATTCAGATTTAAAACCAATTATATTGTTTTTCCGATTCTCAATTTAAAACATAAAAAAACATATGTGTATTTATGTGTATATATGGCTCATGAATAGGCTTAAAAATATTACACCGAACAAAAATGATTTTTAAAATTTTAAAGAAAATGTTCAAAATAAAAGAATTCTGATTCCAGGAATTTATTTATTTATTTTGTGACACAGGTATTTGATTTTAAATTCAAAGAATTCTATTGTTATACTCATTAAACAATTAGTATTTTATGACAATAATAATCTGAAGGACGAACATTCGACCAAGTTGTAGTCTGAAGGCGTTTAATTTCGTCGCCTACATACAATAAATACAATATTGTGTTCTTAAAAAAAAAATTTCTTTTTTTTGCTTTTCATTTAAGTTTGAAAATGTAAGAAAATAATGTAATGAATAGAAATATGTACCTAATGAAAAGATAATGTACCTAAGAAAAAAAAATCTCATATTTCAAAAATGAAGGAAGAAAGATAAATGCAGGAGTATTCTTAGTATATCTGAAACATATAAGAAACTTTTTAGGATTTCTTAATGTAGCAACTGTATTTCAAGCTGAGGGTGTGGTCGCCATTATTTAAACCTAAAGAATGATTACACAAACAAAACATCTTAATGCCAAAACATTCACATTAGATGTTTTTTTTTTTTGTTCGGAGTAGAATCTAATGTTGATCTTGTCGAGTATGCTCTGAGCATAGTATATTCTTCAAGTGCTATTATTGATTTATAAAACATAATTGAGCACCTCCACTGTCATATGAGAAAAAAATCATATCACAATTTTTCAAATAATATGAAAATTAAATGATGTTAACCGCACTCTGCTCTTCGTGCTCCGTCTACTTTACTCTATTATTAAATCTTGAGCTCATAAAGCGGGCTCCGAATAAGCTCTGATTGTAAAATAAACACTAGTTGAGCGCTCTGAGTATTCGGAGTTAAGCAAGAAACATAGATCTATTTTTGACAGCTTAGAGTGCTCTGTTCCGAGCTTAAAAAGAAAAACGTCTGATAAAGCCATACTGTTTGATAGACAGATTGTAAAGAAAATTTCTCGGTTATAGATTGTAAGAAATCTGAGGCTGACTGAATGCTGGTGTCTATGCATTCCAGAAGTTCTTAAGCCTGCCACTCTTAAGAAAGAGGAACAACGATGTTTATAAATTCTGATTCTTAAACTCTGGATTGCATCTGTGCTTGTACGACCCGAAACAAATAAACCCGTACTGGTTATTAGGAAGCCCTATAATTTTTCATAGATGGGAACCCGCTTAACCATCTTCAAGTTATTCGATATCAGCTTGATAAAAGGTTTTCCACTGATTTGGCCTTTGGATTTGGTCATAAGTCTGTCGATAATTAACTGAGGGATATTTTTGCCAGATGCCTCCCATTTTTTCCAGAACCCACAGGGTATCCCGTCTGGCCCAATCGTTTTTCCGTTTCTGCAGATTTTCACTTTAGCACAATGACTTTTTTGACATTTTTTTTATATGTCATTGTTTGGTGTATGGCTGTTGGAAATTATAGTCTTGGAAACTGTTAAAAGTCTTATACAACACTGTCGCCAACTGTGAGGAATTTTGTCTTCATCTACAAGAAGTTGGCCTTGAGCATTGTTTATGAACTTTGGTCAGAAAATCTACTGATCATTTCTCTGAATCGCATATGTTACAGTTTTTGAAAAGCCTTGTTTGCATCAGCATCAGCAGGCGCAGATGTTTCTTCCAACCAGATTAACCAGATTTCACCTTTTTTTGAAAAAGTGATTTTAGTATTTTCTTAATTTCTCAAAAACTAGGATACATTTTGGCATCCGGTTTTCTGTTATTGACTAAAAATTAATAAGAGCATTGAATTTTGAAAATAAAATTAGTAGTTAATTACATAAAATATTGAAAAAAAATAGATTACCTACATTTTTTTTTTTTTTTTTTTTTCAAAATTTTGAGTTTGAAAATTAATTTTTTTTAAAATGTTGACTTAAACAACTTAGTTTCAAAATAAAATAAAAGAGTAGTTGTCTGGCTTTTAAAAAAATATAACAAGGCGTTGTTTTTAAATATTTTTTTTTTCTGATTTCAGTCAATTTTTTAGAAAAGTGCCCCTCCCTCCTAAACGGGGGAATATATACCCCCCCCTCCCATACGATTTTTTTCTTGTCTTAACTTCACTTAAATGCTCATGCTTTTTGGTGCACCTTAAACCAATCATTCTATATGTAGGTATCTTAAATTGAGGGAAGATGTTTTTCATTTCATCGCCTATAGATGTCCCATTTTAAACGAGTTCCGAATGAGGTAGGTACTTATCGCTGTAATATCATTGGACATGAATGAAGAATTGGATATTTTAAATGGTAACCAATAACGTTTTGTTAAAGTATAAATGATCCGCACTATAGGCACAGACAACGTAAATTGGATGATACGAAATAAGTTATTGCCAGTCTGATAGACGGCCTTTGGCCAAACGGATATAAATGAAATCTTAGTATAAACCGAGCACCAAATAAGACCAGAAGAACTGCACATGATACGAAGAATTCCTTATGTCGTATCTCAGAACACAATAACATTCGTCATATAGTCGTCGTTTATATTTTCCTACATGTCCAAACAAATTTCCTTCCACAAACAAAAGTTTTTTTCTTTAATTAAAGTTCTTAAGAAAGCTGTGGAAATCAAGCCAAAATTTATATTTTACTGCTTGTTTACAAACAATTTGTTGAGCATATTCATATCCATATCCACACCCTTAGTGCCTCCTTTGCATTACCAGTTTGAGAGAAATCAATATGTCATTATAAACTTTGAAATAGCCAAGGCACTGCAAGGATGATTCAATAAACCTAATCTTATAGGAATAGGATTTTCTTGCATACAAACAGTATCACCACATTTATATCATTCTTTAGATACTTAAGGTTCCTAAGGAATAGAAAAATTAAAAGTCGCTGCCAACAACAGCCAAGGACTAAAAAAAAAATTACTCCCTTAAGTGTTAATCACAAACTTACTTCTTTTTCATATACAATGGCGGTATTTAAAAATCTCGGGATAATTTCTCGTTAACGTTTATTGTCGCCAAAGGTTCAGAGACCAAACAGAGATACACAATATAAAAACAAAATAAGAAAATCCATGAAAGGATGTCTTGCTATAAGAGGTTTATTATAGTTAAGCACCTAATCTTTCCAACACTATATAGATACACTTCAATCCAATGGTCCATTTGAGATCCAGCACATTCAACATCACGAGGATGCAAGTCAATCTTTTTTTCTATCGTTTTCCTTACTTCACAACTATAAGGAGCCCCTCAAACATTCCAACGAACTATATTTATCTTGCAGATACAAAATTTCATTTATGCATATTTTTTTCTTCTTAAGAACTCATGTGAGACACATTTATACTTAAAGTTTCAATGTGTTTAGTGTTGTATGTCATGTCTGTATATGTATATGCAAATTTTGTTTGGCTTGCACATAATATCCTCTTGATTTTGATCCTGTTCTAAATTCTTAAGAAAAAAAAAAAAAAAGGAAACCAATGAATACCCACTTACCATAGAAAGAGTGCCAACAGAGCTGGGAGGCTGTCCTCCATTTCGGAGAGTACAATAGCCCATGGCATTCGGATGGGATGAATGCAATGTCATGCCAGATGAATTGTACTTTTGCGGCGGAGGCGTACTCGACGATAATAGCCCCCTCGTAGGACTACAACTTGTGTCGATGGTTGATATATGTTGTCGCCGTCTAATGTAATCGATCTAGAATGGAAAAAAATAACGGAAAAAAAAATCGGTCACAAATACGACAAAAATGTGGGAGTGAGATTAATGATGAACGTTCTTTTGAAAAATGGTGAACGCATATTCTTAGTATGTGTATGTGTTTCGATTCATTATTTTTCTTTTTTATTGAAAGATTACTTTGTTTACTTAGTTCTAAATACTCTAGAAGATTTTAAAAGGATTTTCTGCATCATTTTTATTAGACCTGACCAGCATATTTAAAACTGTGATTGGATGTGAGAATTCTATATTAATAAAGATAAAAGTTCCATAGTGCATGGAGCTTTCTTACTTGACTAACTTAAGACTCAACAGAACAATTTAAACTCATTTTGAAGGGCGTTTCAATTAATTAATAGATGTAGCTTAATAGCATTTTCGAAAATTCTTGTATAAGCTATCTTTTAACAACGCTTAATATTTTTCTATAAAATATGTTGGTCGTATAAAATGTATATTACACCGCTTTCTTAATTTAGAATAAATAGAATAAAGCATACCAGTTTAAAAGAAAAATTAGAAAAATACACATTTGTAGAATATATATTATGCGATGCCATATGTTTTCGGTACTTTTAATTAACACACAGTTTGTTTTTGTTAGATAACCACTACCGAATAATATGAGGTAAACATTTATTTTGCGATGCATGTAGCTCGGAAACGGTTGCAAAACAGATCTTTTTTTAAACAAAATTAAATAAATTTCTCAATTGTGCACCGAAATTTCGTCGCCTTAGTATTGAAGTGCCGTAAACGCCAAATTGCGTTTTTGAACTGGGTATGCAGTCTTATGTTTTCGGGTGCGCTCTTTTCAAATCTGTTATCTGTTTGTTCCTATCGCTTCTAATTGGTGAGATATTTGACGTTAACGAAAAATGGTTGGCACATACTTCAAATTTCCCAAGGAGTTTATATTACGTTTTTAGTAATGAAATGCCGTATGTTTTCGATTTTTTGACGTACGTGTATGGACCAAAAAGAAATTGTTGATTTTGGTGGCGTATACGGCAAACTCATTTTGAACAAAAATGTAAATATTTTTAAAACTAAAACATGCTGAAGGTTTCTGATAACAACTATTGAAAGAGGATTTACAAACATATACTGTGTAAAGAATTAAAAAAATCCTTCGGTCAGTTTTTCCACACTAGACTGCCAAACCTTTAAATGCGATTTCCCAAAAATGTAAAAATGGCGTCTACGGCACTTCAATACTAGGGCGACGATTTGTTAATTTACAGTTAACTATACACCAGTGTGCTACTTAAGAACTATTGGGTGCAATTTAAATAGCGGTAGTGATTTCTTAACACCAGCTATCCACCAGTGGTCCAGCCGTTTCCCGCCGATCCGACGGTCCTTACACGGTGTCTCCACGATCTAATTTTCATAGAATGCAAGATAGCATTCTATTAAAATTGCTCATGGAGTCGGAGACCACAAATAGTATTCTATGAAACATTTCTTGCTATATCTTGCCCAGCTCATAGCATGCTAGAGATAGTATTCTAAATGAGCTATCATTTTCATATTGACTTTTCTGTTTTCTGTGTAATTCGACTGAAATATGTAGTATGAAATAGTAAAGCTATTAAATGCCCAGCATACATTTTATAGCATTCTAGCAATCTTTCTTTCTATGAAAAGTTACAGATGGTGATCTATGCAATCTTTCTTTCTATGGAAAACAATCTTTCTTTCTATGGAAAGTTACAGATGGTAATCTATGAAATCTTGCTCCTAACTACCCCAGTACCATCTACAAGTGATTAAAATATTTTAAGTTACTCCCTACAAGATCAGATATTTGTCAAAGATAGATGACAGTCCCTTCAAAATCGAAAGCAAAGATCGGTTCATATACCAACATACTATATATTCGAATGGTCGAAAAGTGCATCTTAGCTTAGGGTAAGTCACGAGTTACAACATCATCTATCATATAGCAAAAGTCGTGTCAAACCGGTCCAGCCATCTACGAAATTACCTGTAGACAGATAGACAGACAGACACGGCCAGACAAAATTTGAAAAAAAGATTTTTTGTTGTAACTACCGTATATATGCTTTCAGATCCGGTGCAGGGACATAACTCTTCGTTACATAATTCCAAAATTCGAGGTTCGATGACCTGAAACTGGAAATCCTTAGTGATTTTTCTTAAATAAACTATTACTTCAGCATGATTTTAATCACAAGTTTTTAATTGTTATAAATATGCATATCTTGTCATAAAATTCAAAAAAAAAAACTCTGTTTAAAAGTTCTTTCATTTATATTCAAAATTATTTATAAACCAATAAAAGCCAGCTGCAAACATTTTCTAAAACCTCTTTTATGTTGAAGCTTATGTCAATATAGTGCACTGAACTCTCGGATCATGGTTCACTGCCATAATATTAGGTATATATGCAATGTAATGCATGTAATAGATGAATGCCCTGCACTTGTCGACATGCTATTCCTTGAACCTTAAATCACGAATAATATGTCCTTTCATCTCAACTCTGGGCCATTAATTTTATTTCTTTTAGCCAGTACACTATTAAGAGCCAGTGTTCTTGCTGCACTGCACTGCAGGCAAAAACCTACAAACATGGACGTAGAAATCCGCTTTTATATGACCCCTTCCAACACCATTACCTATCATGACATTATCCACATCCACATATATATGTACCTATATCTATATATATCTTTCAGTTGAATAAGAAATTTACTGCAGACATGCTGATTTATCGATTCTCAATTCATTTGCTGTAGCCTCCTTGTTTTTAGTCCTTATAGCAATGCAAGCTCACCATGTTTCCTCTCACAAACCCCCACTCTCATCAAAGATATAAATTGTCTTCATTATTCTCAGCTTCGGTTTCGGTTGCAGAGCTCTTTCACATACCACAACCTTTTTCGATCATTATAATTTAACCTGCCAACATCCACATTTCAACAAGAACCAACCTCATATAATGTTCCAGCCTTCTAGCGGAAACCATCAGAGGTGAGAGAACAAAAACAATAATTTCTTACCTGATCATCCGAATCAATAGTTTCAGGGATAATATCCGGGTTCTTCTCATCACTCTCGTTACCATCGATTTCCTTGCTACCGGAACTCTTATCACTTGGTCCTGGCGACCCATCTCTTGATGTATTCTCATTAGATAGTGTTTTTCGTCGGCGACTTGAACTTTTGCAGGGAATTCTGAGTGCAACAATTACGGCAAAACCCGCTACCATTACAGCCAACGTAAGACCGATGGTTAATGACAACACCGGAGATAGCAAAAGTGCCGTATGAGGTTTTTCTAAAAATAAAAATGCAAAAACAATTAAAACGGAAAATAAGGAAATGAATGAATTTCATATACATTCATAAAAAATTAAATTTATTTAAAGGTGAATTTCTCTAGCAATATTATAGTTGACAATAGAACATTTATTTAATTTAATTTCATAATCTTCTTATAAATAAAAATGGATGTTTGTTTGTTTGTAAATGTGTTATAGACTACGAAACCACCCATCCATTTGAGCTTAAACTTTCAAGAAATCTTTGGTATTATTTCGAGAGTGTTTCTGTTAGGTTTGGTCAAATTCGATAATGTAGTTTGAACACAACGCAAAGAATTTGTACCCACCGTGGCAGTCATCACATCGTCAATTGCCAGCAAAAACAGAATAGGTGACAAGACATCTCCTTGTCTTACTACTTGCCACACTTCAAAGAAATCGGAGAGCTGTCCATTGTGTAAAACGAAACATCTTTTGCCTCGTTGTAGGACTCTTTTATTACCGCGAAAATTTTCTCAAGGACACCTCTCGCAATAAGCGATCTCCAGATGCATTCACGATTTACCCTATCGAACGCCATCTCAAAATCTACAAACATGTACAGCAGTGACTGATACTCAGACGATTGTTCAACGGTGATTTGCAAGGTCTTGATGTGGTTCCCGCACGATCGACCACTGCAAAAACCCGCTTGATGTCTGCTGAGAGAAGATTTAATCCTGAACTTGATCCTCTAGAAAATTATGATTGCCATTAACTTCGAAAAAACGGACAGGACAGTAATACCATGCCAATTATTGCTTTACAATAACTCAATCCTTCCAGTCTCTCGTATAAGCTTCCGTTTCCCAAAGAGCCTGTACTAGCTGAAGCAAAAACCGAAAGCTGCTTCAGGGTCTACTTTTAGAAACTTTGCAGGTACCGTCCAGTCCAGCTGCTTTATTTGCTTTTAGAAGATGGAACGCGTTTCGTATTTCTGTAGTTGTTGGTGGGCTGTTGTCGATACTACCCCTAGAAAACATGTGCATGTTGTTTAAATGACGATTCAAGTCTGCATTGTGGTCGCCATTTAGCAGAACACAAAAATGTTCCTTCCATCTTTGCAGCTGATCTTCTATCGTCACTAAAAGGATGCCGTTTAAATTCAACACGGGATAGTTAGTGTTATGGCATCACCCCTGTTGATAAAGAGCTACTATCAGGGAGGTCTCAAACTGATCACTTTGTAGCAGCAGGCGTATGATGAAGCTAATGCGATGACGAAGAAGCAGTATGTGAGAAGAGTGTGTCCAACTTAAAGCAGAGAGCATCACCCTTATTGCGATAGTCGTTTTACTAAAACGCCACTAAAACGACACGGCTCCTAAGAGTACTGCTGAGGTTTTTGTAAAATTTAAACGTCAGGATTATCTTTGTTGGTCACTGTTCTTACCATTATTTCCATTTAGCTTTAAAAAAAACGACAGAGTTCCGTTCCAGAGCCGTGTTGTTTTACAGGCGTTTTAGTAAAACGACTATCGCAATAAGGGTGCATATATCTGGAGTTGGAAGGAGTACCTCAACTATAACTGCTGAAACAAAGCATAGTAATGGTTAACGACAACTTCTTGTATGGATGACGAAAAAAGTTTTTATGTGCAGTGCCAATGGTGTGAAATGCTTGTTCAAACACTGTTTTTCGATTAGCTGCACCACACCAAACTACGAAGAAATGTCCGAATCAAAGTCAATGCTTATTCAGTTGAGCGGTAAATTGCGATAATTACTATTCAATACCATCACTTCATTAAAATCGTTGAAAAAATTGTATCGCCTTTTAATGGCCTATAACGATAACCTATAAGTTATGAGGCTGTCCATTGTCTGATTTACTTTAGATCTATTCCGGACATTTATTTGAGCGGAAAAGTAGGACAAATTTAAATACTCGTTTATTAGATCTTAAATAAGAGTAAATAGTATGAGAGTAGATTGATGGCAAACTGAATAGAAGATGCTTCGCATGAAAGCACAAGTGACAAAATTTGATCGAATTAGAAGTAGGAAGATCCGAGTTGACAAGAACTAAGTACATAAATTCATTTTTTGCACAGCAAATGTACTGCCGTTAACTTCGTTAAGGCCCTAACTACATTTGCACTTTTCAAAAATTAAGAAGAAAAAACTATCTCACTTACCGCAATAAGGAACGTGAAAAATACAAAAAAATATGTGTCTTTAAGCCCAAGTTGTGCTTTGTTTTCTGTATTAAATATTAATACATAATAATTACAATACCTTCCCCGACAATAAATATGTCGTTAACTAAAAAAAGAAAATTTTGTACATCTACAATACTAGTGAAATTCACCTTTATTACTTCAAGTTTATTTTTATATAAAAAAAAAACTTACCTCTTTCCGATGTTAATTGCTTTTCGGGCATCCGCAACATTGCTACATTCATAGTTGCTGGATCAGAACGTCCTTTTGAATTGAAAGCATATACGGAGAGTAAATAAATACTACCAGGTGTCAGTGCTGAAACGGAGAATTTCGGTGCCGGTGAAGTTATGTTTGCTCTTATTTCCTAGAAAGACACAAAAAGCAAATTTATTATTCTTGCCGGTGAATAAAAGCCACACGAATGGAATGAAAAACTTTTTAAACATGCATCCTTCAGCTCTCCACTCGACTAGAATCCAACTGAACTGACTGAAAGTGCCTATGACACATAAGATCTCAGCCAAAAACCTCACACAAAAATGCATCACCTTTCTTTATGTCAGAGAGATGTCAGAACTTTAGTCGGCATTCGAGTTGAATGTGAGTTCTGAATTGGAACGTGCATACGGAGATGTTAAGAATCATTGTTTGGATAAAATACTTACATTAGAATGGGGATCCCTCATTTCAAGCATAAACGATTGCGGTAACCCACCATTGAAGCCGTCAGTGCATTTGACAGTTAGTGATACCATTGATATGTTGGTTAGTGTGCAGTTATGCACTTGGTCTGGTCGTCCTGAAGAATTTTGTGAAATACAAATGAAATAAAAATTAATGTTTTTTACGTTTGAGAATACATAATAAATAAAATAAAGGACATGACTGCGTCGCACGAACTTGCTATTGAGGCAAGTATAACTTTCTTCATATAATAAATTTTTTTTGTTGAACCGAACCTGTGAGATTTTCGGATATCTAAATAGATTTGGGTCACAACTAAATACCTATAGAAGGACATTCAAGTTAGGAATTTGTTCTGAATGATATAATAGTCACATGAACCTATTTTTAAAGAATGAGAAAAGATAAGATAATAAGACAATAATTAAGAGTTGAATGAAACGCGACAAAATATCGGATGAACAAATTTGGGGAGAATGTTGAAAAAGTTTCGGGAAGTGGTTCAGTTCAATGAATATTGACATCACTTTCCAAAAGGTACGATAATATAAGAATTCATATTAATCTTCTAATAGCCAACGAAACAGCTGTTGAACCGAAGCCGGCTAATTCACTGTGCACAATTCACTATATGGAGAAAATTCACTGTGTACAATTCACTGTGGAACACAATTCACTAGTGTCTATTTTTTCGAACACAGCTAATTTACTTCGCGTTTGCATTTATTTAAATTTACATCTCAAATAGATGATATTTTGTTTATTTTCTTACATGTCAAATAAATATATGACCATGTTTAAATCCTATCAATACAATCGAAACCGAAATCTTTTTATTTTCTTTTTTTCTATGAAGAAACAATATAGAATAAAGTAAAATTAAATAATTTAAAAGAATGGCATGGGGACCAGTTCACTGTGATGGACAATTCACTGTGTGCATTTCACTGCGCGAATAGTGCACCACAGTGAAATGCAAACAGTGTATTTTCCATTACAGTGAATTGCCCCACAGTGAATTGTGCACAGTGAATTGGGCGCATTGAATTATTGTCCACGCAGTGAATTGTATTTTACAGTGAATTGTGCACAGTGAGTTGTCCATACAGTGAATAAGCCTAGACCCCTGTTTAACTTGAAGACATTAACGCTGTTTGGTAATATCAATATCTGACATGATTTCGCAATCCGTATGCCAGAAAATTAATGACATTCTTAAGGTGATAAAATCGAAAATTGAGTACACATGCGGTATTAATTGGGTTAACGGATTGGCTGTGCGAAAAATCGCCCAAAAACAAAACGCCCAAAACCCTAAAATGTCAAATCACCCAAAAGTGTTGGGTTAACTTGCATAATGAAAAAAGATCCAAAAAATGAATGCAAAATCGAACAAAACGTACGAATGGGTAGGTAGGTTGGTAGGAATGGAGGCAAAATTAGCGCTTGGTGCGCCGTTTTGATGCCATAAACTCATGAGACCTATTATTTTGTGGAGGTTGGGTATTGTTTTGATGACTGTGGTGTTTTAAGGTATGGAAATGTGTTGCTTGGGAGATGGTCCCTTTATTACCAACTTCCAAAGGAAAACAAGAGATCCTCGAGTACCTCGGACAAGGGAATTGGCCCATACCCTCCACCAGGCTTTATGCCAAGCTGTTAGCTCCGATATATCTGTCTTTGCTCAAAACCTAAACAGGCAGGGTGCTGGATGGCTTAGGGTAGGACTATATTCCCGCAAGATCAGTTCGATTTATGAAAAAACATGATACCAGCAGTAGACTTAGCCTGCCTTCACGGCCAAAGAAAAGGTTCCTGCAGAAATCATGTGTTCTCTTGATCTGTTTTGTCTACCCATAGAAGAGGTGAGATATTGATACGGTTTGTTACGTTTTATAGCCATTTAGTTGTGTTTAGCCAATGAGATTACCTATGCTCACAACTGAAAGTTCGCTAAGGTTGTCAATAAAGTACTGACCGAAGAATTGGCATCTTGAATTAGTCAAGGCAGGGCAGCAGCAGAGATAGTGGGTCACTCTGTTTCTTTTTAATTTTCATCTCCACAGCTACGACAATGAGTATTGTGAGGAATGCCCATTCTCGCTGCATGCAAGTCATTGGCCAGTCATCCGTGCTAACTGCAATGATTCTGGCTGCAATGAGTCTGACCGAGTTCTACATAAGAGTTCATTTGTGCGGGACTTGTAATAGCTGGGCCACATCTTTCTTGAGGTGGCACAGTTAGTCAGACCATTCCATCTACGATTGGATACAGATAGATAATGAGAACGAATGCAAAATCACCCAAAAACCGATTTGGGCGATTTTTCATTTATTTTTGGGTGATTTTTCATTTTTATTTGTTTAAGTGATTTATCATAATAAAAAATCGAACACTACATATTTTTATAATTTGTATATTACACAGATGACACGAGCATTATTAAAAACATGAAATAACAGGGTGGTAGCGGCGGTGACGAGAGGCCAGCGTTATCAGGGGGCGACCCGTGCCGCCCCCGCAGCTTGTACCACCGCCGCCGGCCGCTGCGTTGTTAGTAAAATTGTTATCATTACAAATTCCTACTTGATTATCTTTACTTATCGGCTTCATTTTCGGGCGTTTATTCTATATTTATAGGGCGTTTTTGAAAACATAAAACATTTGTGTGGGCTTTCTTGCACTTATAAGTTTGGCCAAAAATGTTGGATGATTCTGAATTTAAATTTTTTTTGACAAAAATATTTTGAGTAGGTAATTAAAAAAAAAAATAATGTTTTTGGCGATTTTGCATCTATATTTCTTGGGCGATCTGTCATAATGAATAATCACCCAATAAGTATGAAATAAAGAATCGGCAAAGAAAATTTTTGGGCGATTCCTCATTTTTCTGTTTTGGGCATTTTGTTTTTGGTCGATTCTTCGCTCAGCTAACGGATTGGTCGATCACGCTTCGATCACATTTAGATCGTGCAAATTATCTAGATTAATTTTCAAAGTTCTTCTACGTCAAGTGGCGAATTATTTTGCAGATGGCTTATTGCCTGGGATATCCCTGAGTTTTTAAGGAATCGTTTCTTATAACGCAAAGTGTTTCGTTTAGCATAATATAAACTGCTTCTCGAGTTGCATTAGTGAGTGGAGCATGATGATTCTATATTTTCTGGGTGACGATTAATGTTGACTTCCACACTGTAGGTGCTAACGAATAGTATGTTATTCAATGAAGATCGTTTCATAAGAAAACCCATATACATTATGCCAATTGCCAGAAAAATTCTTTAACGATTTTGATCGGTGTCTTCAGAGTTCAAACATATGATTGGGATCAATCTCTCTGAACGGAAAACATTTTTTTCGAATAAACTGAGGGTGTATACATTATTATAATAAAAAAAAAAACAGTACCACAACTGAAGGAGTCTGATGATCGGTGAAAAATATGTTTTGTCGTGTACAAAGGTTGTTGTTAAATCATTCATACTTTTCCATGTAAATTGAATTATGGTGCGCAACCTGTGGAGCCTTACTGCTGTATGTAATGATAAAAATACTCTTAAAATTTTCCTAGAAATTAAGGATTTTTGTAATACAGTTGAATTTCTTTCTGCGACGCTTTAAAGCAAATAATCATCAAGTTATTTGACATCAATATACTAAATATTAATATATATTACAGGACCCACTTAAGTTTTGGCAACAAAGATTGTAAAAATCGACCTGACCCATCCCAATTGAAAAACCTTATAAATATTCTAATAGTTAAGTTACACACACAAATTTAAGTAACTTACCTGCGGCTATAATATGAAAAACACATGGCACCCTTTGACGTCCAATTTTATTTGAAGCAACACAAAGCAGTGTTCCATAATCAAGCTCAGTAATTGGTGTATATCTTACAATGGATGAAGTACCTGTACAGAAAAGATACAAACATTATAAACATTATATGGTTGCATAAAAGATTGCAAATTCTGGAAAAATGCAGTTAATCTACAAAACGAAACGTCCACTTTGAAGCAGGTATAAACACAAAAAGCAATCCATTTTCTTAAATCAAGGAATAACTAAAAAAACAAAAGTTTTCTATGAATGTGTATAGGTATGTAAACACATACATAGGAGTATATCATTGATTCTCATAACTATACATACACTTGTACTGGACCTGATGTGACTTATGCAACTGCATAGATTTTACGGATTTTAATTAAGATCCATGTCAGATTACACTTGGAGAGTTTGTTTGCTTTGGAAATATCGTAAAATGAATGATGAAATGGTTTTAGCTTTGAGGAAAGCAAGTTCCAGAGAGCTATAGCTGGTTTCTATGTTCTGAGTGGAAATATGGAAACAGTTTCCTATCAAGCTTCAACTTTCTGGCTGGCATTGGATTGTTTATTTTTTTATTTTTTTTTTTCGCTAGATACTATTTGTTGTTTCTCATTTATGTTATGATTTTATAAATTGCAAACAAGGAGATAGCTACTGTGGGGCATTCGGCCAAGGCTGTATAATCGAAAATGGAACACATAGCCAGCCATCCGCCCGCGATTGTATAGAAATTAACAAGCAAACTGTGAATAAAACACTGAGTCCAACATTCGTATAACGACCGAATCAACAACGGTGAGCAGTCATCCGTTTGAAGAATATTGCTGCAAGCATAATTTCGTTCGCTTGCTTGATTTATTTCCTCGAGAAATGAAATTCAGATGATGACCTCAATATTGTGGTTTTTGTGATTTCGTAGAAAGCTATATCAGAAGTTGCCAGATTAACTAGATTTTTAATTTGTCCGCTGTTGTTTTCTCTTTTTGATTTCAATACAAAAAATATCTTTCTCTGAAGAAATTAATTTTATGATAGAAGTCTACCAATTAATGTGGTCAGCGAAAAACTCTTAGGGTAAATTGAAGTGGAGTGGCCGAGCAATATAACAATATCTGAGAGACTCATGAATAAAGAAGGGTAGATTAATGGGATGAGCATTAAAATGAGTAGGTATACGGTATACCTATACAAAATAAAATGCACGACTGGGTCGCACGAACTTGCTCTTGTAGCAACCTATTGGATTGGGAAAATTTAATTTGCTGAATTATGTTGAAAAGTGAATTTAAAGCACTCCAAATATAACGTTCACTCAGTTTTATTAAAATCATTAGAGCCGTTTTTAAGAAAATTAGGAAAAAACTAAAACTGTTTATGGGAGTTACCCGTTATAGCCAGGCTAAAACAAAAATTCAAATTTGTCCTCTAGGAAATCACAAAAAAGTACTAAACACGAAGTTTGAAGAAAATCCGTCCAACCGTTTGGGCTGTAGCTCAATGAACATACAACAGAACATCCGAACATCCGCACATCCGCAATTCCGGACATCCGTTTTTTTTATACGAAACCAATACTTGCCCTATTGAGCAAGTAAAAGGGGTATCTCTGTATTTAGTGGTCTGAGTTCAATTTTGTAAAGCTTTTTGCGTAAGTTGTTTAGTTGCAAAATTTTTTTTTAAAGATAAATGGCTGCAAAACTGATCGTTTTTTGGTTTAAGTATATTTTCGTACCCAGTTATCCGATTTTTTTATTTGATTTTCAAAGCCAAATAAATTTTATGTCGAAACATTTTTTTTACGAAATTAAGATGATAATGAAGACGAAAAAAGTGGGTCTGGAAATTCTGTCTGGATGTCTGTCTGTCTGTATGTCAGTCTGTATGTCAGTCTGTATGTATCAGCACCTACATCCTAAACAGCTTGACCGAATATCTTCAAATTTTGTGTGTAGGGTTTGTAGACCATTCCTTAGAGGAGAAATTGAATTTTTTTTTTGCTCAAAAAATAACGGTACCTGCCATATAACGGTTTTGGAAAAGTTTAATTGTCTCGAAAACCGCTCCAACGACTTTCTTGAAAAAAATTACTGATGGTTTTTGTTTAATTTTTTTTTTGTTAAATCGAAAAAAAAATTTTGGAAAGTCTATTAACGGTAGATACCTCTTATAGAACCGTTATTTTTTTCTTGAGCTATCTCATGAACGGGTTAATCGATTTCAAATCAAACTTTTTTTAGAAAGGTCTGAATGACTTGAACAAATTTCAATGCCAACATTATTTGCAAAAAAGCTTAATTTTAGTTTTAATTAATTTTCTAATTTATTTTTTTGCAAATTCAATATTTCTTGAGCTTAAAATGCAAACAATTAAGCACTTAAAAATGGCGTTCTTTAAATTTGTAAAAAAAAACATTTTTATAAAAAATATTAAGTAAAAACGGCTCTAACGATTTTGGAATATTTTTTTTGTAAACTCATATTTAAGCAACAAAATTTTCTACATACTTTGATTTCAACTTGAATCTTTGTAAAAAGAAGTTTTAGCACTTTTGTAAAAAATTTATGATTTTTTTTTCCTTTATATTGAAAAAAAAAAATTATTAAATTTAATTTAATTTTCGTGGCAACTTGCCACAAGAAGAAGAACGTGAAAACCAGCCATGCACCACAAGAGCAAGTTCGTGCTACCCAGATGTGTACTTTATTTATTATATATTTGAATATACTTAGGTAAATATCTCAGGAATTACTTATTTAAGCAAAATATTTGTTTGGCTTTAAAAAACAAATAAAATTAGTCATTAAACATTTAATTCGAATAAATGGCTATACGGAGATATTTTTTAGCCAAAAAAATTGAACTTCATTTTTAAAAATGATGGCCAAACTACCATGGCTTGGATCATGTTACCAACCTTTCTTTCAAACCGCTTTGGGTGTTAAACAAAGCCCAAAGGCAAAACTCAGGAAATATATAACTGTACTCGTGATATGTACGTACACTGGTGCTCTACTATATGGGAATAAATACAATTAAAATAATTGAATATATTATTTTTTAATCGTTTGCTCGTATCTTGAATATCTCAAATATTGTGTGTCTTAGAGAAAAACGTGTATTAATAAAAATTGTTTGCAACTTCGTTTAGTACGGAGTTACCGTCTAACAAAATTCGGCCCATTTAGCGGAAATTTTTCAAAATGGTGTCGAAACGACCATGATTTTGACCATATAACCCTTTTTTATACCCCTATGCATGCTTAACAAAGCCACATGACAAAACTGAGGGGACATATAACGGCACATACGTGACATGGGCTAGCGCCTAAAATATGATGGTGTATAAGCAGAGGAGTAAATTAACCCACCTGCGCGAATACAAGTACAGAAAGACATCCAGCAACATGCTGGAAAGGCCTTAATCCATTTGTTAGCAATGTTAGCATCATCCCGACACTATACCTATATCTCACAACATTTTATTAAAACTATGTATATAAGTACACAACTTTCTAATTTAAGTTCTTATTTCTCTTTTTCCTATACACACATTTTATACAATATTTCGCACATACTTAAAAGAATTCAATTTTCGTAATCAATTTTCATCAGTTCGATGACAAAAGGTTCTACTGTCATATAACGACATACCCAACACACAATATGGTTAAAATCAAGAATCAACATTTTTTTTAAGTGAAATAAAAAAACACTTTTCCAACTCACCTGATCTCGTTATGTGATTGGTGGCAACATCGATGCTTTCAGCTGAATTATTGAACGTCCAATTGAATTCAACATCAGGTGGATTTGCATCGACAGTGCATTTAATTTTTGCATCCTCTTGCTTTGCTACTCCATAGATCCGAGGTTGATTTGGCATGCATGTTGGGGCATCTGTCGTTTGTGTGTACGTAATTCAAAGCGGATATCCGAGAGATTTGTTTCCGAGTCAATTTCGTACGTGAGTGTAAACGAAAATTCCGCAAAATCGTATACCAAATTGAAAGCATTTATATATTTCAAATCGAACAAAATAGAAAATAAGAAAAGTAATTTAAACATAAATGAAGCACAAGGACTTTGAAAAGAGCACACCACTTACATAGAATGTTTAACATAAATGGGGGACTTTTGCCATCGCCTTCAGCATTATAGCCAACACACGAGTAATTGCCGGCCGTTGCCCTCGAAACACCTTGCAACACCAACGAGTGATTACTTATAATTACACCTTGTGATATATTATGTGGCAAAGGACGATTCTGTGTTGCACCGCACCAAAAAAAAAAACACCCATTTTGTACACCATCATCATCATCATCATCATCATCATCAGCAGCAGCAGCAACACAACCAATGTTTTTTTTTAGCCACGCCACAGGACGAACGAAGAAGATGCCAGACACCACCACGATGAAGAGAAATTATGGAAAAAAAGGAAGAAATAAGCAAAAGACAGCAATAAATAAAAAGGGATAATAGTAGTGCAGAATTAATATTTTTAATTAAATTTTTCGTTGAAATTTTAATTGCAGTCCTTTTAGTTATCCTTTTCATTTTCTTCTCTGTGTACCTTACATACATATACAATTATAATTATATATGTATGTATGTTTTTTTTTATTTGAGAGCCACGTTAAAATAATAATTTGCTAAACAACACTTGTTGTTGCTATAGGAAAGTTCATTTATTGTATTTTGGATAACAAACAGACAGTGTTGCCAGTTTTACTGGAGAAATAGTTCCGTATTTTTCGTTTTCGAAATTGTTCGAAACTTTTACTTTAAATTTAAGGGCTAATCTTTTCGGCTCTGATATGTGTACATTCGTTATTTCGGTTGTTACCCACATAGATTTTGTATGTATTTCTGGTTGCCAGCTTAAATAATAAATTATTAAATTTACCTAATGCTGAAAGAAAAGACTTATTATATGCAGGTCAAGTACGTCATAATTCCAGTGAATATAACAACTATTTTCTTATCATCTGATGGCAACCCTTAAATGCGAGAATTGCATGTTACCTCTTTGGTAATTCAGCATTGAAAATTCACAATTAAAGAAAAGTTCATCACTAATTTATCATCAAATCACTAAAGAGTTTTCAAAACCTCTTAGACAAAATGTGGCAGCACTGGTCTACAAACAAAAACTGTTTTCAGAATTTAAGAAATTAGTTTTTGAAATTGGTCTTTGCCCTTAGCCAGTATAAATATATAAATCCAGTCAGGTTTAATTTTTTTGTATAGTTTACATATATAGATATAGGTATCTTAACTTTTATTATTTTCTTTTTATTCTTAAATTTTTTTATTATCTTTCAGCGAATTTCAATTAAACGCAGAACATGACTGTTCTCTGGGTTATTTAAAATGAATGTCCTGTTTAAGAAGTGTTGTCCTGTGATCCATCATGAAATGAGATTGTGTGTGGGAGTGAGAAACTGAATTTTAATTGCATTTCTGCAGTTTTGTTCTTTGTGCTCAAATAAATGATATAAATACATGGAACAATAATAAACATAAAAATAAAGTTTGCCTGCATCATATCATTTGTACAACATGACAGACAAGCCGTTAATGATATTTTCTTAGCAAAGAACCTAGTCCGTTGGACTTTAATTTTAACAAATCGTGTTTTCTTTAAAAGTGCATACAATTATTTCTCTTCTGATGCTCTTTCATGAAGTTATAAGGAAAAAAAACTGAAAAAAAATTTCAACAAATGTTGAATGTTTTTGACCACACCAAGATAGCACAAGATATTCGGAGCTGCAAACTTGGTTTTACACCGTTGGTATCGATTTAAACAACTTCCCAAGAAAATAAGCGATCTGTGATTTTTTCAGACCTAAATCGATTTTTTTTGTCTTTATTGACTGACCTCCCAACTAACAATTTAGCTTTTATAAGGTCCACACTTTAGAATTTGGCAAGCAAAGCAATAGCTAGTATAGAGCTCTTATAAGCCAAATTTTCGCAAGCCACACATTTCAAACTTTGAATTAATAAAAAAAAATAGCTAAAAGGCCTTTAAAAGGAAGTTTGACAAGCTCTATACAAGGCTTGTAGATAAAGGTTCAAAATAGCTTGTATTAGGCCTTCCGAAGTTGTTTACTGATAATTTTAAAGAAAACAGCTGCTATAAGGCTCACCACGACAAGTTAATGCAAACAACTTGTGAAAGGCTTGCCTATAAATGCTTAATACGAATTTAACTATTCTGCTTATATGTAAATTGCCGGTCTTATAAATAACCTCTTAGTAACAACATTACAGTTCTAAAGAAAAAAAGGAAAGGTAAGTATCAAAAATCTTTAAACCGAAAAGAAGTGCTTACAAAAATAATTTATTAATATGAAAATATGAAAAAACTAATAAAGATAATTATTTCTCTCCCTTCAACGTTAACATTTTTTTGAAAACATTTTCTTCGCATCATATTTTTCTGAACAACAATGTGGCGTAGAGGTAGAGTGCTGGAGTGGTGCGTGGAAGTTCTCGATTCTGAGTTCAAAATCCAGGTAAATAAACACTTTTCTTTTTTATTAAAAATATAATTTCAATCTTTACAGAATACAGTCAAAATATTTTTGGGCCCTGACTGCGAAGGAGGAAATATCTAAAAATACAAATACAAAAATAATAAAATTGCTTAATGTACTAATACCTACATTTTTTATTAATTTCTTAATATGGCCTTTATAAGGCATTATATAAACATTTACGGCAAGCTGTCATTAATAAAATGGATTGGGTAAGGCTTTTCTACAACGTCCAACGCAAGCTATTAGCAAAGGCGTCATTAAAATGCTTGGGTAAGGCCTTTTTACAACATCCAAGACAAGCTATTAGGTATAAGCTGTCATTAAATGGGTTGTATAGAACCGTTTTATAACATCCAAAGCAAGCTATTTCCTGATATAGAACCTGCCACCAAAAGTCTTATAGGAGCTATATAGCTTGCGCAGTGTGCGCCAAAATAACTTGTATAAAGCCTTTTACTATTTTTATAGAAGTCTGAAAATAGCTTGTGTTGAACCTACAAGTTAAATTGTTAGTTGGGCTTGCTCAGTCAATAAAGCCATCGAAGGTCGCAAAAATCGGCAGATCGCTGATTTTTATTGGAAGTTGTTAGGATAGATACCAACTGTGTAAAACCAAGATTGCAGTTTCGAAAAGCTTTGTGCTAATTTGGTGGTGGTCAAATAACCTCAACATTTTTATAACTTCATAAAAGTGAATCAGACACAATTTTCTATAATTTAAGCTCAACAGCACCTCTGTTGGTCTAGATATAATATGTTTGGAAATAACCACTTCAAATATTAACTATTTTTCCTAAAAAGTTCTGTTTTTTTTTTTTTTAATTTAGACCAGATGATCTATACAAAAATAAAAGGCACGACTGGGTCGCACAAACTTGCTCTTGTGACAGGTAAGCTAGGATTTAACAGTAAAAACGTGTACTTCTCTTGCATTTTGTATAGTCATTCAATTTTTGCATACGAAATAATTTTTTAAATTCTTTCAATTAATTTAAAACGCAATAATTAAAAATTCAATAGGTACCTAAATAAAAATAAATAACTTTGAAAAATAACTTATAACAAACCAGAGTTTTCCCAGATAATTGTGGTATGCCAAGTAATTATTAAATATTACAATATATTTTAGAGTTTTTTTTTACGAAAATTGTACTACCAGTTTTTGCATACATCGTTTTTTTTTCCAAACAACTTTTTAAAAATATTTTTATGAAAATTTTTGAGAAAAAAAAATTCCAAAAACCCCCCTGGCGGTCACCATAAAAAGCCTACATACCAAATTTAAAGGATATTTGCCCAACCGTCTAGACTGCAGGAGCAATGACAGACAGACAGACTGACATACTGACAGACTGACAAACAGATTTGCAAACTGACATACTGACATACTGACAGACTGACAGACTGACAGACTGACAGACTGACAGACTGACAGACTGACAGACTGACAGACTGACAGACTGACAGACTGACAGACAAACAGAATGACAGACTGACAGACTGACAGACTGACAGACTGACAGACTGACAGACTGACAGACTGACAGACAAACAGAATAACAGACTGACAGACTGACAGACTGACAGACTGACAGACTGACAGAATGACAGACTGACAGACTGACAGACTGACAGACTGACAGACTGACAGACTGACAGACTGACAGACTGACAGACTGACAGACTGACAGACTGACAGACTGACAGACTGACAGACTGACAGACTGACAGACTGACAGACTGACAGACTGACAGACTGACAGACTGACAGACTGACAGACTGACAGACTGACAGACTGACAGACTGACAGACTGACAGACTGACAGACTGACAGACTGACAGACTGACAGACTGACAGACTGACAGACTGACAGACTGACAGACTGACAGACTGACAGACTGACAGACAGACTGAAAGACAGACTGAAATACAGACTGACAGACAGACTGAAAGACAGACTGACAGACAGACTGACAGACAGATTGACAGACAGACACACAGACAAAATTTCCAGACCCAATTTGTTCGACTTCGCTATCATCGTAATGTCATGTTTGATTGTTATCTCAAAACTTTTTTACTGCACGAATTCATAACTTGCCTTATAGTATCTATAATCGCAGCAATAAGGCAATGGTCGCAAAACAATATAGCATTAAGTTTGGCTTTGGGATATTGTTTGGAGCATGGTTCCAGTATTATAATGCTTTTGCAGTTTCGAACGGGGGGTGTTGGTAAAGGCAAGATATTAGGACTTTTTTTTCGGAATCCGGCCTATAATTGCATTGTCTGGCGATATTGACACGAATTCCAAGAAAAGTCCGAAATCTTGTAGTTCCCCCCCCCCTCCTCCTTCAGTGAACAAAAAAAAACAAATTAAATAGGTAAATCGGTAATATTAATTATTAATTACACGCCCACTTATTAATTGTTTAATTTAAATACAGTACTGAAGTTACAAAATTAGCATTTCTATACCTTTTGCGCTGCACAAATAACAATACTTATCAAAACTCCATTGGTTGTAAGTGATATAACATAAATTACATAAACCGTTCAACGTCTGTTATCGAATTTTCGTTAATGGAAATTTCTGTTAATCGACTGGGATGTTTTCTAAAACAAGATTTTTTATTTGCTTTTGAGTTCTTCTTGCATTAATTTGCGGAACAAGGCCAAAAATTCACAGTTTTACACCCAACGACTCTACTTAAATATAATATGCTATATAATTTGCAAAAAAAAATTTGTATATTATTTGCTGCAGTGTTTCATTTCCACAAGCTGGAAGTGATTATTTAGTATGTGTCAGTGCATATTTAAAGGACAAGAACATTAAAAAAATTAAGCTTTGGACTTGGTCCATTAGTTGTGCAAATAATTTCTTAAAAAAAAAAAAAAAACAATTTCAGTTCTTCATATAATAATGTAAGCTCTTATACCTGCACTAATTGCATGTTAATGAGTTTTTTTTAATGTACAGAGCGCATTGCATATAATTTTTTGATGCTGGTAAAGTCTTTGCTTTTTATGTTCTATATAATGTTCGTTAGGTGATGGTATAGATAAAAAGGCACTAAGTATTTAAGAAAATTTATTATAATGATGAAAATTGTATTGCGTGCATGGTGGTTATAGTGCAGTTAAGGTGGTGAATTATGTAAAGGGAGTGCGATGATATAACCGTAGATAGATGTTGAAAGTACATAGATATAAGTTTTTTATGAATATAATTTATAGTTACAGTAGTTTATTTCGATGCTCCATTATGTTTCATGGACAAAAGGACATGCTTCCATACTTTTTATAGACACCTATTATATAGTACTTTGAATCGGTTTTAGATGTAGGTCGTCTCCTTCATCCGTTGAAGGACATCCCTATATAACTTTTTTACTAGTTTTTCAGTATAGAAACCCAGTTTTAAATCTATATTAGAATCGCGTTATTCTGACTAAAATCTTGCGACAATATATTTACGTTGAAGAAAAACGGTAGGGGTATTCATCTAACGACGCGTAAATCTAGGTTTGATGTAAAAACTTATCTTTCTCTTTTATAAGACAAAATACCAATTCAGTTATAAGTGATTGGATCTACCTTGTATTGCTGTTTAACATTTTTTTATATATTTTTTTCATTCTCATTCTCTATTTTTTTTGAAAATTTCTAAAATAATGCTCAAATTTTTATAATATAAAATTCAATCTAATAGTCCAGGCAAATTATCGAAAGTAAGCAAACAAATTGTGAAGTTCCTGAAAATTCGTATTCTGGTAGCAAAATATATGCTCTTCAAGATTCTGAATAGTCCCGAGATCTAAGAGGTGAGCTCGACTCTACAAATCGGGCTAAAGCCTCCTCTAGGCTCACCACCACCGTCGCAACGGTTCTGAAGAGTCTAACAACATCTGCTTGAACCAGTTTTACCACATATGCAATTTGAGACGAATCAAACAAAATAATATGAGAAGGGGGCATATCAACTATCCCGCATTTTACCGGTAGGGGTATTTTTCTAAAAAAAAAAAAAAATAGGTAGGTACAATTACACGTAAAAGAAAAAACGGTAATACTTACGAGGTCCATGTGATACTTTTGTTAGACTCATCAAAACCGCTGCGCCGCGCCGGTGGTAAGTGCAGTGGAGGCTTAAACTTGAGTTAGAGTCGTGCTCACCTTTTAGAACTCGGGAATCTTCAGAATCTTGAAGAGTATAATATTATTACTCTACCAGAATACGAGTTTTCAGGAACTTCGCAATTTTTTATGTTTATTTCACGAATTTTGAGCTAATTTTCCTGGAATAAAAGAAGTGCGCAACGTAGACCACTAGCAATATTAAGTTTGCTTAGTTTTTGTTCGTTTTGCTTCGTTTTTGTAGCGACAAACCAAAAACAGTGCCTTATCCATTTTCTAAAAAGTTTTATTTGGCAGCAGAATCGTTTTTGATTTCCAAAATCTGGCAGCACGTCAATGTCAACGTGAAAAGGATCGGTCGCCAATAGATATATGCATTACCACTGCACGAGTTAGGGAAGTAGCGCTTTAATTCATCCGTGAGCTTCTGCAAATGGTTTGATTTTTGTGTCAGCTTCATCGAAAACCTACATAAAGCATACTTCTCTGATGTGTTCGCAAAAAAAAAAAAAAACTTTTGCAACTTTTCGGTGTAGGTCGTGATTGTATCCCGGTGATAAATAATGTCTAGAGAGATCGTCCAAACTTCCATTTTTAAATTGCAAGAAGGTCTTTACCCCTCCACTTTTGAGGCATTTGGTCACCACAGCTATAAGTTTGAAGATGAAATCTTGGGCCATCTAAGCCCGAAGTCTCCCAACTTTTCTTAGAACGTATATACCCTGTCTGGCCCTGTCACTGTTGTAGAAGGTAGTTGGTTGAAGCCCTATAGTTATATCCACCTATCATAGGGGTATACCTAAATAAGTAAGAATATTTCAAGACGCCGATACCGATTCCAATATAATTTTGTTGTTCTCCGTGATAGAATGTATTTTGAGGTTTCATCTTTATATCCAAGAAACGTTTTAAGTATTTCTCCGCACGCTATACTCACACATTTATAACAGCCTGCTGCGTTACTTTGCTAACCCCCGCAATCCGTGTTATTGTGTCTTATATTAGCAATGATAAATTTTAGAAACTTCGCGAAAACTTTTCGATTTATTCAACACTGAAATCCTCCTGGTTTTGTGGTTGGATACACTTTTATACTACTTTTATCGAGCTCTACTGTATATTCGAAATATAAGCAATGCTCTATAAAACCCCTCAGTTGTTTTGTCCTTTGGCCGTTTGGCATTTTTTTTTTCTAAATGACTTTTTTGTTGTTTTTGTAAATACATAAAGAATTTTGAAATTTCTAATCACCACTGATTGCCAACTAAATGATATATTATGTATCGAAAGATTAAAGCGAACAAATAAAATGTGAAATGAAAATTGCGAACCCAGTTCTGACATCTGAGGTACTTTATTTAAATCGCCAGAATTCATATACCTTCTATTATATTCTTAAAACTCAAGAAGTCCTACGTGTACCTAAACCACACATTATTCTGCTCCTTTTCTTCTTACATATAGAAAATAAATTTCCAAATTTGTACAACATTTACAGTAAATGCTTTTTCAATTAATAGACAAATATAATATTATTTGTATTAGTTGAAGTGTATAATATAATCAGAGAGGAGTTCTTTGAATTGATAAAATGAAAATAACAATTAATAGTTCGGCATGTGAAGTGAATTTACCACTTAGACCTCTGCATCTTGTCTTGATTAATTGTTATCCTTATATTCTTATCCATATACATGAAAAGCGTTTTCTCGACATTGCTTAATGCTGATTTCACCCATTGCATCACACATATACAATTCACAGTTGAGCGCATCCAAAACTCAATAATACTTATTGAAACCAATGTTTGCTAACATCTATTTCAATAATTGATAGAACAACATTATAGATATATAGGTATAGATATAGAGGTATTCGGGCCAAAATTTCCTTTCTTTGAGACGATTGTATAATAATGTATCTTGCATTTGAATATTCCGATTAATTTGAATTTTCGATTTGCCATACCGGATGGAAAATAAACGTCTGTTCCCAACCCTATAACATCAGCCAATTGATATTTCGACGAAAGACAAAACGAACAATATTAGGGATTTCAAGACTCAGGAAGCAAAATTTTGTAAATATCATACGATAACCAAGAATTTCGATTACTGCAAGCCATGATGATGAATAAACTTACATTATGCCGCCATTCGACTTTGTAAACAATCGGATGAGCTGTTACCAGACAATCGAAATAAACATCTGTGCCTTCTCTGATCGTACTCGGGTCAAGGGATGTACCCAGGCGTACGTAGGTCTCTGGAACGTCTGTAAGAAAGATAAATATCGAAAATTTAATGGATATTATGTTTGAGTAATATGTGGAAATAAGAATGTTGTATTCTAATGGTCTGTTCGGTTTATCAAATTTCACTAAAGCAATATTGCTTTATGGCGGGTATTATGTACATAATATTAAGATACTCTGAAGATGTGCCATTGCATAAATAAAGCAATAAGTATTTGCCTTCCAGATAGACAATTTTTTTTGCCATACTAATACATCATTTAAGACAGTGTGTTTATATAGATATTATATCTATAGAGAATTAGATTGAGAAACTGTAAGAGGGTTTTGTTTAGAATTATTTACAAATTGGATGCATCTTCAAGGATTTAGATACTTATTTGGAATTAGTTTAAAGGTTCTGTCGTATAGTATTTAGCGTAAGCAAACTTTCATTGTAATAAGAAATGGATTCTTACACTTAGAAATATAAGACAAAAAGCTATTAGACATTTTGTGGCATATTCTGAGACACTGTTTAAGCTGTTTCTAGAAAAAACTCGTGTTTATCCTATATTTAAAATACATTGCCTAAATCCAGGCTAAGCAAAACTATTAATATGCTAAATATGGCCTATGTATTTATATTAAAAATACAGTATAATCTTGAAAAGATGAACAGATGTAATAATAGTCCCGGTTCATCTATTCAAATTGCTGATTTTTATATGTTGAAAGATAGTTTAAGTAATATGTACATATTAATATATAGCTATTCTTAAAAAAAACATGAATTTCCTCTATCAAAAATAAAACAACAATTCTTAAAAAACTCCATAATAGTAGAGGAAGTGTATCAATTATGGAATACGCTCCTAATATGGAATAATGCGATATTTTGGAAACCACGTTACGTACGCATCTGTTAATTTCTGTTAAATATTCCATTTCATGAGTATATTCGTTGTTGGTATTCTTGCGAATGGCAACAGCTTTAAAATGGCGCAGTTATTAAAAGTAGACAAAATATTTTTGATAAAACTTTTAAGACGATTTTAAATTTAATTGACAAATGATTTAATTTTTGAATGCAACCTTCCCACCTTTTTTTCTTTTATGGTAGTAATAAATACTTATATAATGCTCATTAAAAATTTATTTTTATTGTTTTGAACACAGGAATTGCAGTATTGATATATTGAGTTTGGTCAAAATTCATTGTATTGTAGTTGAACCACATAACGGACTCGGTAGAACAATTATCAAAGAAAGGATCCATATGTATCAGTTATCTTTTGGACAGTCGAATTGAAATTGGATGAGTCCATGGTTTGCACATTCTTAGGAGATAACTGAAATATTTCATATTTTAATTTTACATTGTTAAGTACCTAGTATTTGCGTTCATAAAATTCAATGGTCTTATTGATTTCAAGTCAAACACTGGAAAATCGTATGGTTCTAGGACGTTTTGTTTTCAAGCTAATCAAAAATAATAGTATAATGATGGGCTTAATTTTCTTGTTTTTATGAAAAAAAAGGTTTGGTTATTTTTGAATAACGACTTGTCAAAAAAGCCTTAAAACCATGCGGTTTTCAGTGTTTTTCTTGAAATTGATAAGAGCATTGAATTTTCATAGTAGTATTAGAAAAAATAATAGTAATAGAAAACATTTTGATAATTTTTTTTTTTATTCTTTTTTCAAAATTTTGAGTTTCAAAATAAATTAAAAAACTGTTCACTAAAATAACTTTTTTTTAAAAGAAAACGAAAGGGGAGATATCTGGCCTTGCAGAAGGGTATAACATGACATTTAATGTATGACTGTTGTTTTTTTACATTCTTTTTTCTGTCTTAAGTCAATTTTTAGAATATTACACCTGTTTTCCCCACACCTGCCAAAGCCACCGCTAATCAAGGTTCGTGTAGAACACAATTTGATGCCTCATCTAGGGCGAACATACATATAAAAATTTAGCCTTTATACAATGACGTATGTCTGGCGGTCGCTGCCTCTCCATCTATTATGTGAACAAACTTGCAAGTCAACATAAAATTAAAAATTAAATCCATTTTTATGATCAGTAAACAATGTTCATTGTCTACAAGGGGGGCAAGACAACAGAACTTAGAGATTAATTCGACCAAGAACAAAATAAGTGAAAAAATGACCAATTAATAAAAATTCAATAAAGAACTCATTAAATGTTGGTAGACAAAAGTCTTGCTTAGAGCCAAGGGGGGGGGGGGGGGCAAGTGCCCCCTCCCTTGTCCACCCCTGCGGACGCCTATGACACCACCGAGCCACGCTTAGCCACTGCCTTGCAACCCCTACGGAACTGCGCCGCTGCACCAGAACGGTATATAAAAGTGGCTGCGTGAAAACATTTTGAAATAATTTTTTTCTTGCGTAAGATGCCAGCAAATTGGTAGCACATTGCAAAAAATCTTTCGAAAAAAATTAAATTAAAAATTTTATTTGAATATTCACGCGTTTTTTGTTCATGATGTTTTTTTCTTTGAAAAACATGCAATATAAATATATCTGCAATCTTTGAAATAAGACCGCAAACAATTTTATTTGTTAAATATACTTACATTGAATATCGAGTCGCCAACCATCTTCTAATGGCTCGGATGGTACTGCATGGTTATAGGACCGACACGACAGATACTTTCCAGCATCTGTTCTGTTCAGTGTTATTGACAATGTACTCGTTGTTTGATTTCCATCACTGGATGTCTGTAACAGAAGAAAAAGGGAAAACATAAAAATGAATTAGATTGGATGAGTATTAGAAAAGAAATATTGCATCCAATAGAACCTATACAATATAAAGTGCAACCAAAGAAGAGAAGGAATTCAATTTCACTAAGGAACAACAAAAAAAAAAAAATTAACATTTCCCATTGAAAGACATACAAATGCGGAAAATCTATAGGAAGTGCTGCATCAAGGAGCTGTTGTATCTTTTGTGCAACAAACCTCTTTGAATCCCTCATAGTTACCAAAGAAAGCATTTTATTTTTCTCCAAAGTGCATTCAAGGTTGATTCGATTCTATAATATTATATGTGAACTTGTGCTATGCATATATGTATGTTTATAAATGTTTGATGGAAGAATGCTGTTGCATATAATATAGTATCCTTTGTAAATGATGTCTTCGATAAAGTAACAACAGATTGCCCTTCATTCTTTGGGATGTGGGTCAAAGTTGAAGAAGTAACTTACTAGTTTTTTGATGCAAAACGAACAATTGCTGAGAAGAACCGTATGCACCAGACGCAGAGGTTTTACTCTAGGAATAAAGTGAGTTAAGACTTTTGATACATATGCAGGATGCAACCACATTTAAGCTGAAAAATATGTTGACTGATGGGAGAGAATAAAATACATTAATAATATAAAAAAAAACACTTCTTGGGAATTTGCAGAAATCCAATTCGATTTCCGTGTAATAATACTAAGCTCCAAAAAGGGAAACTTTATAACCCTCTCGCCGGCTCACCACCAAGAAACCAATACTTGCTCTATTGAATAAATAAAACGGTTAAAATGTTGGTAACATAATATGTTTATGGAAGTATAGCACATATAGAAAGTGTTGCACCAATTTAAAATCTTGATGAAACGCGCCAACTTTCTAAATAAAACTTGCCATAAAAATATAAATTAATAGCTGACCCGGCGAACTTCGCTTCGCCTAAAATTGATTAAAAATGCCCCTTTCAAAAGTCTATAACCATGTTTTTTGAAAGAATGAAAATACTTTGGAATGATATTGATTACAATATATTCCATTTGCATGGATAATAATATTTCATAAATTTTAGGTCAGTGTAACGCTTTGATATAAACAATGTTGTTTTAATAATTTGTTTATAAGTCTCCATGTTATGTGATATCATATTTAAAATAAAAATAAACCATTATTAAAATAATGAATTTAATTATTTAGCGTAAGCTTTGTGAATTTCATACTTTTCTAGTGCGTCTAGTTTTGTAAATTTTTTACATGTATGTAAAAGTATTATGTTCGTCGCGAAGTCAGTAAAGTTATGGTTTTTTTCTGATGTGTTGGGCGAAATTTGATTTTGTATTTTGTTGTTTGTTGTATTGTCTGATGCGTAAACAAACGATGCAAATGGCTTTGATATACGCAAACACGCCACATATGGTTGTCCATGAGAAAATGAAGGAAATTCTAGATTAATGCCACACATTTTCAATGGCCTTGCTATTTGCTTGGTTTCATGTCGAAAGAAAGATTAAATGCGTTTAATCTCAAATGACAATAGCACTTTTTTGCCTTTGAACTAAGCATTGATTATGATTCCTTTGATGACGTTGTTCATTATTTTCTCCACCGTCAACTGGGTCCCTTATCAAAATGTTGGTTAGTTTAGAAAGCGCAACATTATAATGACAGAGCTGACTATAGTTGCAATTTAGAAACTTTGAGGTGGTATAGACATATCCAAAAAAATTTAAAATTACTTCGAAAATCCATTGTTCTTTTTTTTTTGGTATTTGAGATTTTGTCATTGCATATTATGTCATAGTCCGGCATTGTGACTCGGGACTGGCCTTCCCAATTTGTCCAACGCCACGCATGACCAGACACATGACTTCAATCAACAGCAGTGAATCGTTGCGGATCTCACATTTTAAGTTCGGCATTTGATGTTGTGAACTCTATCTAAAATATAGTCGACCAAGTCTTCCTTGTATTTATATCAAAAATTAAGTGTGTTAGATGGAAAACATGGGAAGATGATAATGGCGAACAATGTACCAATTTGGCGAGCGAATTCATCCGCTGACTGGATTCTCAAAATGTGGTGCAAAGCAGACCATTAACCTGTAAAAACAGTCCGCAGGCGCAGGTTATTGAACAAAGTTGGACCAGTTACTTTGACCAAAAGCAATATCAATTAGAAGCATTCGTCAATTATTGAATGATCAATAATTTTTTTCGTATAATATTCAAATTTTTGAAAAGTTTGGGCTCCGTAATAGGCTTACCTGTTTCAATACGAATCTAACTAAAAACCTCCCATACACATCGGATGATAAACAGTTGAGTTATGCGCGTATATTGTTATTATTCTCGTATTACTTTCCAAATTAAAAAAAATTTAATTTTTGGCTCCGTTGTGTTCTTACCTGGTTCAATAAGAATAAAACAAAAAAAATTACGAAAATCGGCTGATAAACAACCGAGTTATGCGTGTTCAAAAACACACGAAACTTATTTTTATTATATATAGATAAAGATAATAAATTGCAATAAAACAAAATTGTGCAGATCGCAGCTTTTTTTTTTGTTCGAAAAATTCTTCAAAGTGTCTTATTCTCAGTCCCCTGGCATATGTCACCTTCCCATTTTAACATCAAAAAATCATAGCCGTTCTTCTAGTTCTGTTCCCACACTGACAAGAACCCTAACATATTGTAACCTTAAATAAAACAAAATTGTTTTGATATGATAGATTTTTTTAATAATTGAATTTTTGGTTTGAAATATGTGAAAATATCAGTCCCCTGGGTTTTAATCCCCTGGCAATTTTATAAAAAAGGGTCTAAAATTCTTTCTATAGGTCTGAAATTTTTTTTAAGAAGATGAAGCATTTAAACGGGTTTTGTCGAGGGTTTTGCTATGCAATCTTAAATCGATGATCAAACATATCTTTTTATCGGCGATATCGAAGCTATAAAAAACAATTTTACAAGCCTTTTTGGAGTCTCTGTTATCATGATAAATCATGCTGATATGGAACAGTTGTTTCTGCCATTCAAATAAAAAGTAATATTTTCAATACAATATGTATGGTAATTTATAAGATATATTTGTTTTTTTATCAGTCCCCTGGTAACAAAATCTCAGTCCCCTGGCCTTTTATCAAAAATTTTAAATAAATTTATTATTTCATATGTTTTTTACTGACCGCTTTCACTAGTCTTAAAGGACATTCTAACACATATCACTAGAACTAATTTGTACTACTTAATGCTTCCAAAAAAAATTTCCATTTTTTGTAGAATCATCCATATATATAATCAATCTACCTAAAAAAATAAAATATGAAACAGTAATACAACTTCCCCTAAAATAAAATAACTACGAAATAAAAATGAAACCACTAAAACTCCCTGTAGCTTTTAATAATTAGGTGACGTAGTTTTTTTCTGTTCAAGTATCTTTTCATGAAAAAAAAAAAAAATACAAAAAATAAATCAATTTTATATTACACACAAAAATAAATCACAAAATGGTTAAGTTTTTATCATTGTATACTTACAGTCTCTGTCGTTTTCTCCAATCGTTGTCCATCCTGCCACCACGTTATCACAGCAGGCGGTCGAGAGCCAGCACTTTGGCATAAGAGATCATATCGACGTCCTGCCGATAGTGGTGTATGCGCTCCAAGCAGTCTTATATTTAATGGAGGAACTGTGCAAACAAAAAAATTACATACAAAATATATTAGAATTCAGAAGGACATAATTTATGAAGAGATAGCTTTAATGAAAAAATAGAAAAAAGTAAACGAATTTTGGCATTTTGAGTTCATTTGAAGGGATTCTGATGAAAAGCTTTTATTTTTCAACCAAATGCAACATGGAATTAAATAAGGTTTTTATGAAGTCAAATACATTTATATTTAAATATCAACACAATAGAGTAATCTCATAAGTATAAGTGCCATAAATAAAATAATGATAAAGGAGATTAATTTTATTGAGTTAACATTTCTGACAAATTATTAAAGTTTACACGTTATTTTATTAAATTTAATTTTTTTCTATAGTTTCCAGAACCATACCATCGGTAACAGAAATAAAGACTAATTGATTTTGTGGTAAATAGGGGCTGAGCAAAAAATCGCCTAAAAATTAGCTAAACAAATTGTTGTTGTATTTGTTTTCCATATTTTGGGTTTTCTATATTTTCCTTGTGCAAATCCATTTTTCAAAACAGTTGAAAAAGAAAAAAATGCAAAACTACTATAAAGGTACTAAAAAAGTTTTGTGAGTTTATGGCGTATAAAGATTGAGGTAGGTATAAGGGAGCATGCTTCCCCCCTGCAACCCAAAATGCTTATAGGCTTGATTCTATGCAAAATTTCTTTCGAATTTAGTGTTTTTTTTAGTATTAAGAAGTACTGAAATTTGAGATTTTCGTTTTTTACTTTTTACAGAAACCTTTAAATGCCTATCCTTTTAAACCGAACCCAACTAAATGAAAGCAACAATCAGTCAACACAACACCTCTTCTTGTCACACACACACACAATTAGAAATAACAAGGATTACATTTTTTATTTGAACGTACAAGCTTAAACACATAGTATTATGTCTTCAAACAGTTCATCAAACTAGACGCCTTTCTACGAATCTAAATCACTGACGAGGGCATATAGCATATATTTTACTTAATTAAAGGATCCAATTAATTCAGACCTCCACCGCACAGTATCTACAATATATCCCCACTCAACTGTCAAATGCTAACCTAAATTTCATTAGCACTTTTTTTTTGCCTACAATTTTCTCTTCAAACAGCATTCTATCCTTTTGGCAGGCAAAACTCAATGGTAATGTGTCCTTTGAAAACATATAAGGCTTCTTGTACATAATCAATCATTATGGTTACTTTCACATTCGACTAAATCGTTCGAAACCCCAAGGATATATCAAATGTAATCAAATCCCTTTGAGCCATATCACTTCCAATGAATCCACACATTCAGTTTCACTTCATCTTCAATCGAAGGATGCCTTTTGGCATTCCTTCCCGCACCAACCGATGAGTCAGTTGGTTCTATGTTTATATATATGGTATAACTCCGGTTCTATAATAGCTATCTTCTTCTCATCATAGAATGAAGCAGAAGTCGAGAAAACGCAATCGATACCACATCAAATGTGGCAAGCAAATCGCTTTATATTTTTATCCTTGCGCCTGATTGTAAAAATCGAATCTTCTATTCATGACCGGAAATCAATTACTTGTTATAATATTTCAAATTCAATATTCCAGAACAAATATTTTATTTCAAAGAAAATGGATTGTATATTTAACCCGTTGCATGAGACAACCATTTCCTCCAATATTAGCTTTTTATTGTTAATGAGGATTTCTTTATTGTCCTCATAACCATGAGGAAGGAAGTAATATAATGACGTCAAAATAATAAGTTAAGTGAATTTTGTCAAAAGGGTTGTTACATGAAATTTTATCATAATTAATATTTTTCGAGAAATTTAGAATTTGGTATCAGTTTTTCAAACATAAAAAAACTTTTTCAAAAATTACTTTTTTTCAATTTTTTTTTTACAGTATTATTCAAGTTTAGCACTTGTTTTAGAAAATTAAATTTGGTTAAAATCGGTGCAGCAGTTCAAACGATATGCGAAATAACATATATAGGTTATATGGCAGGTACGGTTAATAAGCAAATACTGAAAAAAAATTAGGATGAAAGACACTTATATACTCATGAAATCACTCATATAAAATTTTATTAAAATTGATCGTATTTTTTTTTGAGAAAAATGGATTTATCGGTTACGCTTATATGGTAGGTACCGTTATTTTTATACCTAAGTCGAAAATAAAAAAATGTCCTAGGATATTTTTCTAAAAATAGCTTGTACCAAGATTGAAGTAAATCGACTGCAAGTGTCGATACATCCAGAAAGACAGATACACACATCCAGAAAGACAGACAGACAGATTTTGCGGACGTAGTTTTTCGGTCTTCTCTATCATCGTAATATGTCATGTTTGATTTTTATCTCAAAACACAAAAGTTTTTGTAAGAGTGTATAACTTGCCTTATAATTTTGCATAAAAAACTCACACAAGCGTAGAAAAACGCAAAAATACGAACAAATCTTTTGAGCTGCACAAAACTGAATTGCCGAACTAGGTACATTAAAACTTGGAGACCTTCAAAACTTTTGTCAAATGGCCTATAATCTATATGTATGTATTTAACTCCCTATTGAATGCATTACATAAAATGTATACAAAGTGCAAAGAAAACTAAAACAAAAAATAGCACAGTGGTACGCATGTACAGTGGACACACTGTTAAAAGCGTTTTCCAAATGTTTCTTGTTCGTTTAAGAGTGAGTAATATTATTGGCGGGTATAAGGGTATGAAAATTGGTGTCAGCGTCCTGTTGGCAGAGTCCGCTTATGAGAGAGATAATTATATGAAAAATGTGGTATCTATTTATGTTCGTCCGGTTATAAAAGGCGTCCGTAAGTAGAGCGAGTACACTGTATACCTTTTCTAGTAGAATTATTTGGTGCTATAGAAAACTTTGGTACGTAATGCGTAGCATATGGTCCACTTTATATTCGTTTGTCTGCGGGCTTGATTCGAATCATTTGGTTTGAATGCACTCGTTAAAGCTTATCACCTATAAATCTTAAAAGTCTTTTCTGAATTCTATATAGAAGACTCAGAAACTCCAACGCATTTTGTTTTGTCCATTTGGACAATGCTTTCAAGATCAGAATAAAAAACACTTATCATATACAGTGAAGCTTATTTTCCAGATTCAATTGACATGCATGAATAAGAGGAATTGCGTGTTTCAAGCAATAGAAGATCGTTTATAAGAATGACAAAATAAAAAAAATTGGAGACAAAAAACGGAGCCCTGATGGAGACCACCTGATTTTTTTTTATTATAAATTTAAGATTAGAAACCATTTAATATTATTTGCTTTGTCTACCTTAAGAAGACTGAAAAGTTATTTCTAATCTAGCGAAAGAGTTATATTATACATACCTCTATAGATCAAATGGATAAACAAAATTGCTGCCAAAATCCATCGAATACTTTAGAAATATCTATCGCTGGAAATGTACATGACGCCTCCCCAACGAACGGAAAAGCCGCCAATGATATGGGTGTGTTAACAATGTACATTACATACATAAAATGATAAATGAAGCTTTTGCCGATACTATCACCCTCCTTTGAATCAGCTGGTATAATAATTTCACGAAAAATGCGATGGAGTGACTCGGGCGAAAGAAGGACAAAGAGCTTTTATTTCGGAAGCTTCATCGAAACATTTAACGTCCTTGATTGATGTCGATTTGCTGTCAGAAGAAGAATTATGTAATCTTAAACCACCGCAAGTAAGGAATACATCGTTGGTCATCATGTAAGAAATACACCGGGTATGATCTAGTACAATTATTATATTCATATAATAAGCGAGGGGATATAATATGAATACCCTTATACTGATTTCACACAGAGCGAAATATTAGGGAAACCGAAGAAAAGACTATAGAAGGCTAGGTATAAAAAGAATCTCTGTACTCAACTGTAGGTCCAATGTTGTGCTCGAGGATGAACTGATGCTGATGGGCATTCCTTGCAGTGCAAGTATAACGATATACCCCAACATGGGAATCTATCAGTACCACATTTTTGTGAGGATCCGGCTTTGCAACAACTATAGACGCATTTGACCTTTTAAATAGCTTTGACAAACTCATATCTATAGCCTTTTATGTAATCTAATTTTTATTGTTGAGAAGTGACGTTATTAACGTTTGAGAATGCTGCGAGCAATCGCACGTACACGATCCAGCCCTTAGAAAATGTTAACGCCAGAACAAGAAATAGAGGCAGACCTCATCTCTGATGGAGTGATCAAGTTTAATAAAATCTCCCCCAACTTGAGAAATGAAACCCGACACAGGATAAGCTCGGGTTTAAGCAGGTTATACAGAGTCATATTATGCAAAGTTCTAAAGCATTCAGCTCCCTGTTACGCCATTTAAGCGAGTATAAGTTCAAGAAATAACCACAACTTAAGAAAATCTAACATTATATCTGAGAAACATTACAGGTAACCCCATTCGTTCCTTTTTTCTGACTTTGAAAACATTTTTCATAATCCATTTCTGACACATATTATTTGAAACATAACCATATGTTACCATTGTTTTCTTAAAATGATGACATTTTACCCAATTTAATGCTAAAAATTATTAAATAAAACTCGGCAAAAAGGACTTCCGAATACCCTAAGGATAGGTTGACTTTTACCATTATATAGAATATGGATTCCTTGACGCAATCACACTTACTTCCCTTTGCCATCAACCTTCCTACGTTCAGATTCTTGTCTTAAGTGAATCAAAAACTAATATTTGAAATTGAATTTGTAACGGATTGCAAGGAAAATAATGTATGTGTATGTCTATATATTCAACATAATGGATGGAGTGTAATATGATGTATCCTGTCCGTCATGTTATACGATGAATATGAGTGTGGGGTGTGTTATGTGTATATATTGAGAAGTGTGTCGCAAGGTATGGCAATATTAAAATTATACTTCCAAGTCAAAGCGAGGCATAGACGATGTCCACCCACAAGGCAAAATACATATCTATATACATCTATACTCTAAAGAAAAGGTAAATTTAAAGTTCAGAGCAGAAGAAGGATTGGGATTTTAAAAGGAAGGATATACTGGTGAACGAGCTTTGAAAATCCTAAAGGCATTATATACTCACAGTTCATATCAATTTGTACTACTGATTCAATTGGTGTTGCCCTGGGATGATTGTTTGCTCTGCATGTCAGTCTTGAGTTAAGATCCTCCCGACTAAGGGGATCCAATGTAATTTCACTTTGTACATAACGTCCGCCTGGGACATGATTTGTTTCAGAGATTACCGGAACACCGTCCCGATACCAGCTTATGATTGGTGTTGGTTTGCCTGTGGTCAAAGAAAATAAAAGAGAAACATATTTTGGTATAGAGAGACACAAAATAATGGATATACATAAAATATTATATACATATATGTGTCATGGCCTCATGGGTATGAAGGAACTAAATGAATGACTTTTCTTGAATTTAACATGCACATATAGGAATAAGTACACAAGAATCTTTCTTGTGTAATATATGGTTTAAAAGAAATCATATCCTTTTATACAACCAATATCCATGAGACGAAGAGATTTTTATTCAAAATAGCTTGAGTGCATGCATAGGTTTATTGTGCTATAAAGGCATAAAAGATGTGTTTCATGAACATTTTCATTGTTGATGGTATTTTGTGAACTTACCTCCATAAACTTCACATTTTAAGGATACCACATCGCCTTCACTGTATGGTCCGACGACACTGGACCGTTCTATTTCGGCATCATCCCGTATGCTAATACGTTCAGGTGGTGCTGTAAAATAAATTTAAATACAAAAGAATTGTTAAATTTTTTTAATGTTCCTTGCTGATACCTAAACATTTTTTTTGGTAAATTGAAATAAATTGCTGCATTTTGTTTTATACTTAAGGTATATATCGATAGTGCTATTTTATTGAACATGTGAAAAGTTATCACTATATACCTACATATTTTCAAAATTTTCTTTCTTGTATCAGATTACTAACCTTTGACTAAGGATACTAAACATAAAAGTATAATACATAATCGCAAGTAAGAAAAGAGTTTCTATAGCGTTTGTATGGCAGGTACCATTAATAAGGTAATTTTGAAAAAGGTCATTGCTAACAAATCATTTACACAAAATTTTATAAAATCGGTCGTAGTTTTTCAAGAAAAATTGGATTTTCTATAGAATTTATATGGCACGTACTGTTAATAAGGTGATTTTGAAAAAAAAAATTAGAACGAAAAACTACGTCGTTAACAACAACTCAATTACACAAAATTTTATCAAAATCGAACTAATTTTTTTTCGAGAAAAATCAGATTTTCAATTGAATTTATATAACAGGTACCGTTAATAAGGTGATTAAGGTGAAAACTTAATCTCTGGCAAAAAATCAGTCACAAAAAATTTCATCAAAATCGGTAGTATTTTTTTTGGCGAAAAATTGAATTAACTTTAAAGCTGATTTGGCAGGTACCGTTAATATAAAAAAATATTTTGAAAACACGAAAAACATAACCATTATATGAAATTTTATCAAAATCGTTTTTTTTTTCGAGAAAAATGGAATTATCTGTTTACGCTTTTATGGCAGGTTATATTTTCTGACCTAGGATAAAAATCAAAAATACACCTGGGCTTATTACTCTAAAAACACAGAGTACCAAGTTTGAAGAAAATCGGCTGAACCGTTTAGGCTGTAGGTGTCGATACATACAGACTGACAGACGGACAGACAGACAGAATTTTCGGACCTATTTTTTTTGTATTCTCTATCATCGTAATGTCATGTTTGATTGTTATCTGGTGAAAAACCAGGGGTGTATTCACATTTATTTTTAAAGAGTTCATTGCTTCTCTCGTTGAGATTTATAAATTATTAAGGATTTTGGTAGTGAGTTGTTTGCAACGCAATGCTACAGTAAAAAAAAATTCTTCAAAAGCAAGTTAAATTTGTTTTGGTGTTTCACATTTGCATTTATACTTTTGTTTATAATGTATTTTTTATTTGCTTAAAATGTTTATCTACTTCTGACCCTTCTGTATTCAATTTAAATAAACTGCAAATAACAGGTCTATGTAGGTATTTTGCGCCAAAATAATTATCAGTATCTACTTAAAATAGCGAAATTTCTTTTGGTTATAAAAAAAACTCTCAACAAAAACATTTTCCAACCAATATGTAGGTACGTACCTACCTACCTACCAATAGCTATATTAATAAACGGTTGGCATTCACAGTAAGGTATAATTTTTGTTAACCTTTCTTGTATGCCTTTGATTCATTTTAGGTAGCTATATGCAACAATAAATTATTTGCATAACAACATCCGTTTATGAATATTTTTTAATCATCTTTTGAATCGGATGTTTTCCAAATATAAAAGAATTAAATAGGTATGCATTTATAAAAAAAGGGTTGTTTATCTTTTTCCCACTAGGAATTATTGAAAAAATGCTTTGTAAAAGAAAAATAACAAATCCTTCCCACGACGTGTTCAAGTTCCTTGGCATGATTATGGTTAGTTTTAGCCCACAAACAGAAAAGCTCAAATAAATGCTTTGTACCTACCTAACTGGTGTATAATCACAGGACACAGTATGTACACGCCCAGCTAGATGGCGGTCGTATAATGTACCTACATAACTCGTAATTTTCCACTAAAGTGTTTTATTTGTATCAAACGCTTTGTTGTTTAACAAAGAAGAAATGGCTTCATAGAGGGGTAGCAGGATCATGGGGGACATTTTCCTGGGTCAACCCTTAAGGCAGTTCCGATATACCTACAACGTTCGTACTATTTGTTTTATGCTTGGCAACGAGAAATGAGGTCTTTTCATTTTTAACAAGCGTCGTTGATTCTTACCACGATTTTTGTAAGTCCTTTTATATTGTAATTTTTTTTCCATCTTCATGTTCGCCGTTATATGTTTAATTTTTAATTTGGTTTGTTTATGGATGTAATTTGTCATTACATTACTATGGTAAATACAATAGGTATAGACTAGGATTTTCTCCTTTTGTGGGTGGAAATCAATTTAAAGACAATTTCTTTTTTTTTTTTATTAATTTTTTTTTTCAAATATTTTATTTTGTGTGAATCAAATGTTTACTTTGTGATTATTAATATAGTCAGGTACACCTGACAAGTTATCCTCTCATAACTCTTATTTCATTCGGGAAGTACGGTGACGGAAGAGAATAATTTCAATGAAACGGATATCAATGATGCCACTAATCCCAATAAGTGTAATGTAGATGCAGTGAAAAGATTTGGTATTGCGAAACCAAACTTGTAAAAGACCGTCAGAACTTTTGATCTTATGATAGTCAAAATAGTTTATATAAAAGACAAGTGCGGAAAAACTGCAAAAACAGCTTTAAAAAGTGCTGATGTTAGTGGATTTTACGATACTGAGCATCTATATACTCATAAATGTTTAAATGGCGGCAAAACGACAACGATTTAGACAATGTAAGTGTCAATGTCAATTTTTGTTTTTTCCTCTATCAGTCCAGTCACTTCCTAGACTAATTCTTACATGTTTATAAGAACACTTGCAGGTTCCCATGCGTTCCTACGGCGCGCGCGTCTGGATAAACCAATGTATATAATAGTTTTTCACATTAAAGTCTCTCCAACAGGAACCATCTATCCACCATCCATTCACATGCGTCGTTGAGGTGTAAAACCGAAAATCGAACATCTCCCAATAATTAAACGTATCACACTTAAGCCTCTTCCAATTGAATCGCGTATTTTTTACCAAATAGGCTATTTCATACTCTGACTATTACCACTATCCAATAATTGATGTCGATCCCTCGCTTTGTTGAAAACGGAAAAAAAATAATTTCATTCGAATCTTATCCTCTATGTGCTATTTCACACAATAATCTATTTCTGTGCCAAATTTCATCCAGATCTGTTTAGCCGTTCTCTCGTGATTATGTAACAAACATACATCAACAAGATTTTGCTCTTAAGATATTATTGTCATATTAAAAACTTAATTTGAAGAAATTATGGTTGGAAGTTACTCTTTTCATATTTCTTCAAAACTCGTGAAATTTTTAGTGTATGAAAAATTACACGCTAACATTTGAATTTCATAAAAAAACATTTCAATTTTTCGACAACTATTTAACTATGTATAATTTATATGCGTTTCACAGATGGACACTTCATATCTATTGGATCAAACTTTAAAATTTCTATGACTTCTAAGCTTATTTTAATAAAAATGCAAAACAGATAGTTGAAACTGTTTTAATTTCTGTATTTCAGCTTAGGAATTCCCCCAAGAGAAAATATTTAGTTTTAAATTAAATTCCTAAATCACTTTACTCTACATCATGCTAGAAAAATGACCAAATAGGAATGGGCAGTTCTTAAAATATTAAACTTTCGTCAATAAAAAAACAAAATAAATTAAAATTCCTTTTTAAATGTTAAACTCTTTCATAATGTTTGTATATTTAGTGTTTTCTTATAAAGATCCTTTCCCGTTGTTCACTGCTGGTACAAAATATATTAACTGAACAAAATCCCAAAATGAGGGTAATAACTCATTTTGTTGGTCTCCATTGTTATAGTTCTCTGGCAAAGAAATGAAGGAAGCGTAGCTGTAGTCTTGAAAAACACTTAATCTTTGAGTAATAACACTTACAAATAAAGTGCACGTCTGGGTTGCACGTACTTGTGTGGCAAGTCGCCACGAAAATAAAATTATATAAAAAAAAAATTATATGAGTTTTACAAAAAAGTGCTAAAACTTCTTTTTACAAAGATTCAAACCAAAATCAAAGTATGCGGAAATTTTTTTTCCAAAATCATTAGAGCGGTTTTTAAATAAATAGATGTTTACTTAATATTTTATATAAAAAAGTTTTTTTTACTAATTTGAAGAACGCAATTTTTAAGTGCTTAATTGTTTGCATTTATATCAATTTATAATTTATTTATAATTTATAAAAAAAAATTAAAAAATTAAGTAAAACTAAAATTGGGTTTTTTTGCAAAACAAAATGGTATAAAAATTTGTTTAAGTCATCTAGACCTTTCTAAAAAAAAATGTTGGTTTGAAATCGATTAACCCGCTTATGAGATAGCTCAACAAAAATATAACGGTTCTATGGGAGGTACCGTTAATAGGCTTGCCAACATTTTTTTTTACGATTTAACATAAGGAAATCAGACATAAATCATCAGTAATTTTTTTCAAGAAAATCGTTGGAGCCGTTTATGACGAAATCAAGCATTTCCAAAACTGTTATATGGCAGGTAAAGTTATTTTTTGAGCTAAAAAAAGTGTCAATTCGTCCTCTAAGGAATGGTCTACAAACCCTACATACCAAATTTGAAGTAAATCAATTGAGCCGTTTAGGCTGTAGGTGCTGATACATACAGACTGACTTAAATAAATCGATGTTTACTTAATATTTTTTATAAAAAAGTTTTTTTTGCAACTTTGAGGAACGCCATTTTTAAATGTTTAACTGGTTGCATTTTATGCATAAAAAATATAAAATTTGTGTCAAGGAGTTTTCCAAATATTGAATTTACAAAAAATAAATTAAAAAATTAATTAAAACTAAAATTAAGCTTTTTTGAGAAATGTTGGTATTGAAGTTTGTTCAAATTATATAGACCTTTCTAAATAAAGTTTTTGTTTTGAAATCGATTAACCCGTTCATGAGATATCTCCAGAAAAAAATAACGGTTCTATGGGAGGTACCGTTAATAGGCTTGCCAATTTTTTTTTTGCAATTTAACATAAGCAAATCAAACAAAAACCATCAGTAATTTTTTTCAAGAAAATCGTTGAAGCCGTTTTCGAGAAAACTAAGATTTTTCAAAACCGTTATATGGCAGGTACCGTTAGTTTTTGAGCTAAAAACTGATCTACAAACGCTAGATACCAAATTTTAAGTAAATCGGAACAGCCGTTAAGGCTGTAGGTGCTGATACATACAAACTGACATACAGACAGACAGACAGAATTTCCAGACCCACTTTTTTCGTATTCGCTATCATCGTAATGTCATGTTGATTGTTATCTCAAATTTTTTTTTCACGAATGCATAACTTGCCTTATAGTACCTAATCGCAAGTAAAAAAACCTAGGTTCATACATATAGGTGTATAGATACATTATCTACAGAGCTATTTACAAACAAAACGAAAATCAGTGGATGATGCCAAATATGTTGTCAGCAGGGTTTTGCAATAAGTTAAAGTTAATAGAAAAAAATTAAATTTATATTTGACTATTTTGTTGTCTATGTGAAGATACAACAACAAATAAATAAGATCAACTCATGTTTACATAAGCATATTCTTTACAATTAGAATACAAACAACATTAATGTGAACTAGACAATATAACAACAGAAGAATTAAGTGTTCATTAAGCTTCTTGGTTGTCAGAAAGGAGTAAGCGCAAATATGGCCTATTTTATCGTAGGGCCTTTTGTGTTAACGACTGAGAAATTAATTTGAGCAGTTTTTTTTTTTTTTAAACATTGTTTAAGTTTTATATTTTGAAAACATTTTTTCCTAAAAATTCTTTAAAAAAATATTTTAGATCTATAATTCGAAAGAAGCTTTTTGCATTGTGCTTGGCGAAAACGATGAAAAGTTGTTTGTTTTTTATAGTTGAACCCATATTCACAACAAAGCGCTAGCACGACGACATGTTCAAAACACAAGCACAAATGCTAAACGTTTTAAGAAAAAAATCCGTTTGAAAAATACCTATTTGCATATGGAAAAACTGCAAGAGGCAAGCGCTTGTATCAAGTGATTTGCTTCTATGCAAACTTAACAATAGTATAACTTAACAATAGTATAAAGATGCAAGAATTTAATAGTGCAACCGTTTGCATCCAAGCCTTTAAGAAAATCAAAGCAAAGCAATCCCTTGCTCGCATTCGAGGTGTCAGTCGTCACACAAGAAAAAAATTAATTTGCTGCAACCATTGGTTGAGAATCCTAAACACCTAAAACACATTTGATGATGATTGACCATATCGCGCATCCGTTGAAATGAAACGTGCGGAGGGAAGTGATTCTCAAATCCTAGAAACACCACATCGTATGGCAACATAATATGGAAAGCACCTGTATACATAGATAAATATTAAACAAAATGATTTTCCTCTTGCTAATTAACTTTTTCGTAAAGATACAAATGGTGTCAGATATAGATAGTTTAACGGAAACGATTGTTTCTGTCCATCCGATCCAAACTCGACGAAATCATTACCTACCTACAGCAAAACTATTGCAAACAGCTCTTTTTTTTCTGATATTATATGTATAGATATAGATAATTCAACCGCAAGGTGCGTGCAGAAAAATGATTGAGCTCGAGAGGCGATTAAACCATTTTACTTACACACAAACCTGCTATTTCTACCCTCAATTAAGTTGTGGTACCTACGTACATTTCATTTGGCGAAAGAATCCTATGCTGAGTGGGTTTGTGTGCAATCAAAGTAAATGTCTGGAATTTGTTCGGTTCACGCAAAACAACGACTCGACTATCGTTATGCCTGGAATCACGCAAACCTATCGCCATAGAGAATGTTAACTAATTCATTTTTGATTGCCCTTAAGAAAAAAAAAAAAAAGTAAATTGTAGGTAACGGAATGTGTTTCCCATTGTGGATAAGTGCCATCGCCAATTCCAATTTCGCTTTTTCATATTTGCTTACGGATACCGGAATCCACAACCGAAACTCCCATAAGCCACGCGCAACCATAATACCTTTCCTTTTTCTACGCCAACGGATATTCGTCGATGGGAATTTCCAACGATGTAATTCCCTTATCTGTATACAGTAGCAAATAATATTATCCCTTTTATGTGTGTTTGGTAGTGCAGAAGCAGATACACAGATAAATTATTACCAAAGGCAACAGTGGTTAACTATAATATAGTTATATTATATAGCTATATTATAGCTATTCCTTATGTTGGTTTCGTTTCGTCATCCAGGCCAGGTCTATAGCAGTATTCGTGGATCGTGGTATAAATTCCTTTAAGGAAATACACAAAGAAGAACTAATAATAAAAATTATATATTTTGAATTACAAGATTTGGCAATATTTCTATTCAAATTTTATAACATAATAAATAAAAAGCACGCCTCTGATTCGCATGAAATTGTACTTGTGGCAATTTACCTTTGTGTCAACGAATGGGAAATTACTTTGACCATTAATGTTAGAAAGAGATTTTTCTGAGTTTCTGCACATTTCGTCAAAATCGGTTAATACGTTACAAAGATAGCCTGATAAAAAACAGGTTCTATGAGAAGTACCGTTTGAAAGATTTTTTCGAAATAGTATATTTTTAATATAATTGCAGCATCAATTAAGTTAAGCATTTATCTTAGAATACAAAATTTCGTCGAAATTGGTGAAATCGATTAAAAGATAATCACTATAGTCAGTATAAAAAATGACGGTTCTGTGTTAGGCTGCTTTGGCTACTATTTATACTCCACCAAAATGTTTACAGCTTTGGCTACTATACTCCACCACCATGTTTCTTTGTCTCGTTTATGGTAGTGTCTTTGTCAGTTAATAGCAGTGATTTCGATTTCTGAAAACAATTTACTTGCTGAAAATTTATACATGTTTAGCACATAACACTTTCATCCAGGTCTGTTGATTGACCCTCTACATATGTGTATGGACACCTACAGTCTTAACGGTTTGGCCGTTAAGGTAAAAAGTATTCTTTTAGTAATATGGTCGGACCTTTTGTTATTTTTGACCTAGGTATAAAAATAACGTTGACTACCATAATACGCGTTACCGATAATTCCATTTTTCTCGAAAAAATACAATTTATTTTTATAAAATTTCATGTAATTGATTTTTTGCTATTCTTTCATATAAATCTTTTTTTATCATACCTATGTTATTAAAAGAATTTAAAAATAAATGACACGACTGGGTAGCCCAAACTTGCTCTTGTGTCAAGTTACTAAGATCTTAAAAGAACCTACCACGAAATTATTTTATACGAAATTTTTTCTTAATTTTTTTCAAATAAAAAAAAATATATGACTTTGAAAATCACTTTATAACGAGAGTTTTACGAGAAAATCGTAGTTTTGGAAAAAAGCGATTTTTAAAAACTTTTTTAAAATATTTTCAAAAAAAAATTGTTTAATTAATCTAATTTTTTTAAGAAACGTCATTAAAAAAATAAATACGCCATTATTGTTTGGCTTTCTAGGTCTTCTAAGAAATAAAATTCTGTAAAAATCCACTCAATCGTAAACGATAAAATCAAAATTAAAAAAAAACCGTTAAAACTATTCCTAAAGAAAAATATGGTTCATGCCATCGGAAAGGTTTTTAGTTTCGTATCACTCATGTCAAATTTTATCAAAATCGTTAGACACGAAAAAACTAGTTTTTTCACAACCGTTATATGGCAGGTACCGTTAGTTTTAGGCCTAGAACACATATAATCAGTCATCAGGCAAAATCAAAAGGGTTTTGATTTTACGTCAAACAAATGCTCCCATACAGACATATTTTTTCAAACTATATTACATATTGATGTCAAATGACTGGCCGTATTAAAGGTCGCTTAATTGCTGCCTTTGTGTAACTCCGAAATGAGTTACATCCGGGTTCCCCTAAGGCATGTTCCTGGGTCCAAATCCGTTTTGTTATTAAATATTTCCATAATTTACTTAAAGCAAACGATCTCGATATTCAGCTAAATCTCGACAATTTGTCAATTAGTGGCTCAAAAACCGCTTGCAAAAAAATATTTCCAATTTTTTTACAGTTTACTGTTAACCGAATATGTTGCAAATCTGCCCGTCTTTACCTTCTTCATAACCAACTGATGTCTCCAACTAAATCTATCTATTACTTTTGCGTATTATGTTACCTTAAGGTCAAATTTGATACCATATTGAAAAAATACTAGTTCTTTACTTAGATTTCCGAAAAGCTGGTCTCAGGAAATCTCCGAAACCTATACCTGACCGGTTTTCACAGAATTCTTACGTCCCTTTCTTAAATACACCTGCCAAGTGTGGTCCCTTAACAAAATATTCACACTACTAAAATCCAGGGTATTCTGTTAAATAATTGCTCTATTAGGTCCGTTTTGGGACACTCCTTTGGTTTTAGCTTGATGACAAACCCCCCAAAGCAATGAAAGATCAGACACAAATAAACAATTTTTTTTTTAATGAAGGGAGTACTCTTCATTGAAATAAAAAAAATAAAAAAAAAGGGAATTTTTAAATTAGCCGATAGGATTTTTCATAAAAATTATCCTCTTAGCATTGGTTTTTAAATATATTTGTAAAGGAGTCTTTAACGAAGAGTGGAAAAGAATCAAAAGACATACTTAACTTATATCCATATACATATACCTTAGAATATTCCATAAGTTTATCTAATATTGTTTGATCACTCATACATATAAATGCATACCTACATACATATATTTCAAGCTAATTGTGTAATGATAAATCGCTTTGTTTGATGGGCCGTGATTGCGCGCAAATCGTAAAAGGCAAACAATCCTAAATACGGGTTGGCATGTGATGATTTTCTTCTACACACACTGTGTTGAATATTTAATGAGATGTTCGCAGGACATTGTTTTGCCGAATATATGTGGGGACGGCAGTGACTGAAGGATAATGTTGAAGATAATTATATATGTATACACCTTTAGATACACACAAATAATGCAATGATTTATTGTTCACAGTGATTAACGGTTCTCGCACTAACAAACAGTCATTAGTTTTATTTCAAATATTTACCTGGTATTTAAGTAAAGAAACAAAACAAAACAAAACTGAACTTTGTGGAAAAAGCTTTGATTTTTTCTGTTAATTTCCGTCATGGGAAAAAGCAAACTCATTTAGATATAATTATGGAAATACGGTAAAACGCTAAACGTTAGTATATGGAATGATATAATTTTAAAGAAAACATGATAACATCACAATTAATGAGGAACATATTATTGGTAGGTACATATATATTTTAATTTAAATCTTCTTATTTTTTTCTTTGTCATTTTTGTACAAACTAATTAAGAAACTCAAAAGACAAAATTTTACATAATTTTCCACAATATAAATGTAAAAATTATAATTTAATCGATTAATGTAAAAAAAAATTAAATCGCGTATCACCCCAATTCTGTCTGCCACTTACTTTATAGTATTACTTCCCTTTACATAATAAACATTACTAATTAAAAAATAATTCTTACAGAACTTGCTGTAGGGTTGAATATCAAAATATAAATATTTGTGCTTTTTCACAAGACTTCTTTTTAGTATACGTATACATATATGTATTCATATATTTGTTGTTGCTGTTGCCTCATTAAAATTAAAATAACCACTCGACCAATAAGTTGGCTACCGCAAAACATTTTTTTAATTTTTTTGGTTTTTGTATTCACAAAATAACCTTTCACAATAATTAAACACGAACATAATATTAGATATTGTGTAGGTACGCATTCACATTATTTACGTGTGAGTGAGTTCTTGAATTTTTTATTACAAAAAATTATTAATGTTGGTCTTTGTTAAAATAATTTTTTGGTTATAACTGAAGGTTACTTACATATTATGGTTAAATTTATTTTGCTATTTCTTGTTTGAGCTTTCAAAAAATCCACTCGACACCGATATATTCCCGTGTCGGTTTCACGAGTACTTTGAATTGATAATTCTCCAGGTTCCTTGTCAAAGATGAAGTAGGCTCGTCCACCAAATACACTCTCATCGGACCATCGTTTTGCAGCTTTTGAACCACCACCACGAATGTCAACGCTGTTAAAATAAATGAAAATAATAAATTTCAATAAATACTTCATAATTAAGTAAATAAAAATAATATAATATTGAATTATGGTCAAATGATCGGATAAACAGAAGAATCTTAAAATGCCGTATGAATTGGAAACCAAATGGAATAATATAAGCTCGAGTTGTGTTTTGATGTTTCTAATCTGAAAATATGATATGGTAACAATGAGAGGCTAAGGATATATCGGGAAATCGCTTTGCTTAGCATCACCTTGCAATTCTTCACATGTGGCTTCATGAAAATGGTTTACCAAATTGTAGAAGTCAATATAAGTTACATTCACACCACTCCTGAATGTGATCAGGTGTCAGCTGTGTTTGATAAACATAATGTTTAACACGATAAGACCGAGGGTTCCTGATGCCTTATCCCATGCCGCCCATAACAGAACCTACTAATAGTCATCGCTAGACTTCTCGATATGTCCTTTGAAATTCTCCGCTCACAAACAAAAGTTCTTCCTTTGAAATGTTGGTTCTTAATAAGGTTGCGGAAATCTAGCTAAAACTTATCTTTTTGGGTCTTATTGCTATTTGATTCGATGTGATTGATCGCTCGATGAGATTGATCGCTCGATGAGATATTTTGACCCGACCCCGGACGAAGTCACCTGTACTTGTGTACTTCACACTTACTGTTAAGGTAGAATTGAAATTTGCTACCATTTATTAAGATTATAGCATCTTCCGACTCTGCAGATTGTTAAAAGGGATTAATTTCTGAAAGTAAGAATCGCCAATTCTGGTTCTGTGAAAAATTAAATGAAAATATTTTCATATTTTCATAGTAATTTCGATTCTTGTTCTGCGAAAAGGTAAAACCAAAACGTCAAAAGTTTTCATGTGAATAATTTTTTCATGCCCTCAATTTCAAGTGAGTGTACTAATTAAAGCACTGATCTTTTTAATACAGAGATCAACGAGTGAATGAAATTCGCAATTTCTATACATTTTCACAGAACGAGAATTGGCCCATTGGACGGAGTTTTTAATTCCAACCTCTTTAAACGGCGCAGGTGGAGCACGCAAGTATGGATGGAGACCTCAACCAACTAAGCGTTCGAAACTGGAGACAGAAACTAAGCCGGCTGAAAGAAACTTGTTGGTTGAGTCCCTGGCTCATTTTGGACTATAGCGCTTCCTAAGTAAGTAAGTAAGTAAGATGCTAAAAGGCGGCCAAATTTTCCTGACCCGTATTTCAGAAGTAGTCTTGTGTGTAAAAGTAATGTAAAGAAATTTTGTTAGGTATAAATTAGTAATTTCCCAAATCATAATTTAATGAAGAACTTTAACGTGAAAAAGTAACCTTATTTAAAAAAAAGTGAAGTTATTTCCCATGTGCATTTATTTAGCATGCTATCAAACTTTAAAAATTTATTTATATATTGCTTTTGCTATATAGAGTATTCAAAATTAAGCTGCATTTTATAATGCACATTCTCATATGTATGAGAAATGTCTCATTGTGTTTTCGAATTCCATTCATCCTTGTGAAGTTTTAAATTTTAAATAATCTTTATCAAATCTTCTTCCTCTTTTGTTAGCATTATATACACACCTATACCTTTTTCCAAAATAAACAATAAATTCTTCACCCACAAGTTTTCTTAACCTCATTCGTTGGAATGTTTTATAAAAATTAATATATTTAATGTTTACAAATTTTAAAAGCGGCCAAGGGAAAGGCTGATTTCATTCTTCGGTAAGAAAAAAAAATAAGAAAACTTGAAATTGAAAGGCAAATAAAACAACCGACAATAACAAACACAATTTTCGTCTCTCAGACTTGTGATGAAGATACGATAGGGAGGAAAGAACTCATCGTGACCATGGACCAGTTTTTGATGCAGATACTATATGTACATCCACATACACACACATCCTGAGACCGGTAGTTTTCAGCCAAGAGCTCTTAAAATTTTCGAGAGTGTGGCCCCAGAGTGTGAGTGTGATGAAGACTTTTATTTCGGTCTGTAAAAACCCGCATTCAAATAAACACAAATAAAAACCATAGAACAACACGCTCCTTTAACCTGAAAAATATGAACAGTATGCGATGCAAGTTTTAAGAAATAGATACGAGTGTGTGAAGTTAGCCCCCCCTTTTTTTGAAAATTGAATTTTTCAAAGTTGTGCTAGGTTGTGCTAGGTTTGTGCCGTAGTTATTTTTCAAGAATATTCAAAAATGAGGGTTATAGACCAAAAAAAACATTTTTTAAAAATCAACATTTTTGAAATTTTAAAAGTTGTGCTAGGTTGTGCTAGACTTGTGCTGGGCTGTGCTGTAACTTATTTTGAAAAATATTCAAAAATGGGGGTTTTAGAGCTAAAAAACTTTCCCAAAAAGTGTGAAGTTAGCCCCCCCCCATTTTTGAATTTCAAACTTTTTTTACTTTTTCAGAATTTGAAAGTTGTTCTAATCATTGTTTCAAAAAATTAAAGTCGCATCTTTTGTATTTTCGAAGATTTATTTTTAAAACTCAAATAACTCCCCACTATTATGACTTTTCTCAAATTTTAATTTTGAATCTGAATAAGTGTTATTAAATACAACTTTTGAATAAAAAATTTAGTCCTTACAAGATTTAAATCATGTTTTAATTTGAGTTTCAAAAAATGCTTAAAATATCTGAAAGCTCCAATTTCCCCCCTTTTTCCAAAATCAAAATTTTGAAAGTTGTGCCAAGTCAAACTCCAAAAAATCTCTAATATTTGAAAATTTCATAAAAAATACGGAAGTAGACTGGAAAAAATCATTTTGCTTGAATAAAGCCCCCCTTTTCTGAAAATAAATATCAAAAAACTGTTCCAAATACTTATAGCTATAAACTATAAAAATTTTAAAGTTGTTTCGTTTTAAAAGATTTAACCTACCCACAATTTGAAAAAAAATGCACTACGTGCTCCCCTAGCTTTTCCCCAATCGTGAAAACAAAAACTATTTTCATTAAAAAGTCATACAAGCCTAAAGTTTCCGAAATTTCAATCAAAAATATTCACAACTGTAGAATCTAGGCCAAAAAAACTAATTTTACGATATTAGATTTAAGTTTTTGATTTATGTATAGGTATTCCGAAAAAAAATTCTGATACACACCCTTTTCTCAAATAAAAATTTAAAAATTTTAATTCAAATAGAGAATTGCTAAAGCTCCATTCTTCCCAAACTTTGACGACAATATACGAATTTTTGCAACTTTTTTTTTACAATACTTGCTCCATTGAGCAAAATGCAACAGAATGGAATGCAGGCAAAAGGGTGCAACAAGGGATGTCAAATTAATGTCAATGAATACAATCTTCTTACTGAATTCAATTAATTATTTTTTAATGACTGCATTCACAAAAGATTGAAAATATTTTTTTAATATGGATGTACTGGTTACTGCATTTTGTTCGCTTGGCTATATTGAAAAAGTGGCGACTATGCAAAAACAGAGACCATCACATTTATTTTTAAAATGAGTCATTGCTTCCGTCTTTGAATTGCAAACTTTATCATTTTATAAGAATCCATAAATACAAAAAAAAAACAAAAATCCAAAAAAAAAAAGAGAAGTAGTTCTATGAACACCAAAGAAGACATTGAAAACATACGAACCTAATATATAATATTGCCATAATGTGATATTTATGTATATGTTTTGTGTAAGAAAGTTCTTTTTTATTGTTAAAATTAAAAAGAAGATCGATTTGTTTATTTATAATTTACTAGCTGTTACCCGGCGCTTTGCTGCCTCAGAAAAAAATAAGGGAGAAAACATTGATTTTGAATAAGTAATTATATTATTATTGGTCCAATATTTTGTAAAAAGATTTTTAGCTCATATATAAGAGTTTAAAAAAAATACCCGAGAGCCATCTTTTTGATAATTTACTTCATAAGTTACTTCCTACAACAACAGCTAGTGTCTGATCGGTTCATATACATATAAGAATATGCGAAAAAAAGAGACCCGAGCGCCACCTAGGGAGCCCCAGTACCATCTAGAGGGTAATTAAAATTACTTTAGTCACTCCCTACAATATCAGCTCTCTGTAAGTGGCAAGTCCCGTCAAAATCTGTCAAGCATAGTTTCTGACCGGGGATAAAACAGATTTTTCTAGAAAAAAAGTGACCTGAGCGCCATTTAGGGAGTTAACGAAATAGCACTTAGTTCCGCGCTACAGCGTTATCTATCTGCCAGTGAAAGTCCCGTCAAATTCGGTCCAGCCGTTCTCGAGATAAGCCAGAATAAACAGACAGACAGACAGACAGACAAACATTTTAAAAATGTGTTTATTTGTTATAAGAGCTGTGTATGCTTTCATATGCGTGTAGTAAAATACTGTTATTTTGACATTACAAACAGACACTCCATTTATTTATGTGTATAGATGTATAGATTTCTTAAATAATATGTGCAGTATTTATGTTTGCCGTAAAATTCAACCCTTTTTGTTAAAATAATTTAAGTAAGTAATATAATACCTATTATTTTATTGTAAACTTTCAAATGGAAAAATTGTTATTAATTGTGTAATGTAAACTTAAATTAACTTAAAATCCAAAAAATTGGTTCCGTATTGTGTTTGTACAGTTTTTCAGAGTTACTTATCTTACTTTGTCTTCATTCTTTGCTTCTCCAAACCTATTTAAAAAATGTATTCATCTTTAATTTTACTATACATAAAATTAATCCTGTAAGCTAAATTACTTAAAAAAAATTTAACTTTCATAAATGTTGCTTTTCAAAATCAATCAGCTGGCAACTTGTAAAACAGCCTCTAACCTAAAAAAATACTTATAAACACCCAATAACATTATACAAAAAGAAGAACTTCGACTTTAGCCGGAAATTTTTTCTTTCCCAGAGTGTTGTTCCCATTTCCCTTTCCTATATCAGCAAAATAAAGAAAAAGAAAATACGTACTTCGTATTCAAATTGAATTTGTTATTGGCCGTTGAATTGAAAAGAAAGAAAACTTTTCTATCTTTTGTAGAAAATTTTCAAAAAATAAAATAGAATAATATAACAATAATAAGTGGTTTCCTTATGAAAACAAAAAAAAAAATTCAGTAAAAATAAACGAAAAGAAAATTTTAAAATAAAAACATGTAAAAAGGAAGCAAAGTCCTGCGAGAGAAATAATAAAAAGAGGAAAAGTTTTTCTTACCTGTATATTGGCGTTCCTTTATCCTCACGATACCATAGAATGAGTACGGCGTCATCTCCTTCGTACGTACTCACATTGCATGGAAGATAAATTGTTTCGCCGCTTAATGCTTCCATTTTGTGAATTGGAACTGTTTTGTTGTTGTTGATATAATTTACGGTTGGTTGCCACATTTGTTTTGTATATATGTATAAATACCATTGTGTGAGTGTTTATCGTAACAAAAGCCATCCACGGGACATGAAATATGAGCAAAAAAAGAAAGAAAATAGAACAATTGATTATTATTGGAAACTGGTAGTTTATTACCTGCAATAAATAAAACAGTAAACGTTAGGTCGCCTTGTGGGACCCCATTAAAAAGCACATTCATTGGTGAGGAAATATATTTTTTTTTTTGTGGGTTGGGGTTTTACTATGGATCGGTGTTTAATTGCATGGTACATGTGTCAATTGTTTTCGAAAAAAGTAACAACTTTTGAAAGTTTTCATGTCAGTCCACTTGATGGGTTCATCTAAGGGGCCGGTTAGCAATCAACAACAATATATAGTGATCTGATTTTATTTGCAACACAAATGCTAAATTTATCGATGACAAATAACTTACAGAATTTTTGGTGATGATAAAATTTTCAATTACGCACACATTATTTCTTATTTTTAATATTTGATTATTAACATTTTTCTGATGGAACTTCCGTAGTACAAAAATTTAATTTCATAAATAATGATTTTTTACAATAAATGTTTTTTCGACTCAAAATTTTATCATCACGAAAAATGCTTTGAGTTATTTTCCATCCGATAAGTGAAACATTTTAGTTTTAAATCCAATAAAAACATAATAAATTATGGATGTGAAAATGCTACCTGTTTCGGACATTGTTCGGCATTCCATTAATCCCTCCACCACTTCACAAAAAACACCCTTATCTCCGATAAAGATAATTGCTGAACAATATCGATTTTTTAAATTTATTACTGATGTTGTGTTGTAGTAAACAATCGAAGAGCACGAGTGTGTGTAACTGCAATTTCATGTACATTATTGTTCTTTAATCTTGTGTATTAAAATTTTCCTGCGAAAGTTCCAGTGTTTTAAAGAACTTCATTACATAAAATAATGTGTGGCAATACAGGTGATGAAACCTCACAGTTGTGTGTAATTATCTCTGGTAAAATTAAAAAGGACAAAGTTGAAAGAAACATGGAAACACAGTACGTGGAAAATGCTACTCTTTTACCATGTTTAAATAAATTGAGGTTTATGTTGTGGATGTGCTCTACCATACGAGTTCTCGAATTTGTAAGAACGAACGTATTCCCGCAAGCTAAACATTATATTTTTCTCGTTTAAATAGAGAATTGCTTTAAATGATTGTTTAATATTGTAGAAGTGTAATTAAGGATGGATGGAGATGGCGAGCTCTTCGAAAATAAAAATAAAAGGGTGTTGAAATGAAATATAAGTTCATATTCATAACATTTTAATTTGATGATTAAGAGAATTGAAGAACACTATTAAAAATAAACTATTCTAATAAAATTCAATGCTGTGGATTTGTATTACCTTTACATACCTATTGCTTATACGTAACGCTCGTATGTGTACTGTTTTTCGTAGTATTGTACTGTTTTTTGCTCTCAAAAACTGCGTACTGTTTTTTTTTTTCAAAAATACTGCTTTTATTTTGAGATATACAGAACTTCAAATCAGCAGTTTTTTTAGTTTGTAAGCAAACGTGAATAACAGTGCGATATTTCCATCTTTACATTGTTAATCTCCGAGTAGGAAATTTGCTCCTCAATGAAAAATTTCTTGGTGAAATTTATACCACTTTTATATATGAGATGAAGTTCTCTGATTTCACTCATTAAAAGTAATGCAAACAGTCAGCGGTTCGTCATTGGCATCTAAAACTCAAATGAATTCAATAATGAGCGCAATAAATTTTTCTTGCACTTTGTCAGCGGTATTTGGAATTCTTTTTCTAGTCTTGACTCACAAAACAACCCTTTCCTTACTTCGGCAAAACAGTGCTGATATCGCTTATGAAAAGCAATGTACCTTTTCAAAAGCACTCCGTTTGCTTGGCAAAATTTATATTTGAAATGAATAAAAAATTTCTGATGCAAAAGTAGATGAACACTTTTTGTTTTGGGTCTTTCCCGCGATCGGTCGACGACGCTAATTAGGTCCTTTTTTGTCTCGAGTCATTTCTTTTGTTTTAGTAGATTTACTTTTTATTTTGTGGCCAAATAGGGCATCGAAAAGTAGGTAGAATAAGTGCAAGCTATAAAAATAAAATAAATAAAAATTTAAAAAAAATTACTGAGAAAAATACTGTTTTTTTTTATAGACATACTGATATTTTCAATTTTTGAGGAAAAAGTACTGTTTTTCATCAAAAAAAAAAAGATACGAGCGTTACTTATACGTAATAGGTTTTACGTATATATTTTCAAGAAGGACCAAAGGTAGAGCTTTTCATATATACCAAAAGCAAATTGTGTTCAACTAGAAAAAAGGCTTTCCGTTCAGAAACCGAGACATTCTTACATGGTTAATGAAGAAATTATCCCCATGCTTTATGAAATAGATATGCTCTAGAAGTCCATCAAAAGCGCCGATTCCAGACATGTAGTGTAAGGGCAAGATGACAAATTTATTTATATGTTGCTACTACTTGTAATTGGGTTTTCAATTGACAGTGTGTCTTCATTGTAACTAAATAAGTTACTACCTCTGAACTATACGATAATTTTCTGCACGATAACAGATCATGATCAATTGTTATTCACAAGGAAAGGTTGAGTCATTTAAAAAATAGCCGCCTGCTTTAGAGTCTTATTATTGATTTAGGGTATCTACATCCGAGTTTGAGTATACATATAGTCGAAAACGAAATTGGGCCTTATTTCTCAATTGATGTCAAAACTATAAAAGCTTTTAGCTCAGCTTAGACACGTCTCCTTCTTTTAGCCAGACCTTCTATTCGATATTAAGACAACAATAAGATACAAATGATTTGTCGTACTTCCCATGTTTCTTCCCGAAATTACATACATATATGTAGGTACCTATCTCTAACTGCTGCATATGAAAATCTCTTGCAAATAATTCCTTTTCCAGAGGACATAAAATCCCTATTCAAAGATTAGGTAGGAATATATACTTTATCAAAGAAAATTTTATGGATATTTATTACGTAATTCGTGCAGATCTTTTCTTTACATTGATATTACTGTCAGATAAATAAAACATTCCTGGAGAGTTTATCTCCTTAAAAGCTTAAACAGATTAATCCTCGAGTCGAAAAGTACAATATCAAGATTATATGAAATAAATAACCAATAAATCACACAGAAAATAAAATAAAAGTATATTCTCAAAAACTTAGTCAAGTTACTTCTCCTGAAAAATCAATTGTAAATTAACTTGTCGTTTATAAAAATATAAACCTTCATGCTTCATCCTGACAAACCAAAAAATTAAAAAAAAAAAAAAAACAAAAAACAAACATTAACGTCACAAAAAAGAAGATAAATAAAGAAAAGTCGACTTCCAGCTGTTCTGTATATTCTTTCAAGGTCACCGGTATCCATAATTTGTATTCATTCATGACATCCACCTGGATTCCCATTTCGAATTAGATATGGCTGTCCGTCCAGAGAAATAATCCTTGAATGATATAAATCTCGGCAACAGACTTTTATCTGGGCGGAACAAAGTTCGTTTTCTTCATTCTTGGATTATCATTCACCGCCACCCGATCCCCTTGGATGACCTAATATGTCCACATAGCAGCAGCCAACAACAAAAAGGAATATCCGGCATTGTAAATATCTTCGTTCTTTTGTGAATTAGATATCATAACAAAGTAGGTACCGAGTAGGTTGCATGGGGGCGTTCTCCTTTTCCGATTTGGATTTCAATAAGAATAATGGATGACGGTGATCCTGGCTGGCAGGAATTCTGATAAAATTTGTGCAAATCACACGAAATGGAAGTTATCTTTATATCCTTACAGTGGACACATGAATAATAGAATAAAATGAAATTGACTTGAATGTAAATTAGCAATTTAGATACTTTTTTTTCCACTCCGGGGAGCGAAGAGAATCCTATTCCGCAATAGCCATTGTTGGAGGAACGCACCTTTTGTCTTCAAATCAATCTCAGGACTTGGGAACAAATTGATAAAAAAAAAGGGGAAATAAAAACGAATCAAGGTTTCCGTGCGTTCAACCATGGAAGGAGGTCGAAGTGGATGTGATAATGAGCCAATTTATCAGAAAAAATACCTTTAAGGCATTCCTTCTATAGATATCGATTGCGATGTGTTGTGTGGTAAATAAATACTCGTCGTCCTCATCGTGTTTTTTTTTTTTTTTTTTTTGTTAATTTATGCAAATATATGCGCTGTGATGGGTGGTATAGGCGAAAAAGGCGACACGCTTCCATGAAAATGTATGTATATGGTGCGGCGTAGCGTAAGACGGTAATAGTGTTTTTGTGTAAGAGTGTAAGGGTTGGCTAATAAATGGCGGATAAAGTTTTTACTAAAGCGAACTGTTCATTTGTCTGGAAGTGGCAATTTGTCTAAGGAAGGAAGTTTTTCTTTGCCGAATGCTTATGTTATGGCTTTCATGTGAATTGTGATGGATGAATAGACATTTAACATGCGAACCAATGATTTGTGGGGTTAAAGATAAGAGTTTAAAAAAATAGTTTGTGGATGTCGATGGGTTTCAACAGGAAGTTTTCTTATACCTTCCACCTAACGCGAATTATTCCTTTTTGTTGTTGAGCATACAATTTAAAGGCAGTAAGAAAATTACAAGAAAATTCGCCAACACAGATGTATAAGTATATAGGTATAAGTTGTTAGGTACCGAGTAGGGCCTGTGCGGTGATGGTTCAAATGTGTATTGCAAACAATTCAGTTTGTCGTAAGAGATAAAAGTTATATAAACTGAGTTAGAAATATCTTTAGAAAAATCTTTAAAGCACAACACCCCAAAAATTTTCCAAAAGTCTGCATGAAATTAATAGGTTCTAATACCATTATTTTTATATATACACAGAGAAATCATGTGGAAGTTTCAAACTTTGCTCGTAGGATGTCGTTACTATCGACTTGTTTTTTTTTACTCTTTTAGCAATTATTTTTTAGTTAAAAGGCAAAAGATAAAAAGAAAAACAAATACAAATGTATGCAGAAGAATTTTGTTCGGTTTGTTTTGAGGGATTTTCGTTACAGGGAATTATTGCGACAATAATTACCTACTCGATATATACTCATTTAGCGACATCTATTTCGGTGAGTTTGACCATCTTGATTCATCTATGTGTATATAAGCTCAATGGTTCTACTAATGCGTATCACTGGAGTTGTGAAATTCGACAAAAATAAAGGGCATGAAAGGGTCGTATGAACTTGCTCTTCTGGCAAGAAACCTTCGTGTTAATAACTGGGAAATTTGTCAACTAATGAACGTCCGCAACAAAGCACACTCACATTAAATTTTATTTAATTTGATCGGATTTTTCGAAAAAAAAAATTATTAAAAAAACTAACTTATTAAAAAATATTTTTTTCCAAAATGTTTGACTGCAGTATAAATCGAAAAATAGGAGACCTAGTAGAATATAAAATATTGTCGAGATTGGTTATGCCGTTTAAGAGATACCTGATCGGTATCGAAAAAGTACCGTTTTATGGCAGACACCGTTAATAATCTACTCCGTTAAAAAAATATTAGATGAAAGACATCACCATTGACAATAAATCACTCATATAAAATTTTATCAAAATCGATCGGCTTTTTTTCGGGAAAAATGCAATTAAAAAAACTAACTTTTTCCAAAATGTTACTGATGTTAGTAGATTATTAAACACCGAATATGCCAGATTATTAAACACCGAATATGACAATTTTGGAGACATTCCGTGGGTGAGAAATTTGTTTTTCAGCAAGCCAATACTCCTAATCACAACTCAAAAACAGTTCGCGATTGGCTTTGAAGCTAATGATGGGACGAGATGTTTACCATGGCCTTCATGTACAGATGTAGTCGTGATCTTAACCTTATTGAAAACTTGTGGGGCATCATGGCTATTAAACTGTATTCAAATTTCAATCATTACAGAAATGTAAAAGATCTAAAAACGCGAATACCTAACCCAGGCATACCTATGGGAGGTGATATACGGAGAAGTCCTGCAGAACTTGATAAACTCTATGCCGAATAGAATTTTCAAGTAAGTAATTCATCAGAAGCAAGGAGATCTTACAAAATACTATAATTTAAAATGAATGTTTAAATTGACTGTCTATATACCTACATATACTATCTACTTATTTCGCGTGAAAATTTTGTAGGAAAATACACCAAACCTACCCCGACAGTAGGCAACGAAAATCCTATAACATGAATGAAATGATAGCATCTAACATTCGGACCAACTTAAAAATTTTAAGTTACATTTTTCTTATATTAATTCCTAATCTGCAATACCGACGTAAAAGGTGTTGACATGAAATCATTATTAGTCGAGATATTATTGTGGAAGTTATTAGAGACAACAACCCCACTATAAATACTCACTACTACCTCTAGCGGTAAACACGCTAAAAACGACGACATTTATCCATATAAAAGTCAACTCATTATTTGAGCGGCAAAATTAAAACGTCAATGCAAGCAGAGGAATAGAGGGGTGAAGTGAGAAAGGTCTCCGTCGAAGCAGATGACATCATGCGGATGAACAGAAATGATGACATAATACAATACAGAACGAAATGATGTACACTAAGAGATGAGACATGGAAAAATTGTACTACGAATAATGAGCAATAATCGAGTCGTCCCCCAGGACATGGTAAAGTTTTTGTGATTGTTGAAATGTTGGAAGTCTTCTAAAATGTATGTTGAGCGATATAGAAAAAGTAAAACTAAAGTAGAATATAATAGTAAACGAATCTATAGTCCAAAATTGAAAGATTTAGTTTTTGTTGTAGTAATTTAGTGAAATTAGGCAATCTGAAAATACAGTAGATCAACATTTTCTTTGACGTATTAATTACCTTATATACCGAATGAGTCAAACAAAACAAGAAAAGCCAAAAATAAGCGTAGAAAAGTAAATAATTTTCCGATATGTGTATTTACCAATAGATAGAAACCGTATCTAAAGCAGTATTGGCAATAAGAAAATGTTTAGAAAACCCAAAACGAGTAAGAACGAGAGGTTTAAGTTAACCTATGAGCAAAGTTTAACAGGTAGATAGTGTCATTCTTACAGATCATAAAACTCAAAGTAGCTAAAAAGAGAATAAGTTTATTTTTGTGAGGCCAGGTAGAAGAGTACAAGGCAAGAGAAAAGATTCAGAACCCATATTCTTGTAATATTCTGACCAGATGAGTGAAAAGAAGTTCATCAGTAAAGACACTGATCTCAAAAATCTAGTACTTACCTATTCTCAAGAAAATGTTTCAAGTAGAGAAAGACACTGAAATACAATAAAAATATCTAAAGAATAGATAAAAACACAAATACTTACGAATTTCGATCACAAATATCTCTTTGTGAAAGTTTATAACACTTACCCGTAACTCAAGTCAATAAAATCAGCATTCTTCTTATCTAAAGAGAACCGAAGAAAATTTTTGCAAAATTTTTTTTTGTACTAAATAATGAAAATAATACTTACCTACCAAGAAATCATTTATCAATATGGAATATTAATTGGAATACTTACCTTTAATTAGTAAAATCTTCTAAAAGTAGTTAATAAATTTGTCTTGTCACTTCACGTGAGTCACAGTATAAACAGATATGAGTCAGTAAAGTAAAACATGTCTGTACTAGATTCAATAGCAAAAGAATGAACTTAACTACAACCAAGTTCGTACTTGACGGGATATCAAAGTTTCGTAAGGAAACAAATTTCAAATTGGCTGGTTAAACGTTTAAGTGCAGACGAAAAATTTTTGCAGTAAGTCTTTTTAATTTTACACCCCGAACTAACAAGTTTAAATTATTAATAAAAACGGGATAAAACACAGAAAAATACAGTAAAGAAATCTAAATTAATAAAAAGAAGAAAAACATAAGGATCGTCTAGAAAAATCGAGATTATTAAATCCAAAGCGAAGACAGAAAGAAGTAGACAGGAAAATAAAAACGAGGCTAGGTAAGAAAAACACATATAAAAATAATAAAACACACTTTAAAAACATAAAAAAATATAATTTCATGGTACATAATGTACCTCCAATGATAATAAGATTCATCGGCGACAATTTTTTTTATTATTTCATTTGCGACAAATCCATAAATTTCTTAGAAACATCCCTCATTAATAGTGGATGTGGACTTTGTCCAAAATAAGAAAGAAATTGAGAAAAAACTTCATACGGAGCTCCTGGAATTGAGTGAGACCCAAATCCAACTCTACACAAAAAAAAGATCCAATTGGATGACGTGTCAGTCGGACGGGCAGGCGAAAAATTCACTCAAGGGATCACGTAAAGAAGTATTGAAACTTGGAGGGATAGCTAGAGAAAAATCATCAAAAATAAGCCAGGTAATAAAAGACAATTCTTTTCATACGTACCTATATACAAAATTCAAGCTGTCTGTACATAAAATATGTACAGCTGATAAGCAGAAAAATATACATATATATTGATGACAAAATTTCGATATAAATCTCCAAGTAGACACGAGGTATAATTACCATAGTAATGAGTAGCAATAATCAGATACATTAGTTAGAAAAAACGCTTGTAGTCAGTACGCTCTTAGCATATTATTTTTGGAAAATTTCTATATGTTTTACAAATCATAAAAACTTTATTTCAGAAAAAAATAAAACAATTTTCTATAGCAATATACTAAAAATTTTTGTTTTCCATATAGGCAGACAGCGGTGAAGTGTGGTGGCAAACGCAAGGGTGACACGAAGTACAGTGGGGCATCCGCCAAAGAATTGCCCATTCCAAATCCCAGTCACTGCGAGAAAAATCCCTGCCACACTCCATCACACCAGCCTGCCTGGCTTTATATAATTGGCACAAATCTAATTTTGGAATCAAAATTCCTTACTGTCGTAACTGCGACCAAACTTTTTGTGATTGAGATGATCCAGAACATCATCTTATCAACATCCTCAGTACCTAGGAGTAAATTGAGTGAAAACTACGTCGAAAAGCACCTCGTCGAAAGTTGTTGTAAGCGGCTAACAACATTTTTCAACGTGGGACACCGTCAGCACATCAAGTTACACCAACAACGGGATTTTTGTTTGATCATCAATTAAATCGAAAAGCAGTACAAGTAACGTTTCTTAACAAAATGTATCTATATATGTATATTCGGATACAGGTATGATGCTCTTATAATATATTATAAAAAAAAAGCATTCCGTCATATTATATTATTTCTTTGGATGATTCCCAATAAAAATCTTAAGGACTTATTATCTTGATATTTATATTTGGCCATAAATCGAGTAACAAGAAAATTAATTACAAGTGCACAAATATATATTTGTCGTCGAACCTCTTCAAGATCAATTTGTTACCCTTTTTGATTGAAAAAGAATTTTTGTAAAGTGGCATTAATGTTTGGAACCTCAACACGTAACAGTGGGGGGTTATTAAAAATACCGATCTAAATAACATTCTTATCAAATTTTGATAACATTCATGTAAATTTTCGTTTATGAATAGTGTGATCAAGTACACTAAAGAAAATTAATTACAAATTTCGTTGGTCACAGTAAATTTTTTTTTATCGTTTCATTTCTATTTTTTTTTAAAGTGTAAAGAAAGACCGCCATATAAAGTAAAAATAATTAAATTTTATTTAGCCCGATTCGGTGGCGATCGTATTCAGAAAAAAAAAAAGCGATATTGGTCAATTCATATACCTACATTTGTTCGAATTTATACATCGTCATATCTTAAAGTGATTCGAACATTTTAAAATTTTTTTTTGTGAACGTCAGCAAAGACGTATGAAGCCAAACATTGGTTACTTACCTACATACGTCGTCATAAACCTTTCATCAAGTACACCTATTACCTCATCAAATAAGAATACATACATAATCAAAATTTTTTTTATCAAAATTAAACGTCCTCATATTTTTTTTGTTAGGACACTCGAATGGCAAGGTGCACCTTATCTTCTTCGTCCCTTTCATATTTTTATATATATTTACTTATTATACTAACTTAAAAACTATATTGGATAAATTTATATAACATATTAAATTTCATTTTTACTATTTTTACAATACATAAAATTTCATTTGCACTCCGAACACCAAGATTTTGGTATCGTTCGTCGAGGAATATTCTTATCTTGTTGGGAAAAGGGAAATTCTTGTGTGTGTGGACCTTCAGTCCTTAATTAACATATTTTTGTGATTTTTGTGTTTCACTCGTTCGTGAAATATCTCTGAGGGATTTTCCTCGGGAAATTTAAATCGACTATTGTAAATAGCGAAATTTTTTTTTTGATCGCGGTAACTTAAAAGAAAACTGATTACAAACATCAGTCGGTATCGAACAATTTTTATCGATCTTAAGGCCCGCGTTATTTCTACCTTGACTGGCTAGGATCATTTCTAGCAGAGTTAAGAGGCCGACAGAAAAGTGTGATAAGAATTTAGTTCAGTTTTTATTCGTTTTGTTCCGCTGTAATTTTAGAGTCGAAGGGATATTTATCGAGATATCTTTTCTAGACGTGGAAAGAGGGGAGGTGAAATTCACATTCTACCTCAAATATTCGCTTCGGTCGGTGATAATTTTATTTCATATCATTACAGGGTGGTATTGTTTGGATTGATATCACTTTCCACTTTTGAAATTAAAACTTGAGCTTTTGTCTTAGCAAAGAATAAATAAAGTCGTAAAGATAATTTGAACTTTAGAAGGTAATTTTCTGAAGATATTTTTTTTTATTGATTCTACAGTCGTGCAGTATAGCAGTCTTTTTAGTAAATTTTGATACTCAGTAAATATTTAATTTTTGTTTTCCTTGAATTCAAGTTATCTCGAGCATCATTACCATTTTAAGATTTGAACCATTAAGAGTAAAGATCGAAATTATTAAGAATAAATAATTTTTAGTTTGAGTAAATAAAGTACATATAGATTTTTGAACCTTAGTAAAGAAATAGGTACCGATATAAAGTTATATCGTATATTATTTATTAAGATGTATTTTTAATAACGAATTGTTAGGTTAAGTTATGAACAATAAAATTGTATTAGTTGAAAATTCAAATTACAGTTTTCTCTTCTATATTTTTGTTGGCAGTTAAAGATACGATTAGTCAATAATCGCAGGAAAGTTGATACTCTAATTTTATTGATTTAGGTACTATGGAGGTATAAAAACCTAAGGATGGGGGTCGTGACTGGCGTTCTATACATCAAGACCCAGGAGAATTCTTCACTACAACTTTAGCAGTGTCAAGGGTAATAACATCTTCAGCAACAACAACAACAACATCAACGATAATTACAACTACAATTACGAATACAACTGTGAAGTCGTTCTTCACTTAGTTGTCGCGTTTCTATAAAATGCATTAAAAACGGTTACGAGATTTTTCTTCACTTTAGCGGGATGTACCTATTTAAAATTACGCCACTAGGTATGTCATATGGGTAGTTACTATAGATAACTGGTTTGTTTGTCTTTTGGTAACTATTGGTCGGGAAGTTGGGCGAGTAAGGGGGAAACTACTACACCTGTTTCTCCCGACTTAATAAGGGTTCCTGTATAAATAATTCGGGTGATAAGGAACATTAGGTAGGGTTAGGGGTAAAGCAATCCGAATGGACTACATACATCTTGTCCAGTTCATGGCAGTTTATGCCACAATCTTCTGTTCTTCTTTCGATAGTATTCTTTTCTGACTACATCTTCGTATCTTTTCCATCGTCTCTTTTTGCTTCTTAGCATTAGCTTCTGAAAACTTGAACCGAGTCATCCGTCACCGAGACTCCAGGTCTAATAATTGTAATACCGACTACTTGTTCCTGCAGCATGATCCACTTCCTTGAACCGTAGAGCTGGCCAAGGTGAAGTTTAGCAGACCTGCAGCGGCAGTCGAACAATAGTCACCCTGTCAGTCCAGGCTTGGACGTGCTTAGAGATGAGTACTAAAAGTCGTATGGGTTGGCAGGTATAGGATCCTTTTTTTTTGTGTTAAGTTAGCGATGAGTGATAGTTGTTTAGTGTGTGATACCTACTTCATTTCTTAGGTAGAGGATTTAAACCATCTTCTGAACGCATCATCGATCACGTAACGACAATCGGAAGCTCATCGAATTCTACCTAAAAATATGAATTCCTCAGGATAAACTAACTAAGAAAACCTGATGGTCCTAGGTATGATAGAATGGTCGTATATGTCACCTACATACGTCGAGTTCTCTCGATATAGCAGGGGAGAGGTGGTTTGGTGTCGTTTAAGGTTAGTAGCCTTAAACACAAGGGACTAAGGTTACTCTTTCTCTATGTTGTATCGAAGGAACTCTCTAATTTTATGTCAGGATCCTAGATGGTACTCTGAGCTGTCAGGAAGACAACAAAATAGTAGGAGGAAGTGAATCCTAAATTTCTTTTATGGCGTGAGATCATGAGAAGGCAGCATTTTCGGGTTTAGTCCGTCAGTTGTCTTAGGACAAGTCCGTCTATATTAACATCAATCTCGTCATATACCTACATTGTCTGTCTGGTTTCTCTTTTGTCCTTTCTGGTAACAAAGAAGATCTATTCAACTTTCCATTACATAGCTACACGGATGTGGGGATCATTCATTTCGCAGAATGGATTTCGTCGGAACAGAAACTTTAGGCCATAGTTTTGTTCTGATTTCTGAATGTTCGATCCCATAGCCGTGCTGTTTGTGTGAGGTCGGGTGAGTAACCATCTTTTTTTTCCCATTACATAATGACGTCCAACGCGGGACAACGAATTTCGCAGAACGAAAATTTTTGCGGAACGAAAATTTTAGATCATACCTCTGTTCTTCTTTTTTGTTTGATTCCGCCGGCATGCTGTTTATGTACCATCTATTTATTCCATTACATAATGGCGCCCATACGTGTGGAGCCGAGGGAATAGTAAGTTTATGAAGAAATTTAGAAAAGAGTAAAAATCATTTTTTTTTGCTGTGTGAGAAAAATTTTCTTTTGAAAATTTTTTTTTTAGTTTTTTTTGAGTCGATGGTTTTATTGAGATTTACCACCGGAGGGTAATTGTCTTAAGTATCGACCGGTGATTGGTTGATTCTGTCCTAATTACGTCAGCAGCGATAACCTGCACAATTCCTTTTCCACTCTCAATAAAAACAATCAATTGTCAATTTAGTAGTTTTTCAAAGTCAGATGTCCGTACTGGACGTATTATCGTCTAGTAGCCGTAGCTTCTACTGCGAATCATTATTTTTTTTTTGTCTTTTCTTTTTTCGAACGTTTGTACTTTCGACCGGTGAATGGTTGATATACATCCTGTTTACGTCTGCAGCGAAAGCCAAACGGCTGAAATACCAAGAAAAGAAACATCAACCCAAAATTTTACTTTTATATATACAACACCAATTACACTCAAAAGATGTAACTTTATAGCTTTTTCAGACGACGAATTTTTACATATGGTTCCGGCCTGTTGTCCGCTAAGAAAGTTAGTATTTTTCATAGGTCTGTAGCGACAGGGGGATAAAATAGTAGAAGGGAAGAATAAGAAAAAGTTTAATAAGTTGAAGAAACAGTGAAGAATCACGTAACCAAGGAGTAATATAGTTGTTGTTGATTTTTGTGACATTAAGTAGTTGAGGAATCTCTCTGGGGACATAGAAACTCCAGTCACGACTCCATTCCTGAAAATAGTATAGAAAACAATAGAAATATTATAAAGATTAATTTTTGAGAAATTTTTGAATTTTTTTTGGAAATTCATTAAGATTTTGGAAAAATTTAGTTTATGCTGGTAGCAATTTTATTTTAGATTTATTTAGATACATGCTGGTAGCACAATATTTTTAGATACATGCTGGTAGCACAATTCAAGTTTATGCTGGTAGCACAATTCAAGTTTATGCTGGTAGCACAATTATTTTTAGATATATGCTGGTAGCACATTTATTTCAAGTTTATTTAGATACATGCTGGTAGCACAATTCAAGTTTATGCTGGTAGCACAATTATTTTTAGATATATGCTGGTAGCACATTTAATTCAAGTTTATGCTGGTAGCACAATTCAAGTTTATGCTGGTAGCACAATTATTTTTAGATATATGCTGGTAGCACATTTATTTCAAGTTTATTTAGATACATGCTGGTAGCACAATTCAAGTTTATGCTGGTAGCACAATTCAAGTTTATGCTGGTAGCACAATTATTTTTAGATATATGCTGGTAGCACATTTAATTCAAGTTTATGCTGGTAGCACATTTAATTTAAGTTTATGCTGGTAGCACAATATTTTAGATATAGAGTTTTTTTTTAAGACATTTTTTTGATTTGAATCATTCAAGTTTTAATTAGTAAGTTTAATATAGAAGAATAATCTTTTTGGAAGTTTAAGATTTAGATCAAGTTCAAAAATTTTTTTTATTTTTTTTTGAAAATTTTAGTAATTAGTTTCCTTATTGGAAAACATTCAAGTTCTTTTCAGTTAAGTTTTTTTGAATTTTTAAGTAAGAAGTTTTCTTAATTGAAAGCGTCAAATTTCAATTTTAGTTAAGTTTTTTTTGAAGTTATCAAGGGGTTTACCCACAGAAAGTTTAGGTTAAGGTTAGTTAGTAAGCTAGGTAGTAAGTTATTGTAGGATTAGTTTAGAAATTATATTAGGTAGTTAATAAGTCATTTAGTAGGGATATCTTACAAACATTTTTTTTTACTAGGTTCTTCACAATCGTTGTGTTAAATCGCGTAAAAATTATTTTTTTTAATACTCACTTTTAATAAACGATCAAATCTAAATCAAACATAATGGGAAGAAAAAATCAAAATTCTTCTGAAGGGAAAAGTAAGAGAAGGCAAGATGATCCTGAGTCGCCAAAAGCAACGAGAGTACCGTCTCCGGAACCGCACAACACCAGGTACCGGAAAAATTTGTATCTCTCACACGACATGACGATGGAAGCCGGAGATGTGGTTGACGAAAGTCACATCGAGGAACCTGGTCCGTCAAGTCAGAGGAGAGCAGCCTTGGAAAGAGCTCAGGTAGTATCTGACGAGTTACTCAAAACTCCAGAAAGACGACCTATAGTAGAAAGAACGCCACCACGACATACTGATGAATATGAAGCTTATATCAAAGAAGTAGCTTTGGCTGCAGTAGGTTTCAGTCGGGCCGAAGATAGAAAAGCTCTACAGGAATCTTTAGCTAAAAGTCAAACACTGCTTTTGGAGAAAATGAATGAGGCCATGAACAACGTTCTAGCCCAAATCAACGTGGTGAGACAACCAACAGCTCCAAATATTCCATTATGCGACCTACCGACGCCAAACATACCAACGTCAAACTTACCTACTTTTACTATCCAAAGAGAACCGACAGAAACTTCAAGACAAAACGTACCTAACTTTCCTAGAAGTTGGCCAGATAGAGCAAACACGACCAACCAACAAGAAAGCAATCGCAATCACAATCCAGATTTTTATGAACAATTGAACAGGATACAGTTCAACAATACCTCCGCTAATAGAGATGCGAGAGTACCGATGCCTTCACCAGCAGCTTCAATGTACAGATCACCGCACTACCAGAAATGGGGAATTACGTTTAATTCCAAAAACATGACGGTAGACGAGTTTTTATTTCGGCTTGATAAAGTGAAAGACAGCTACGGCGCCTCATGGGACGAAGTTGTCTCGAACTTTCATCACTTCGTTAGTGGTCCTGCTGAGGTGTGGTACTGGATCTATCTAAAGAACAACCCTCAAACCTCATGGGTAGCGTTGAAGTTAGCATTAATAGACCATTATGGCAGCTTAGAAACCGACTCCGAAATCTCTAGACAGATGGCAGAAAGGAAGCAAATGCCAGGAGAAAGCTTCGACTCATTCTATGACGCTCTTTTGAAATTAAATTCAAAAATGAGAAATCCGCGACCGAATGATGAGCTAGCGGAAATTATCAAACAGAACGTTAAGCGCCGGATGGGCGAACTTTTGCTAACATTCAGAACGACCAGGTTAGCTGATTTAGTATACACGTGCCGTGAAATGGAACGTTATCTAACTCAACATGAACCGATACGTCCGAGGATACCACCAATTTTCAACAACCCAGTGAGAAAACAAGTAAGTGAGATTGAGATCCAAACTGAACCTGTACCAGAAGACATGTCTCTTGCTTTAGAAGCATTTCAAAGAAATCGAAACCGCGAACCAAAAATTAATGTCGAAAAAGCCATATGTTGGAACTGTCTCAAAACCGGTCACATCTTCTTAGATTGTACTGAACCTCAAAACAAAATTTTCTGCTACCGATGTGGTCAACCCGAAGTCTTATCCCCAAACTGTCAAAAATGTAAGGGAAACCAGTCACTGAGTCAGCGATCGTCCGAGAGGGAGCTGACCAGGATGGGCCACTCGGGAAGTCCCAATTAGAATCTTTACCCACAATAGAAAAAACAATCACCATCTTAAAGAAACCCGAAACTCAGAACATTACAAATAATTTTTCAAAACCTACTAAAATTCCAATCTTAAGACCTCTTAAATCTCTTCATCAGAGGCAAATTGAGTACGCCGAAGCGCGTCAACGCATTTATACCTACCCTAAACATAACCAAAAAATCCAAAAACTTCGAAATAGATTTACTTCCAAACGTAAGCTACATAGAGCAGTAAACGTCGCCGAAATGATATGTCTGAAAGACGATCCACGAACCTACTTGAAAGTAGAATTATTTAAACATAAATGGCTTGGTTTACTTGACTCCGGAGCGAGCATTAGTTGCCTCGGTAACGGTGCCGCTAAATATATTGAAGATAATAATATCTCTTATAGAAAATTTGATTCCAGTATTTCCACAGCTGATGGAACGAAACAACGTATTGCGGGAGTGGTTACTACGAATGTTACATATAAAGATCTAGTTCTTCCGATCGAATTGTACATAGTACCTTCCTTAGCTCAAGATTTATATCTAGGCATCGATTTCTGGAAAACTTTCAAGTTAGCTCCACAAATCATATCTTCTATAGATACCGTTACCGAGTCAACAACCGGTCAGGCAAATAAGCCGGAATGTCTCCTATCTGTAGAGGAATCTCTTATTCTGCAAAATACAATTAAGCAATTTCCGTCTTTCGCCGTTCGAGGTCTCGGACGGACACACTTGATGGAACATTCCATAGATACGGGTGACGCAGAGCCTATAAAGCAACGTCATTATCCCATATCGCCAGCAGTACAAAGCCTTGTGTACGCGGAATTGGACCGTATGATCTCGTTAGGTGTTATCGAGGAAAGTCAGAGTGGTTGGTCATCGCCAGTGGTATTGGTGAGAAAACCAGGAAAGAACCGACTATGTCTAGACTTCCGAAAAGTTAACGCCGTAACGAAGAAAAATGCGAATCCAATTGCGCATATTGAAGGATTGCTAGCACGCCTTTCCGAAACACGTTATATTTCTAGCGTGGATCTGAAAGATGCTTACTGGCAAGTGCCCCTGGAGAAAGAATCACGGGAGAAGACAGCGTTCTCAGTCCCAGGGAGACCCCTGTATCAATTTAAAGTTATGCCGTTCGGACTCTCGAACGCTGCGCAAAGCTTGACGAGCTTAATGGATAAAGTAATTCCTCGTGAGTTGAGAGAGCAGGTGTTCATTTACTTAGATGACTTGTTAGTTATCTCGAAAGATTTCAACGATCACATTTCAACACTCTCGAAAGTAGCAAAGCATCTTACTGATGCTGGTCTTACAATAAACGTGGAAAAGTCTAAATTCTGTTTCAGAGAATTGCAATATTTGGGTTACATAGTAGGACAAGGATGTTTGAAAGCAGATCCAAATAAAGTAGCTGCTATTGTGGAATTCCCTATACCAACTACTATCCGCCAAGTTAGACGTTTTCTAGGAATGGCGGGGTGGTACCGACGTTTTATTGAGAATTTTTCCACAATAACCGCACCCATATCAGATACCTTGAAAAAGAAACAGAAATTTGAATTTGGATCTGAGGCTATCAAAGCCTTAGAAACAGTTAAGAAAGCGCTGACTTCAGCACCAATTTTAGTCAATCCTGACTTCACGAAACAATTTATCATCTGTTGTGATGCTTCATCAACAGGGATTGGATGTGTCCTATGTCAATTGGACGAAGAAGGGAATGAAAAACCTATTTATTTTTATTCGCAAAAATTGAATTCAGCTCAAAGGAACTACACTGTGACAGAAAGAGAATGCTTGGCAGCGGTCCAGGGAATTTACAAATTTCGACCATACATCGAGGGGTATAAATTCTTAGTGATAACTGACCATGCGAGTCTACGGTGGTTAATGAACTTGAAGGACCCAATGGGAAGGTTAGCCCGATGGAGCCTCAAGCTTCAAAGCTTCGACTTCGAGGTGGTTCATAGGCGTGGCTCTCAACACCATGTGCCTGACGCGTTGTCAAGGGTCTATGAAGTAGACGCCATGGACATTGAGAAACCCACTCCTGAGATAACCACTCCGAACTCAACGGATGTATTACACATCGATCTAAAAGATAAAGCTTTCAAGTCTGAAGAGTATGTTCAATTAACTACTCATATAAGCAAAAATATAGAACGTGTACCAGATCTTCAAGTATCAGACGGATACATATATAAAAGAGTAAAGCACGCGACTGGAAATCCTCTCCAGGAAGACTTGTCGTGGAAGCTTTGGGTTCCATCGGACTTGACTGGAACATTGATAGAGCAAGCTCATTGCCCACCGAGATCGTCGCATGGAGGAATCGCTAAGACTTTATACCGCCTGCGTAAACAATTCTATTGGCCAGCAATGAGTAGTCAAGTGAAGTTATTCATTAATAATTGTGACGTGTGCAAAGCAACCAAAGCACCAAACAGTACTTTACGTACAGAAATGGGGAAAGCCTTCACGGTGGACCGACCATTCCAGCATCTGTACGTAGATTTTCTGGGACCTTATCCTAGATCGAGGAAAGGAAACACTTTTATGGTGATAGCTTTGGATCAGTTGACAAAATTTGTACTTATAAAACCTTTAAAAAAGGCTAATTCTAACGAATTAATAAAATTTCTTACCGAAGAAATATTTTTAATGTTCGGAGTTCCGGAAACACTTTTATCTGACAACGGATCACAATTTGTGAGCAAAGATTTCGGGACTTGTTTAAGTAATTTTGATATTAAACACATAAAGACAGCATCATACGCACCACAGGCTAATGCCAGTGAAAGAGTCAATCGTTCAATTTTAAGTGCTATACGCGCCTATGTTGACCCTAAACAGACAAATTGGGATGTTCACTTGGCTGAGATTGGTAATGCTTTACGCACATCAATACACAGCGTAATAGGTATGTCTCCATACGAGGCCCTGTTTGGACAACAGATGGTAGAGCACGGGTCGGATTATCACCTATTAAGGAAATTGAACGGATTGAACCAATCGGAAATTAACTGGCTGCCTAAAGCTGCAAAGATGGGTATATTGCATTCGTATCTCAAAACTGCTTTAAACCAAGCACATGAAAGTTACGAACACAATTATAATTTGAGAAGCAAGTTAGTAACATATGAAGTAGGAGATAAAGTTTTTCGTAGGAACTTTATACTTAGTAGCGCAGCCAAACATTTAAACGCGAAATTATGTTCAAAGTTTCTCAAAGCACAAGTAGTGAAAGTAGTTGGTAACAACCTATATCGTGTAAGAGATGAGAAAGGTTTTGAGATGGTTGTGCATACAAAGGACCTACGGAAATAAAATGCAATGTCAGTAAATAAATACTATCATAACCGGTTAGTTCAGAGGCGCATGAGACAAAAGGGCGTGGGTGACATACTCAATTTAAAAATGTTTCACCGTCCACATTAAACGACACTTGAACAATTTTCTTTTCATCATCGTTGCGTAAGTTGGCACTATAAGCAACGAAGATGCTTTGTAGGAAAATACACCAAACCTACCCCGACAGTAGGCAACGAAAATCCTATAACATGAATGAAATGATAGCATCTAACATTCGGACCAACTTAAAAATTTTAAGTTACATTTTTCTTATATTAATTCCTAATCTGCAATACCGACGTAAAAGGTGTTGACATGAAATCATTATTAGTCGAGATATTATTGTGGAAGTTATTAGAGACAACAACCCCACTATAAATACTCACTACTACCTCTAGCGGTAAACACGCTAAAAACGACGACATTTATCCATATAAAAGTCAACTCATTATTTGAGCGGCAAAATTAAAACGTCAATGCAAGCAGAGGAATAGAGGGGTGAAGTGAGAAAGGTCTCCGTCGAAGCAGATGACATCATGCGGATGAACAGAAATGATGACATAATACAATACAGAACGAAATGATGTACACTAAGAGATGAGACATGGAAAAATTGTACTACGAATAATGAGCAATAATCGAGTCGTCCCCCAGGACATGGTAAAGTTTTTGTGATTGTTGAAATGTTGGAAGTCTTCTAAAATGTATGTTGAGCGATATAGAAAAAGTAAAACTAAAGTAGAATATAATAGTAAACGAATCTATAGTCCAAAATTGAAAGATTTAGTTTTTGTTGTAGTAATTTAGTGAAATTAGGCAATCTGAAAATACAGTAGATCAACATTTTCTTTGACGTATTAATTACCTTATATACCGAATGAGTCAAACAAAACAAGAAAAGCCAAAAATAAGCGTAGAAAAGTAAATAATTTTCCGATATGTGTATTTACCAATAGATAGAAACCGTATCTAAAGCAGTATTGGCAATAAGAAAATGTTTAGAAAACCCAAAACGAGTAAGAACGAGAGGTTTAAGTTAACCTATGAGCAAAGTTTAACAGGTAGATAGTGTCATTCTTACAGATCATAAAACTCAAAGTAGCTAAAAAGAGAATAAGTTTATTTTTGTGAGGCCAGGTAGAAGAGTACAAGGCAAGAGAAAAGATTCAGAACCCATATTCTTGTAATATTCTGACCAGATGAGTGAAAAGAAGTTCATCAGTAAAGACACTGATCTCAAAAATCTAGTACTTACCTATTCTCAAGAAAATGTTTCAAGTAGAGAAAGACACTGAAATACAATAAAAATATCTAAAGAATAGATAAAAACACAAATACTTACGAATTTCGATCACAAATATCTCTTTGTGAAAGTTTATAACACTTACCCGTAACTCAAGTCAATAAAATCAGCATTCTTCTTATCTAAAGAGAACCGAAGAAAATTTTTGCAAAATTTTTTTTTGTACTAAATAATGAAAATAATACTTACCTACCAAGAAATCATTTATCAATATGGAATATTAATTGGAATACTTACCTTTAATTAGTAAAATCTTCTAAAAGTAGTTAATAAATTTGTCTTGTCACTTCACGTGAGTCACAGTATAAACAGATATGAGTCAGTAAAGTAAAACATGTCTGTACTAGATTCAATAGCAAAAGAATGAACTTAACTACAACCAAGTTCGTACTTGACGGGATATCAAAGTTTCGTAAGGAAACAAATTTCAAATTGGCTGGTTAAACGTTTAAGTGCAGACGAAAAATTTTTGCAGTAAGTCTTTTTAATTTTACACCCCGAACTAACAAGTTTAAATTATTAATAAAAACGGGATAAAACACAGAAAAATACAGTAAAGAAATCTAAATTAATAAAAAGAAGAAAAACATAAGGATCGTCTAGAAAAATCGAGATTATTAAATCCAAAGCGAAGACAGAAAGAAGTAGACAGGAAAATAAAAACGAGGCTAGGTAAGAAAAACACATATAAAAATAATAAAACACACTTTAAAAACATAAAAAAATATAATTTCATGGTACATAATGTACCTCCAATGATAATAAGATTCATCGGCGACAATTTTTTTTATTATTTCATTTGCGACAAATCCATAAATTTCTTAGAAACATCCCTCATTAATAGTGGATGTGGACTTTGTCCAAAATAAGAAAGAAATTGAGAAAAAACTTCATACGGAGCTCCTGGAATTGAGTGAGACCCAAATCCAACTCTACACAAAAAAAAGATCCAATTGGATGACGTGTCAGTCGGACGGGCAGGCGAAAAATTCACTCAAGGGATCACGTAAAGAAGTATTGAAACTTGGAGGGATAGCTAGAGAAAAATCATCAAAAATAAGCCAGGTAATAAAAGACAATTCTTTTCATACGTACCTATATACAAAATTCAAGCTGTCTGTACATAAAATATGTACAGCTGATAAGCAGAAAAATATACATATATATTGATGACAAAATTTCGATATAAATCTCCAAGTAGACACGAGGTATAATTACCATAGTAATGAGTAGCAATAATCAGATACATTAGTTAGAAAAAACGCTTGTAGTCAGTACGCTCTTAGCATATTATTTTTGGAAAATTTCTATATGTTTTACAAATCATAAAAACTTTATTTCAGAAAAAAATAAAACAATTTTCTATAGCAATATACTAAAAATTTTTGTTTTCCATATAGGCAGACAGCGGTGAAGTGTGGTGGCAAACGCAAGGGTGACACGAAGTACAGTGGGGCATCCGCCAAAGAATTGCCCATTCCAAATCCCAGTCACTGCGAGAAAAATCCCTGCCACACTCCATCACACCAGCCTGCCTGGCTTTATATAATTGGCACAAATCTAATTTTGGAATCAAAATTCCTTACTGTCGTAACTGCGACCAAACTTTTTGTGATTGAGATGATCCAGAACATCATCTTATCAACATCCTCAGTACCTAGGAGTAAATTGAGTGAAAACTACGTCGAAAAGCACCTCGTCGAAAGTTGTTGTAAGCGGCTAACAACATTTTTCAACGTGGGACACCGTCAGCACATCAAGTTACACCAACAACGGGATTTTTGTTTGATCATCAATTAAATCGAAAAGCAGTACAAGTAACGTTTCTTAACAAAATGTATCTATATATGTATATTCGGATACAGGTATGATGCTCTTATAATATATTATAAAAAAAAAAGCATTCCGTCATATTATATTATTTCTTTGGATGATTCCCAATAAAAATCTTAAGGACTTATTATCTTGATATTTATATTTGGCCATAAATCGAGTAACAAGAAAATTAATTACAAGTGCACAAATATATATTTGTCGTCGAACCTCTTCAAGATCAATTTGTTACCCTTTTTGATTGAAAAAGAATTTTTGTAAAGTGGCATTAATGTTTGGAACCTCAACACGTAACAGTGGGGGGTTATTAAAAATACCGATCTAAATAACATTCTTATCAAATTTTGATAACATTCATGTAAATTTTCGTTTATGAATAGTGTGATCAAGTACACTAAAGAAAATTAATTACAAATTTCGTTGGTCACAGTAAATTTTTTTTTATCGTTTCATTTCTATTTTTTTTTAAAGTGTAAAGAAAGACCGCCATATAAAGTAAAAATAATTAAATTTTATTTAGCCCGATTCGGTGGCGATCGTATTCAGAAAAAAAAAAAGCGATATTGGTCAATTCATATACCTACATTTGTTCGAATTTATACATCGTCATATCTTAAAGTGATTCGAACATTTTAAAATTTTTTTTTGTGAACGTCAGCAAAGACGTATGAAGCCAAACATTGGTTACTTACCTACATACGTCGTCATAAACCTTTCATCAAGTACACCTATTACCTCATCAAATAAGAATACATACATAATCAAAATTTTTTTTATCAAAATTAAACGTCCTCATATTTTTTTTGTTAGGACACTCGAATGGCAAGGTGCACCTTATCTTCTTCGTCCCTTTCATATTTTTATATATATTTACTTATTATACTAACTTAAAAACTATATTGGATAAATTTATATAACATATTAAATTTCATTTTTACTATTTTTACAATACATAAAATTTCATTTGCACTCCGAACACCAAGATTTTGGTATCGTTCGTCGAGGAATATTCTTATCTTGTTGGGAAAAGGGAAATTCTTGTGTGTGTGGACCTTCAGTCCTTAATTAACATATTTTTGTGATTTTTGTGTTTCACTCGTTCGTGAAATATCTCTGAGGGATTTTCCTCGGGAAATTTAAATCGACTATTGTAAATAGCGAAATTTTTTTTTTGATCGCGGTAACTTAAAAGAAAACTGATTACAAACATCAGTCGGTATCGAACAATTTTTATCGATCTTAAGGCCCGCGTTATTTCTACCTTGACTGGCTAGGATCATTTCTAGCAGAGTTAAGAGGCCGACAGAAAAGTGTGATAAGAATTTAGTTCAGTTTTTATTCGTTTTGTTCCGCTGTAATTTTAGAGTCGAAGGGATATTTATCGAGATATCTTTTCTAGACGTGGAAAGAGGGGAGGTGAAATTCACATTCTACCTCAAATATTCGCTTCGGTCGGTGATAATTTTATTTCATATCATTACAGGGTGGTATTGTTTGGATTGATATCACTTTCCACTTTTGAAATTAAAACTTGAGCTTTTGTCTTAGCAAAGAATAAATAAAGTCGTAAAGATAATTTGAACTTTAGAAGGTAATTTTCTGAAGATATTTTTTTTTATTGATTCTACAGTCGTGCAGTATAGCAGTCTTTTTAGTAAATTTTGATACTCAGTAAATATTTAATTTTTGTTTTCCTTGAATTCAAGTTATCTCGAGCATCATTACCATTTTAAGATTTGAACCATTAAGAGTAAAGATCGAAATTATTAAGAATAAATAATTTTTAGTTTGAGTAAATAAAGTACATATAGATTTTTGAACCTTAGTAAAGAAATAGGTACCGATATAAAGTTATATCGTATATTATTTATTAAGATGTATTTTTAATAACGAATTGTTAGGTTAAGTTATGAACAATAAAATTGTATTAGTTGAAAATTCAAATTACAGTTTTCTCTTCTATATTTTTGTTGGCAGTTAAAGATACGATTAGTCAATAATCGCAGGAAAGTTGATACTCTAATTTTATTGATTTAGGTACTATGGAGGTATAAAAACCTAAGGATGGGGGTCGTGACTGGCGTTCTATACATCAAGACCCAGGAGAATTCTTCACTACAACTTTAGCAGTGTCAAGGGTAATAACATCTTCAGCAACAACAACAACAACATCAACGATAATTACAACTACAATTACGAATACAACTGTGAAGTCGTTCTTCACTTAGTTGTCGCGTTTCTATAAAATGCATTAAAAACGGTTACGAGATTTTTCTTCACTTTAGCGGGATGTACCTATTTAAAATTACGCCACTAGGTATGTCATATGGGTAGTTACTATAGATAACTGGTTTGTTTGTCTTTTGGTAACTATTGGTCGGGAAGTTGGGCGAGTAAGGGGGAAACTACTACACCTGTTTCTCCCGACTTAATAAGGGTTCCTGTATAAATAATTCGGGTGATAAGGAACATTAGGTAGGGTTAGGGGTAAAGCAATCCGAATGGACTACATACATCTTGTCCAGTTCATGGCAGTTTATGCCACAATCTTCTGTTCTTCTTTCGATAGTATTCTTTTCTGACTACATCTTCGTATCTTTTCCATCGTCTCTTTTTGCTTCTTAGCATTAGCTTCTGAAAACTTGAACCGAGTCATCCGTCACCGAGACTCCAGGTCTAATAATTGTAATACCGACTACTTGTTCCTGCAGCATGATCCACTTCCTTGAACCGTTGAGCTGGCCAAGGTGAAGTTTAGCAGACCTGCAGCGGCAGTCGAACAATAGTCACCCTGTCAGTCCAGGCTTGGACGTGCTTAGAGATGAGTACTAAAAGTCGTATGGGTTGGCAGGTATAGGATCCTTTTTTTTTGTGTTAAGTTAGCGATGAGTGATAGTTGTTTAGTGTGTGATACCTACTTCATTTCTTAGGTAGAGGATTTAAACCATCTTCTGAACGCATCATCGATCACGTAACGACAATCGGAAGCTCATCGAATTCTACCTAAAAATATGAATTCCTCAGGATAAACTAACTAAGAAAACCTGATGGTCCTAGGTATGATAGAATGGTCGTATATGTCACCAACATACGTCGAGTTCTCTCGATATAGCAGGGGAGAGGTGGTTTGGTGTCGTTTAAGGTTAGTAGCCTTAAACACAAGGGACTAAGGTTACTCTTTCTCTATGTTGTATCGAAGGAACTCTCTAATTTTATGTCAGGATCCTAGATGGTACTCTGAGCTGTCAGGAAGACAACAAAATAGTAGGAGGAAGTGAATCCTAAATTTCTTTTATGGCGTGAGATCATGAGAAGGCAGCATTTTCGGGTTTAGTCCGTCAGTTGTCTTAGGACAAGTCCGTCTATATTAACATCAATCTCGTCATATACCTACATTGTCTGTCTGGTTTCTCTTTTGTCCTTTCTGGTAACAAAGAAGATCTATTCAACTTTCCATTACATAGCTACACGGATGTGGGGATCATTCATTTCGCAGAATGGATTTCGTCGGAACAGAAACTTTAGGCCATAGTTTTGTTCTGATTTCTGAATGTTCGATCCCATAGCCGTGCTGTTTGTGTGAGGTCGGGTGAGTAACCATCTTTTTTTTCCCATTACATAATGACGTCCAACGCGGGACAACGAATTTCGCAGAACGAAAATTTTTGCGGAACGAAAATTTTAGATCATACCTCTGTTCTTCTTTTTTGTTTGATTCCGCCGGCATGCTGTTTATGTACCATCTATTTATTCCATTACAATTTAATGTTTTAAGAGTTCATTAAGGATGAACCTAACAAACTAGAGTCATGCCGCCATAGGTTTGTTGAACATTTTTATATTTATTTTGTTGCTAACTAAATTATTTTAACTTTCGTTTCCCTTAAAAAAATTATCTCTATTTGCATTAAATGCGTTTTAAAATATAATCGAACATTGAAACTATTTGTGTAGTTATACTTATTTTGGCCACTGTTATAATTCCCGGATGATATGATAGCGGATTCGAAAAACTAGTTTTAGGTTCCAATCTTTAGCTAAAGCATATTTAGGTATTATTTACAGAATACAGATTTACATATACATATACCAGATGCCTAAGATACCTTACACCGGCCAATCATTTAACTTCGATCTATTATAGTGTTTGTAAGAACAATGCGTGTATTGATTTGATTTTTATATGGCCATATTTTTTTCGACTTTTAACCATATGACATTCTTTAAGAACGGACAAATTCAAAAAGTGCCGTATGAATGAGGGGGCATATGCTGACTTCCTGCAATCCCCCTGCCTATATAGCCTTGTTTTTTCACATTGCAAAGTGACATTAGGCCATAATGGCCATATGACTTTTTGACAAAGTGACAAATTGACATATTTACAAATAGACTTATGACACATTTCGAATATGCCATAACCAAGATAAGCACTATTCCAAAATATGAAACAGGGCATTTAATGCTATGGATAATTAGTGGAGACACGAATCCAAATGAGCTTACTGATGGGAACCCCAATCGGAAAAAGTTAACCTTTCAATTATTGAAAAAATACATTGATGCGGAAAATAAATTTATTTATCAAAGTTTTAGTTGAAAATTATCCGTATCTACAAGTGGTCATTTGAGGGAAGATAGTTTTTCTGGACTATTAAGAAGAGAGGTTTAAATAAAAATTCTTTATTCGAAACTTAGATTAGTATCTAACTATTTTATTTGCTGAACGTTTTTACAAAATCAATAATGACATTAACGATTAACCGCAATGTTTAATATGATCCTTATGAAATATAAATATATTTTTCGCAGATTATTTGGAGGTGTTTTATTGGTTGTTAAAGTTCACAATATAGTGGTTGCGGACAGAGGTCAAATATTGTCTATTGAGATTTTCACCTTCATTAGAAAAATCTGGTTACGATCTTATTTTAATTTAACAATTACGAAAAATTACTTATTTAGGTAATAGGTACACCGTCTTTTTCGCCGGGTTATATCTATAATAATATATACTTACTACTTAGGTAATATGGTGAATAAATTCACTCAGTTCATTTGCAAGAACTATATTTAGAACTATATTTATAATTTTGAAAGCGTTTTGTTTTCATATATATAATATCTGATGCTTACAAATCTATAATGTCTATACTATAATAAGATTTTGATTATTAATAAATAAGGAAAATCAGAGTGGGTCTAAAAATTACTGTTACATACATATCTCTTCATCTCACATATCTTAAACTTTCACCATTAAATATTTATGTTCAACACTTAAAACACGAATTTAATGACAGCAAAAATAATGAATTTAACGCTTTTTCAAAATTATTTGCACTTATACTGAACCTATCCATACCATGATACATTTTGACGATTAATAATTTAAAAGCTTATAGGAGATTTATACTTCAGGTACCTTTATCATTAAAATAACACTTTCTAACAATTTCAACTGACATAATCCAAATGTCATAAAAATATTTTAATTAATTTTTACTAAGTCTGCAAAGAAAATTTTGTAATAAAAGACAAACACCTAAAGTAGAAAAAAAAGGAAATAAAAAAAATTTAAGTCAAGACAGCTTTAGAGAAGAAGCATAAGGATGTTCTTACGATCCACACATATACATAATCCTTAGAATTCCTATATATATTCGTTTTTAAGATAGAGCATGTTCAAACACTCATTAACAAAAGTTTTCCCCCATGCAATCTTCTCTTCTTTATTTTTACTCGCAGATGGTTGCTCCTTGAAAAGGGTGTCTGACACCACCCACACGTTTATCGTGTCGGTGCAAGTGTGGAAAAAAAACAAACTTGAAGGCAAGAAAATACAAAGGAGAACGTCTTTTGAAGAAGAGTTAATGAAGTTCAAAAGTGAATTTCACAAGTATTTGGTTAATAAATTAGTTAAGTCTTTCGAATAATTGTAAACAATAAACAAAAGATGACCTCCATATGACCTATAAGACCTTAATTCAATTAAAATATATATTTTTAAGAAAAGTTGGGAAAAGATGTTCCACTTCATTGAGAAATTCACCTATAAAAATGGTGCAAAGCTAAAGTATATCAGAATGGCCGTTAAAGTTGCTGCATATAATTTACCTAGATACTATAAAAAAAAAAACTAATAAAAGAGGCAGAACTTATTGTTGGGTTCCTTGTTGAACATGACAAGGACTATCAACACCGGTTTCTTGAAACTAACACAAAAAAAAAACACAGCAACTATAGAAATAGGTATAAGGAGACCTTCTTTCCGACAATATCTTATCATAGTACACACCTATAGATACACCAAAATGCCACATAGCCCACTTTGTTGCACCTTCAAGGAACTGTAATTCGAGTCGAAATCTGGGCTAGTAGGTGGAAACTTGTTCAAATGAGATGAGGTTGCTGGAATTTGTTTTTTAGTGGGTGGTGATTAAGACAAGTGAGGAAGATACAAAAAAAAAAAAAGCAAAAAAACCTGACGTGCCGTTTCGATGGTGGAAAAGCATACTCCTCCATATACAGCTTCTCTCATGGTGTATCGTGTCTATAGAAGCGCATATCTGCAAATTGCTCAATGTTCTCTATAGATACATTGCGGATTAGGGAGAGAGCAGTAAGAGCACCGCACCGGTACCACAGGTGAACACAGTTCCTCGCATAAGCTAGGCGTAACTGTATACACTAGATGTAGCAGAGTAGGTAAACTAGGGTAAAAGGACTCTCCCATGTCGACGTTGATGATTCTGCTGAGGATATAGCGATGATACTTTGACTACATGTTATATATATATGGGAAATTCCCAGCCGTCAACTATATGTATTTTGTTCGTGTAAACGTGAACATTGTAGAGAGCACGAGCAAGAGTGGTCTCTTGGACTAGATTTGAAGCGACTGACGACGACTATGATGACGACACCAGGAAACAATGATGGATGTTTCAAGGAGGAAGTTGAAAAAAATAACCGCGCAGCATTCGTGCTCAATTGGGTTGAAATGTTGGACCAATTTTTTAAGTTTTATTTTTATTATCATTTTCACAGATCTGGGTAAAGAATTTTTTTAACTACATAGGTATTAAAAGATGTCCCAGGTATAGTTTGGTATTCTTGAGCCTGGAAAGAACTTTAAGGCAAACATTTTTTTTTTGAAAAATATGTGGATGGTTTGCATTTCTTCTTTTTATAAGTCTGATTTCCTTTAAATCTTTTTTTTTTAATGTTTGAAATATTCTATGGATGTTTTGAGATTTAATAATTAATTGGTGTTGTAAATGTGTATTATTTGATTATTTGATTTTATAATTTCGGTGAAGTGTTATAGGTATATTAATTCCATTAATAAACTTTAGTGTTGTGAAAATATGAATATCTTGGAAAGCAACTATGTAATGATAAGTTATGTATCAATTATTGCAAAGTGAAAATGTGCTTTTCGGTCGCAAAAAAAAACTCAAAAATTAAAAGAACAAATAATAATGTTTTTGAAAAGCATAATATTTTGTTTTGATGGTTGGCAGAAAACCTAACACCCAAACTTTATCTCCATTTAAACTTAGAACAAAAAAATTCCCTCCAAGTTCAAACACCACATCAAGAAAAAAAAGAAGAATGCAGTGTTGTCACGTTCTGGCCATCTGTTTTATTTTTACTTCTTTCACATTTCATATACTTAAATATTTTTCCTCCAAGACTGTATTTTCTTATTGGTTATCCTTGCATTAAAAATATTGATGATAAAAAAATACATCAAATTCTGCTAGCAATATCATATAGGTACTACATATAGATATACCGAATATAAAATCGACGCATAAAATATTTTTCAAAACTCACTTCAAAAAAATTAAATAAAATAAAACAAAAAATCCATGCCACTCTTGGGTAAAAGGACATTCACCGCAGTTAACAATCCTGCCAAAGGCATTTTTGATGTTTTCCTTGTGTTGGATTTGAAAAAAAGCAACATAAAATGAAAATACAATTTTCGGGCATGCTGCTGATGGTTGAAATCGAAAAAAAAGAGTATTCAACTGAATAAAATATTAAAACGCCATTCAGCAAAAAATTCTTTTTTTTTTTTTGTATAAAAGCAAAGACTGGCGTCTGAATCCTATAAACAAAATGTATATGTACAACGTTTTTCGACATCCTCGCGTTTTAAGTAGGCATTCGTTTCCCCGTGGTCTTCGACATTCATACACTGCTGTTGCTGTATTGTATATATATAACTTTCGTCCATATCGTCCCGTCCCATTCTGATACGCCGTCGTCACTTAGAACACCCATCAAACCCCCTCAACGTATACATTTTACGTATACAATATTCGCATTCACCTCTTCACTATATATACGTACATTTTAACAGCCTTAAAAGCTTCATGTAAGTGGGTTATAAAAACGAAAACAAGGATACTCACTCGCTGTTCAGTAGATTTTGGAACTTAAATTTGAGCCTGCCTGCACTCCATATAGTCCATTGCGTATACGTTGTGTACCTACACGTACAAAATGTATTTATGGCGTAAGGTTTCTGGGGTTTCCTTTCATCATTTTGTGATATATGTCGTATTTTAAGGATTTTTATGGTTGTTCATAAATTTGAGCTGTACCGCTTTACCCCGAATTTCCTCGCTTTTGTCGTTAAAGGATCTTGAATTAGATGGAAACCTTAAGAGGTTATTGTTTTGTTGTTGATAGTCTAATGCATAAAGTAAGCTATGTGTTACCACATTGAAGCTATATATCGATTTACCATTTCAAATCCTTGTGTTTTTTTTTTTTGCTTTGACTGTCAAAATAGGGAAGCTGGAGTAAAGTGGGTATTATTTTTGTTTTGTTTTTAAAAAACAATATTATGTATGTTTTTACAAGGTTGGGAACAATGGCGCCCAATATAAGGGTTGAAAAAGAATACAATATTTTGTTAAATATAGTCCTCAAAAATCATTCATTGAATTCATTTGACTTTGCTTTAAGATTTTGACTTTAAAATTACCAATCACAATAATTCCTTTGACATCAAAAACATATTCATACATTCTCTGCGTTCTTTTGCATCGTTTGTAATCTTTAAAGTAAGATTAATTTTTGTTCTTCTACATCTACATGATTATATACATTTACCCCCGTTTCACAGTGATCGCGTTTAATAGTATAATTCAGTGCCTCCAAATTCTGTAGTTTAAATTAAAAATTTAATTTAAACTCTGACTGTGAAACTTGGGGTTAATGTTACTTAACAAATAAAAAAAGTCAAAAATAATTGAAAGAATTCAAAATGCATGAATAATTTACTTTATAAGTTACTTCCTACAACAACCAGCTATTTGTCAGTGAAAGTCCCGCTAAAATCGGTCAAGTAGTTTCTGATCGGTTCATATATAAGAATATGAGAAAAAAAGCGACTGGAGTGCCACCTGGAGGGTAATTGAAATAACCTTAGTCACTACCTACAACATCAGCTATATGTAAGTGACAAGTCCCGTCAAAATCTGTCAAGCATAGTTTCTTACCGAGCATAAAAACGATTTTTCTGGAAAAAAAAGCGACCTACGCGCCATCTAGGGACTAAATAAAATAGAAATCAGTTCCGTGGCTATAGCATTATCTATCTGCCAGTGAAAATCGGTCCAACCGTTTTTGAGATTAGTCAGGACAAACAGACAGACAGACAGACAAACATTTTAAAAATGTGTATTTTGTTATAAGGGCTGTGTATGCTTTCATATGCATGTTACTGCTATTTTGACATTACAAACAGATACTCCATTTGTATTTATGTTTATAATTGATTAAACGTTTAAATATATTTACAAACTTGAAAGGCAAAATAATGTATAAAAGTTAAATAATAAAATGCGAAATAAATAAAAGGCACGACTGGGTAGGACTACTAACTTTTGGCTAATATGTTAGATACTAAAGAAGAAAGTATATAATAAATAATCGCAACTAAAAATAGTGTTTCTATAGCGTTTATATGGTAGGTACCGTTAATAAGATGGTTTTAAAAATAAGTTTCTAACAAAAAACAATATTAAGAAAAAATCTGTCAGACAAAATTTTATCGAAATCGATCGCATATTTTACGAGAAAAATTGGATTATCATTAACGCTTATTTGCCAGGTACCGCTTATATGTTACATATTCTGAAAACATGAAAAGCATAACCATTGGCTACAAATATATTATACGAAATTTTATAAAAATCGTATTTTGACAAGAAAAATTGAATTATCTGTTACGCTTATATGGCAGGTACCGGTATTTTAAGTGCTGGGATAAAAATCAAAAATATGCCTGGGCATATTACTTTGAAAATACAAAGTACGAAGTATACATCCAGACTGACAGAGGACAGACAGAATTGTTGGACTTACTTTTTTCGTGTTCTCTATCTTCATAATGTTATGTATGATTGTTATCTTAAAACTTTTTTTTTTACGAATGCAAGACTTGCCCTTTAGTAATTATTATAATCGCAAGTAAAAATTGATATATAATAAAAATTAATATGTATAATAAAATACCATATAAAATTTCGATATGACAAATGCGATGGTCGAATTTTTTGCAAAAAAATCACATAAAGAAATAAGAAGTTTCAATACTAAAAATTTGCCAGACAATATTATACAATAATTGCTCATTTATAAAATACAAAACAAAAACAAAGGGAAAAAAGTAAAAAAAAGGATTTGAAAAATTGGTTTCAATATAATAATCAAACCGGTTGCTATGCAAAATGTGTCTGTTTAATTCTAAAAGGACGAGAGCAGTTAAAGTGACAACATTAAGTTTTTTGATCATTTGAATATTTCAACAGTAAAAGATCTCAAGGCAGCTTGACATGGGATAAAAAGTTGGCGAACACTTAAGAAACCGACTATACAACCCTTCAAAACCATCATCTTACTGGGACCGTATTCAAATTTTATGAAGTACCAAATTAAAATGTTATTGTTGCCAAATCGTTGACCCAGATTTTTGTTGGGTATTTTAGTAGAGCGGGTCGTAATTCTGGTTTTCTATAAATTATGATTTGAAAAAAAAAAATCTGCTTTTTCGCGACCAGAAATGTGATGTATAGGTAAATAGGAACAAAACAAATGGTTTTCTTTTAAGTTCTTAATAAGAAAATAAGAGTAAGCTCTGATAATCGAAATAATAAAAAAAAAGGTTTGTAAAATGATAAAAGTTTTCCAAACCTTGTTTTTCTTCATAATTTCGTGATGCCGTATAAGGTCTTATGACAGTTCTTTGGCTGGTACCCTTAAAACCTACCTAAGCTTTTTTGAAAAAAAAAAATAGTATTGATGGAAACATCAACGTTAACAAAATATTTATAATTCGTATAAAAGTTTATTAAAAGTTATAGTTTTTTTTTCGAGAAAAATGTAAATATCTATAGCGCTTATAATCCAAGTACCGTTAATAAGCTAGTTCCGAAAAAAATTTACGAAAAACATCACCGTTGGCTACAAATCAGTCAAACAATTTTTTTTTTTTTTTTTTTTTTTTTTCTTAGAAAAGTTAAATTATTTGAAACGCTTATCTAGGGCAGTTATACCATTATTATACATTTTATACAGAACTAGAGTAAACTAGGGTAAACATCGAAAATAGTTCTGATTTGATGGGCATAACTGGGACATAACTTTTTCCTCATCCTGTAGCTCCAGTAGTGAATTCATGTAGTTTTTATTAAATAAATCGAGACAGAACGAAATTGAGCTGTTGCCCTTAAAATCCGCACAGGAAACAGGATATTCATGTAAATGTAAAGCTACCTTTACACGGTCTGTCATCTACTTACGCATATAATCAGTCATCAAGCAAAATCAAAAGAGTTTTAATTTGTCGGCAAACAAATGCACACATACAGACTTATTTTTACAAAAACTATATTACAGATTGATTTCAAATGACTCACCATGTAAAGGTCGCTTAATAAGCAAATCTTCTTCGAAAATCCGAGAGACAAAAGTTTTTTTTTTATTTGGAAATTTGTTTTTTTAATTTTTTAATAATGTTAATTAAAAATCTGAAAATTCCACTTGCATCGAAGAACAAATATTTCAAGAAACATTTCAAAATTACATGTACATACATTAATTTATAAGTAGATATGACTAAAAAAATTCACCAACTATATTAAGTTGGCCTCATTTAACCAACTAACATCCTTCTCCCCTTTTTAAAATGTTGGATGAGTGCGTGCTTACTCAACAATCAAATGGGATAAAAATTAAAGTATGTATACATACACACACGAAAAATGGGCAAATTTTTCACGAGCAAATAATTTTATAGTTATTTGCTTCGTTTTATTTTGTCGTCTGCAAAAGGTAAATTTTAGCAAAAAAAAAAAAATAGGAGTCCTTTTGTTCTTGTAAAAGCTAATCTTTAGATATTTCAAAACAACTGAAGCGTGTGTGCGCAGTTAAAAGATTTCCTGAGCATCGTCATGTGCAAATAAAAAAAATAAAAATATTATGAAGTACCAGAGTATGAGTGCACCATGTGGATGGGTGAGATTTTTTAAGTGCCATCACTATCGGTGGAAGTTTTTACTACACTTAGGATTATATTATCCTTGAATATGTGACATCGAGATATACAACGAGTAAGAAGTGTATTATATTTAAGTGTGTTGGATATAAAAGAAACGCCTTTAAAAAAAATGGAAAACAGTGATAACATTATTGCTGAAGATGAAGCAGTAGCGTAAGAGTTGATGATCTTAAGTAGACAGGACTTGTTGCAGAATCGCTTCCATTTTATGATGAGAAGATGTGAGTGCGTGTTAAAGAATATAATTTAACTTATGGATAATGATAGGTTTTTTAGTGGAAACGACGGGAGAAACATTGAAGCTACACTTATTTATAATATTTATAACGTTTAAAGAGAATCCATCTAGTTTTCTTCTTAAGTCGTGGTTTCCTCGTTCGTAGTTAAGTATCATTTTGCAATAAATTACTTCTGAAAGATCATTACTTTATACAGGGTGATTGGTATAAGGTGCACCAAAAAGCTTGAGCGTGTAGGTGGGGTTAAGACAAGAAAAAAATCGTATGTGAGGGGGGAGTCTATTTCCCCCCGTTTAGGTGGGAGGGAAAATTTTCTAAAACATTGACTTAAATCAGAAAAAAAAAATGATTTAAAAACAACGGTGAATGATACAAAGCCTTGTTATATTTTTTTGGAAAGCCAGAAAACTACTCTTTTATTTAATTTTATAAATTAAGTTATTTAAGTGAATAGTTTTAAAAAAATTAATTTTCAAACTCAAAATTTTGAAAAAAAAAAACTAAAAAAAAAAATTTTAAACTAATTTTTTTCAGAATTTTATGTATTTAATTATTATTTTTATTTTCAAAATTCAATGCTCGTATTAATTTTTAGTCAATAACAGAAAACCGGATGCCAAAATGTATATTAGTTTTTGAGAAATTAAGAAAATTTGACGAAAATTTCCATCGCAGTCCTTTAGTGATTCGTCGTGACTGCGAAAAGCTTATCCTTATGTTCCTAAAGTCCTCGCGACGTCAATTAAGACCTGCAAGATTCTTAAATGGTACGCATTTTCTTGTTCCTCCCGAATTTGTTCTCCCCTTGCAGATGTATCTAGCAAAACTTCGACATGACGTCCTCCATTAACAAAATGACAGTAATCGCAATTGAAAATGCTGACTTTCTTGCTAGAATATCCGTAAAAACCTGCAAAAATGCCGACTTTCACACTTCAAATTTTGGAAAATTGAAAATTGAATATGTATAAAAGCCATCAATTCACTCGAAAAATTCGAAAAATTGAAAATGCCGACTTTCTTGCTAGAATATGTATAAAAACCTGCAAAAATACCGACTTTCACACTTAAAATTCGAAAAAATTGAAAATGCCGAAATTCTTGTTAGAATATGTATAAAAGCCAGCAATTCACACGATAAATTTAAAAAATTGAAAATGCCGACTTTTTTTTTAGAATAATTATAAAAACCTATGAAAACTATGAAACCTATGAAAATGCCGACTTTCATACTAAAAATTTAAAAAAATTTAAATGCCGATTTTCTTGTTTTGTAAACTTAAAAACCTTTAATTAATGCTGACTTGCTGAACTTAGTTTGAAACTCTTAAAATGCCGACTGCAGTTTTATAAATTTTAATATTTTCAAAATTGCCGACTTCACCGACTCTGGAAATTCTTGGGGGGGGGGGGGTGAGACACCCCCACACCCACCTCTCGGTACGCCTCTGACTGACAATTTTCCATAATAATATATAGGTGCGGTGTATGTAGGTACGAGTAATAGTTTACCCTCTTTGTCAATAGGTCTCCGCAAATCTTCCTCCTTTCCAGCTTTGAGCCTGTCAGTCAGGAAACGGTGCCTGTTATAAATGCTGCCTGATAAAACCGCTTTAAAGAAACTTAATTTTCTCGAAAATAGCTGCAACGATTTCGAAAAAAAAATAATGATACCTAGTTATTTTCTAAATGTCATTCTGATAAATTGCAAAAAAAAAATTGGCACTGTCAGCCTTCCATAGAAATGCACTTTTTTCTGGAACTATCTCGGAACGCTTCGATCTTGACTTGATCAAATTTCAATACGAACATTTTTAAATACAAACAGTTTGGCAATTAAACCATGGGCGTTCTTTATGTTTGTAAGACAAAACTTTTTTTTATAAATATAAGTAAACATTTTGTAAAAAGTTCGTATTTCTCAGTTTTATTTAAAAAAAAATTATTAAATTAATTTTAATTAAATTTTTATTTTATTTTTTAATCAGTCGTGCACTTTATGTTTTTCTACTTTAGAAATAAAATATATATGGAATTTCCAACGGTATGTTATCTTGATGGAAAAATGTTCTTGTGGATGCCCGATTCCGATCAACTTTCTCTAAATTTCAATATTTCATGATCCTTCATTATATTATTCTAGTCATTACTTACAAATTTTATATGTACGTTTATAATATGTTAAATAATGTGTCTTGAAACCCTTGAGATAAAAACAATATATACCTAATAAATTTACCTATATTTTATTGTGTTCTTTAAGAAGATAATAAAACTTCATTTTCTTAATAATGCGAGTTTGCTATTAGATATATTTTCATTTTTTATGACGGCATTTCATAAATTTCATTTTCCTCTTTCGAATCCAGCATCACATTGAATGTACATAAGAAGGTAGGTATGTGCCATATATTCATGCACCAAGTAAAAGACGTACCAACCTACATATATTATTCCTAAACTTATATCTACTTCAAAACTCAAGTGCAGACTTTACGTAAAAAAGCAAACGTAAAATGGAAATATGACACGATGTGAACAATTCCTTACCAACTTTAATACAAAATTTGACAGAGAGAAGGATTTTATCCCTTTAGATCGTAATGTTTTCTTTTCTTTATTTTTCTTGTTGGTACCTACTTTTATTTTTCTCACCATCATAGGTATTTTTTTTTCTATTCAAAAGTAATTTGCATAATTCATGGAAGGCAGAAGCATCAGCGGCATCAAAAGAATGAAAATAAACATATGTGTGGGACTTGAGTATGAGTATGTTATTGTAGATATAATGTGGGTAGAAATTGGATGGTATATGTGGAGAAGCATAAAGCAGATTGACAGATGCACAAAGTATGTAAAGGTTAGAAAAATACTTGTAACCTTTTCTTTAAGCTACGTTTTTTTAGTGAGTGTTTTTTTTTTTCTGTGTAATTTTATTCATGCAATGTTACTTTTCAATGCTTCAGACACACTCATGCGGTTTCCTGCCAAAGTTTAACAAGCAATCTTGGAGGGTTTGTCACGAATGCCTTATACTTGCAATCATTTGAAATCACGTTGAAATCAGGTGGAATCACTATTTCAAGTAATGAAATTAAAAAGAAAAATTTTGTTTATCGATTTCAAATGATTTCAAGCAATCATCAAAAATATTTGAAATCACTTTTTTTACAATCATGCAATAAAAAATGCCATAATGAAATCACGAATTGAAATCATAATGAAATCACGAATTGAAATTATAATAAAATCATTTGATATCAGTAAATTTATTTGAAATTAATGCAATCACAAAATTTTCAAATCAATTTAAATACTGCTTGAAATCACCTGAAATCATATGAAGTCATTTAAAATATTGCAATCATTGAAATACTGGCTAGATGACAAACCCTTCCAAATGGTATAGTAGGCTTTAGTTCAAATTTGGATATTTTTTTTTTTTAGTTCACATTGAGTTCTGATGTTAGAAATGTTTAATGGTAAGAATAGGAATCGGCTTAGAGAAGACAAAGAACAAGATATCCATTTGTTGATATAATTAAAATTTCAATATAATACTGAATTGTTAAATCACTGATTTGAATATACCTATACCTATTGCTCTAAACCTACCTATACTAAGTTGAAATCTATTAAATCTTAAAATTCTTGTTTTCACTTTCTCAGGGTTTTTATGTATAGTGAAGGTTATAAGAATACTATGTGTATAGAGTATTATGAATTAGTAGAGACTTGCCACTGGCAATTAAAAAAAAAATTAAATTTTCAATAAAATTTGGTCAGTTTTATGATAATACAAACAATTGGTTTTTATCAGTGTAGTCTTATACTTAACTGAATTATTTTATCGGATTTTTCAAATTCCAATTAATTGTTCTTTATATCTCGATACAAACATTTTCATAAATTGTCTATGTTTTTAGATAAATAAAATTAAATTATAGCCCCAGTAAAAAATATCTTATATCTATATATTCTGTCATTTGGATTCATTTTATAGATACTTGCAATGCCAATAAACACCGACTTTGCAATAAACCGTCAAAGATTCAGCTGCCAAATTCAATTTTCAACAATCGCGTTTTATACATATACATATATCCCCCTATCATTCGCTGTTTTCCTGACTTATTGTTCTCACAAAACATTTATTTTAAATTTATACACCATATAAACTACCCATACCACATCCAATCACATTGAAAATTTGCATTTAAATAAAAAAATATAGTAATACTTAGGTAGTTCTCTAAAAAAATGAAAAGGATAAAATAAAAACCATTGGACGTTTTGCGAAGCCACATGTTACGCCCTCAATTTGCATTTGTTCAGACAATATTTATTTGCGCACAATTTAACGAATGTATTCTGAAAAAAAAAAAAAAAACAGGAAAATCCTAAAATATATTTTTAGATAAAAGCAATATGCACATTGCACAGTGCACACAGAAATGTAACCTCAAAAAAAAAATAATAAATATATAAGTTACCCAATTTCATGTACATACCTACATTTACGTATCTAACTATACAGGGTGTTTCACATAAGGTGTGAAAAATAGATAAAGCAAATAGGTTGGGTTGAGACAAAAAAAAAAAACTCCCCCGTTTAGGCGAAAATGGCAACTTTCAAAAAAATTTATTTAAAACAGAAAAAAAAATTATTAAAAACCAACAGTACAACTTACAATGCTATGTTATACCTTTTTGGAAAGCCATTCTTTCCTTTTTGGAAAGCCATTTTCCATTCTTTTATGTTGTTTTAAAATAAAGTTGTTGTCTCGCCTAAACGTGGGGAGATAGATTTCCCCCTCCTGTACCATTTTTTCTTTGTCTCCTCGACCCAACCTAACTTGTTCTATCTTTTTTTGGCACAACTTATGTGTTTGATACACCCTTAATTCGACTATTTTTAGTCTTTTTATTGTTTTTATTTTCTTATAACTTCGCTTGGCCACGAGCATAACATCATAATTTTTCTAATGTCTAACTTTAATCAAAGTTCTTTAGAATAATATAATTCACAGGGAGTTTTCTCTGTAAATTTTATAAAGCAGTCGGTAATCATCGACAATTATTGCGTACTAGATTGGGTTTGATGTCATCTAGCTGATGAGCCCACCATCAAACTAGGGCGAAACGCAATGCTTGGAGTAAAGGCCACAAAACCTTTAATATTGAATTTCATTCATAAATACTCCATTTAATAAAATTTAATTCGACTATTTTTAGTCTTTTTATTGTTTTTATTTTCTTACACCCTGTATATAGATATTTATATACTGTGGATGTTAACGTATAGGTATATGAATAATACCAATAGCGATAAAAAAGGTTGAAGTTTAACAAATCCTTTCATATAGGTACCTTTACGAATCCTAGAATCAAAGGCCCAAGGCAAAACGATATTCAATTTTAGCATATTGAATATGTCGAGAATAATAAAATCCTCTGACAGACATCTGGAAGAATTGAGAGAATAAATTTCAATTTTCAAACATTCTCCTCCTTATGTATTGTTGCATTACGCTCAGCTCAATAAATGAATAAAACTCCAACCGACACGTTGCCATAGAATTGCATTCAAAAATTTACATTATGTATAGTAACCTATAGAGATGCACCGAATACAGGAGCGCATTTTATCTGAGTAAAATTGTATAGAATTTTTTTGTTTATTTTTTCTTATCTTTATTTTTATTAAAATTAAACGATCTACCAGAACTATAGAAGAAAGCAATCTAACGTTAAAATAACTTTTGCCAATAGGAATTGAATGGGGCTTGAAAATTTTAAATAACGTAAATAAAATATGTAGGTATATAATATAGGTGTCTTATAGGTGTCTTGTATTACAAAAAATATGATAGCTCTGTGTGTCAAAAAAAAAAAAAAAAAATTATAGCTCTGTACAAATAATTTGTTTTTTTAATTTTAGTATTTATTTATAGTTATATTATTTTTAGAACTGTTGGAACATTTTGCTTTCAAAGCTGACTGACGAGGATGAATATGAAAACATACATAATCTAACATATTTTCTCTGCCACTTAGGAGTCACTGCCACTTGTTACCATAGAAATAAAATTCTGTGGTAACTTTTTTTTGGTGAAATTGAATAAACTATCCCTATGCCCAGTGAGAAATCTTTTAGGTGCCAGGAGTCAGGTCAGGACGTAGGTATCAAATCGAGTATAGATAGGTTTTCTTTATTTGTTTCGACTGAACTAGATTTTATCAAGTTATACATGTTAGGCCCAGATTCGAGAAACGGATGATATAAAGCCCTATGACGGAACTATGATGGAGCAATGACGGACTACGAGTTGATGAACGATAAGGTGAGATATTTAAATACCCTGAAATAGGCAACAACAAGTTGGTTTTCATAGCTGATGGCTCTTCTCTATCGCAACCCTAGTTTTACATATATTGGATTGATATTTAAAAAAAAAAACTTGATAAACAGTCAAGTTAAATCGTTAGCTAAACTTCATTTTTTTATGAAAATTTCAATTAAAAGAGTGCTAAATTTGGAGGATAAATGTAAAAATGTACTTAGGTATAGTATACCAAATGATCCCGTGCGCACATCTAAGTACGAAAATCTTTTATTTAATGTTTCGTTCTAATGAAAAGGTTATGGTAATTTGAAAAATTTGACGTACTCCTAAGGTATTCAATTAAGCATAAACTTACTTTGATACAATTTGATTCGAACGTTTATTGTTTATTTCTCCAACCGTCTACAAGACTCTGTGATATTTTTCCTGCTCTTTCAGAACTGGAGTGAAATTTTCTAAGTATAATTTAGCATTAATCTCTTGAAAGTTACCTATATAATCTATACACATAAATAAAAATGGAGTGTCTGTTTAAAATGTCAAAATGATGGTATTTTACAAACACGCATATGAAAGCATACACAGCCCTTATAACAAAACACACATTTTAAAAAAAATTGTCTGTCATATCTGTCTGTCTGTTTTTCCTGGCTAATCTCGAGAACGACTGGACTGATTTTTACGGGACTTTCACTGGAAGATAGATAATAATGTAGCGGGGAATTAAGGCTATTTAATTTACTCCCTAGATTGCGCTCAGGTCGCTTTTTTTCTAGAAAAATCGTTTTTATGCCCGGTCAGAAACTATGATTGACAGATTTTGACGAGACTATCCACTTACAGATACCTGTGTTGCAGGGAGTGACTAATGATATTTTAATTACCCTCTGGGGCTCCCTAAGTGGCGCTAGGGTCGCTTTTTTTCGCATATTCTTATATATGAACCGATCAGAAACTACTGGACCGATTTTAGCGGGACTTTCAGTGACAATAGCTGTTGTTGTAGGAAGTAACTTATGAAGTAAATTATCCCAAAGATGGTGCTCGGGTAGCTTTTTTGAAAACTCTTACATACGAGCTAAAAAACCTTTGGCAAAATGTTGCACCAATATGAATTTAGGTACTTTTTCGAAATCATTGCTTTCACCCTTTTTTTTCTGCGGCAGCAATGCGCCGGGTAACAGCTAGTTCCTAATATTGAATAAAGTTCGTTTGTTTCTCTGGATATTTAGCATATAGTTATTTAACAATGTTTTTTCTTCTTCTGCTTTTGTTGACGATGTTTATGATTTAGAATAGAACCACTACATTCTCACTTTATAGCTTTATAGCTTCAGTATGTATAGGTATTTTTTCTCAAGATCCATTTTTGGATTAAAGTATCTATACTTATAAAGATGGCTTTTATCTACAATTATCTGCTTTATTTTCTATAGTCATTAAATCTTCGCTTAGCTCCAATATACATTTCTCTTTTTTCTATAAAAATGTAGCTACAGATACAAGTTTATATAAATTCACCTCGTTTTCCTTGTTTAGTTGTTATTTATATGTTCCGCAATCTCATGAAGCGAAGAGAGTGTTAAAGTTTTAATTCCGCACAATCCAGATGAAATGAAATAAACTTTAAAACCATCAGCCATGTCGACTACACCTTCAGTGCGGATTATATCTCTTTGCTTGGCCAGCCAAGCGTTTGCAAGAAGTATCTTGAAGGAGATTTATTCATCCTGCAAACAGTCCTTACAACAATTCTTTCTTATTCCTGTGCGCTGCGCCGTGTCGTTTTTTTTTTTTTTTTTTGTATTTTCTTTATTTTTTCTATCATTATCTGGAATATTTACAGGCATCCAACAAATTTTACCTTCCCTTGCCTTGCCTTTAGGGTGTAGGAAAGGAACACATTATATAGAAGAGAGGCGCATCATTTGGCGGATTTTATGTTGTTTTCCATGCCAAAATAGATGAAACGAACAAAATGAAAAAAAAAAGTAAAAATCCTACGTGATTCAATTTGAATTCAATGCCATCTGACACCATAAAAAATGGTTATTGTTCCAACAAAAATGCGTATTTTCTTCCTTACCTAAATACCTATACATTTATATATTTTTGTTTATCCATCAGTGTACTGTTGTTTTTTTTTTATTATTTGCCTCATTTTAAAAATGGGCTTTCTTAAAAGTTCCTTTTTTCCTTACTCATTCAATGGGTACTTGAAAAAATAATGGCCTCAGGTAACATAAAAGTTCGCTTTTCTATACCTGTCAATATCTTGTTTTACGATGATTCAAGACTGTAGGTATCATCATATTCTAAAAACAAAAAGTGTGAATGACAATGCATAAAAATAAAATTTTATATAAAAATTTATTAATAAAAGGAAAACGAAATAATACACGGTGAAAAACCGAACCCATAAATTGAAAGAAAATCCATAATATATGGCCCAAAATACTTTTTGATAATAACTGGTCCCTTCAGATTGATTTAACTTTTTATTAAAAAACAATACAAGTTATAGTTGAAAACTACATCAAATTATAAATAAACACTATATAATATGAACATAATATCGACTATACAGCAAAATAAAATATAAATAAAATTTTATTATAGCAAATTACGGTTGTTTTTCGTACAAAATGTTGATGTCCTAGAGTATTATTGTAATTTTTAAAGAACAATCTTTCAAAGTATCTCTCAGATAGCAATTGTACTTAAGTAATAGGCGTGTTTTATTGGTAAGTGTCTAGTCACTTTAGCAAAATTTTGTATGGGATACGAAAAGTGGCGATAAATTGGTCAGTAATTAAAGTGAACATAAAAGTGAAGATAAAATCTTGGAATGCCTAGAAATTTTTGGCGCGAAATATAATGTCAATACATTTTTTTCTTAAAGCTTGGTGGCACCTATGACAGCTTAAGACATGGACTCCATATACAATGGTTATCAATGGTTGTGTTCATTGTGTTTTCCTTTAGGGCAGCGTTTTGCGGAAGAAGTAAGAAGCTTTCAACCTAAGAAAGTTGCAAAAAAGTTTTGATGATTTTGAGCTTTTCGCTTAAAAACAAATAAAAATTGGTTAAAGCGATTTCTTAAATAAAATTATATAATTTTGAATTTAATTTAATTTAATTTTTAAAGCTAAATAATGATATTTTATCCTGTTTTTATTTGTTTTTAGTGGAAGGTGGGGTACAAGTTGACCAACAAATAGCCATACTTTGCAGACACATCCATAAAATTATTTGAAACTTCGGCTTGGCATATAGTCAAGAATGCCAACTATAAAATAAAAAAATGGATACAAAAGTTAATATAGCGTTTTATTGGTTCTTTTCAGTGCTGACTAACTAAAAATTACCAACAAAACACTACTAATATAACTTTTTTTAAATTACTGTTCTAATTAATCACATTGAAAAGTATTCTGGGTGGCACAAATAATACTTCCCTCGATTTTTTTTTTTAAAGATATCAAAAAACTTTAAGAGTTATTAAAGATTTAATTTTTATTATAATTTGAACGAAATGTTTTTTGAATGTGTTTGAACAACAACAACAACTTAAAGGCGCTACCACCAATTTTAAACGAATTTTATTTACTCGTTTACGAATATTATTATAGTTAAAAAAAGCAGTATTAAGAAATTTGTTTTTTAAATCGCTAATGAATGAGGGTGTGCCAATATTTGTATCCGCTACGCTAGCTTTAATTATTTAGAAACTTTTTGTCTATTCATACATACCTACATATATACGAAGCTATTTCCGTAAATGTCATTGGAGCGGGTGCGCGGGAATCTAAATTAAGGTACACAATAACTTCATTAAAATTACCTTTTTGATCCGCCGTATGATTTCGTTTAATATTAATTTATATTTTAACGCGTTTCGGCAAATGTAATGTATTGCCATCATCAGTAAGTTTTTAAGTTTAGATACAGTTCTTACAAAATATTGATAAATTATTCTCGTCGCAGACATTTTGTGTTGGCATGGTTGTATAATGACACTCAATAAGTTATTTATTTAGCTATATGTATTAAATAAATTTAAATAAATTTTATGTCACTCGTAGATATTGATTCAAACTTACGTATATTTTTAAATACTAAATTGCACTATATTTATCCAGAATTATGATGGATTACAAAATGTAAAATAATTTATGTACCTACATAAATATTTATGGTATATCAGTAACAGATTATATTATCACACGACGCTATGTAACGGCAACAAAAATTACAATTTTTCGTTGGTTATTCTTCTAAGTACTTAATCTCCAAACAATTATGTCTGCCTGTAAGTTAGTCTGTCAGTCTGGATGTATCGACACCTACAGCCTAAACTGTTGGGCCGATTTTCTTCAAACTTGGTAGGTAATCTATAATTTTAGAGGAACATGCCCACAAATATTTTTTATTTTTATCATAGGTCTGAAAAAAACGGTATCTGCCCTATGAACGAAACAGATGATTGAATTTTTCACGAAAAAATACTATCGTTCTGATAAAATTTCGTGTTACTGATTAGTTACGACGCGACAACGACGGCGAAAAAATGTGCAAAAAGAAAAAAAAAAAATCAACTGCCGAATATGGTGAAGAGCAAAAGGGGCCTTAGACCGTGTTTAGACTGAAATTTGAGTCTGGCGTGGTGAGTACTCTCGTGATTACACAGGTCCTCAAATGAGGACGCCTCTCTTCAAACCGGTGGAATTTTTGTGAAGTGAGACAGTTGGACGCAATGAAGAAGAAATACAGGAAGGGATGTTCTGCAGAAAGAATGCGGCACCATTATTTTACTGCCAGTTGTTTTTTTTTATATGCATTTGACAGCATCGGTGCGAGTAAACTCGCCACCTTCTGCTGCACTGGCCATGACAAAATGATATTTAGGATGCGATGTTTAAATGTATGCAAACATTTTGGTGACTCACTCATTTGCACTATACGTGTGCACAACTCCCGTTCCTTTATTTATTCTTCATTGGTTTTACGACGCGATTTTTTTACAGTTTATAAAAGAAGATAACATGCATAAATTATTATTAATGCTTCTGTTTGTTTCCATTTCCAAAAATTTATTTATCTATCAGTCTAAAGTACTGCGTTGTTAACACATCGGCAGTCAACCAGATAATGAACAAAATGGGAAAAAACTTGAATTTCGAATTGGAACAGAAATCACGCTTCCTATGTTTATAATTTGAGCTGCCTCACGAGAGTACTCACCCTTCATCCCTCACGCCTACGATCTCTCGTCAGTCCCGTCTCAAATTTCCCAGTCTAAACACGGTCCTACTAACCATCGAAAATCATTTACATGAAGTGGAAGTTGGCTTCAGGGCTGTAGTTTCATTTCTCAAGTTAGCAGTACCTTCAAGAAAAAAAGCAGTACGCCAGTAAAACATTTTTTTTTGTTAAAGTTGTGGTTTTAAATGTGAGCGATTCGGAACGGTTCGTTCTTCTTGAAACTGATTGATGGTATGATAAAAAATTGCAAGACACTTAATATAAAATAGAAAATTATGTAAATAACAACTCTTACCGTAACTGTTTTCCCAAAAGGTTCACAATTTCAAAGAAATTTGCAAAAACTGATTTTTGACCTCTTCTCGGTCCCTTCTTTAACAAATCACGTGTACTTTTCAGGATTTGCTCAAGACATCAAAACAAAGCAAGTCTCCAGCAAAATCCCGGTTTGTCGGATTTTTTTTTCGAAATTTTGACTTTTATTATATTTTTTTCCTGTGCTACAACATAAGGAAATAAAGAGCTTTTCTTGGGTTTATTTATTAATTTGTCCTTAACATCCAATCTTTTCACTGCCCACGACACTAAATATATGTATTTATCTTGTTTTTCTTCTTTTTTTTTTTAATTTTGAAGACTTAAAAACCATCACTTCGAAATTCTGTTGAAATGTGCTCCTCCTTAATTCCAGTTTCAGGTCAGCTACTCGGGTCAGGTCAGCTACTCGGGATGTTCACTATTTGGTATTTTTCTGGATTAAGAGTTCCAAACACGACTGCGCCAGTTATAGAATCTTCTTCAAATTTAAGATTCTATGGAATTATCTTCAGTTTATTTTCCTTGCTCAGAGTTTTTTTCAATATTTAATTTTCTATTTTTATTATTTAAAAAGAACGTTATTATTTGAACAATTGAAAATTAATGATAAAAGTTTTCATTGATTAAAAATAATTTCTTTTCAGAAAAATTAATACAATACTGATTTCTTAAAAACAAGTAATAATTTGGAAGAGTGTTTTTTGTTAAACAATGTGAATTATTAATAAAATGTCTTCTTTTGTTTGTTGTTTTGGTTTGGTGTTTATATTGATGTTGTACCAGTCTGTTAGTGTTATGTAACTCCCGAAAAAGAATATTGAAACAACTAATGTAATGTAAATAACATGCATTTGTCAATATTTTGGATTAGGGGTAAATGAAGATATTTTCAATATTTTAACTCAAGACGGTCACCATTTAAGTCAGGGTCATTAAGAGTTAGACTTTTAGTTCTCATCCTATTAAAAACATTGAACATGTGTTTTAGCCAGTATATCGTCATATCAGCAAATTTCTTGTATTGAAAAAATACTCAGGAACTATGCTTCATCGACAAGGAAATAGATTGATTTATAAATGTTACTCTTTAACTGGATGGGAATTTTTTTTCGGAATGTACGCATAATTAAAATCATAAAAATAGAAGAAAAAAACATCAGACGCAAGATTAACAAGGTTTAATTATTGTTTTAAACAGGCTCGAAAGTTGAGAGAATTGAGTTTACAATATTGCAAGGCCAATTTCACTGATAAAATCGAGAATAAGTAAACAACATTTAAAGACATGACTGTTTACAAGACAAATTTTAAAGACAAATTTCAAAGTACAAATTGTTGATAACTTGTAGAATAAAAATCAAAATTCAGCTTCGTTTTGGGTTGCTATACTTGTTTCTAGCAGAACTTCTCCGTTTAAAGCTAGTTCCCTTGCAACTTGCAACTTGCGACGAGCATTCAAAGAACACGAAATTCACAAATCCTTCAGCCCTGAATTATTGTCGCAAATATATGTCTAAACTTAACCAATTATTCTGAAGTTCGTTCTCTTTAAGGTTATGGACACGCTGGTAAACTATCCTCTTAAAAAATATCTTAAGCAATACTACTTTCGTATAGTTTTTTGATGGCTCATAATTTCGAAAGTTGGTTGAACTAATATTAAATCCTTAAGATTTTGTTTATAATTCTTTTTTACAAAAAAGAAGTACTTTGGCTGTGTTAGCAGTACAGCAGTACGGAGTACAAATACTGCAATTGCAGTACTTCGACAGCCCTGGTTGGCTTCTGAGGGACACCCACCCTTAAACGGTTGGTAATTGTTCAATACTCGTATATACCATTCCAATTAAAATGAATTCATATCATCCAAGTTTGCGTAAATCGCTAAAGAGAACATTATTTTTCTTATTCAGTTTTATCCTTAATTAAAAAAAAAAATATTTAACATGTAATCCTTCATACTTTATAGTAGAATTGATCTCATTTCATTTGTATAATGAAATTATTAAAGAAATTACATGGAAACCTAACTCCTCGTTGTTACATGGGATTAGGATTTTCTTGCATTTAGTTACAAACAAACAATAATAACTGAAACAATAACAAAAAAAATCCCCTTTTTCAGGCACGAATGTTGAGCATATAATAATGTAGATATACCTATACAAAAATCTGCAAGTGTTTTCTGCGTTTAACATGGAGTGCTATGTATATGCTCTTTGCAAAAAAAAAACAATCCAATTCTTTATCTAGCTTAATTCATTTGGAAAATGTAATTTAATTAAATTCACTTGATCTTCAGATTTCATAAGTCGTACACACTTACTTTTACGATAGAAACCTTTATATGGAATATGTGTTATATATATATATCTGCAGTATACAAAAATTAAACACCTTCTGAGACCCTTACAAATAAGAAAACAAGAACCTCGACAAGAACGAAGAATTATTTTCTCGGAATGGAAAGAGGCTTTGTCGCTATTGGTTTATCATCGTTTCGTTATGCTTAAAGTATCTTGTTTTTAAATTTGTGTCCTTCATCTTTTTCGTAATATCCTTACAGTAACACAACAAAAGGATTTTCAAAGAACTGAACAAAAGGTGTATGTAAATACCTACGAACATAATATTCTTTGCTTTTTGGTACCTACATACATATATACCGGCAAAATATTCTTGCATTAGGCGAGGGTGTATTACGACTTACTTCTTCAGAATGTGAAGTTACTTTGCTTAAAACAGTATGGGTATCCTTACTAATACCACATTGTTCATATATATTCCCTGGAAGCTTAGTTAAATTCAACAGAAGTAATAAAAAACGAATAAGCACAAAAACATAACATTTTAAACATTGAAGTTCTGTCAGGAAAATAGGAGAAAGAAAAACATAGAAACAAAAGTATTATTTATTAAAGTTTCGTTAAGAAAATGTTTATATTTTTTTAAATAAAACAGTTTTATATTTTTTTTTTTTTTTTTTGCAAATTCAACATTTTCTGCACATTCCACACTCATTTGAAGCGGAAGTTCTTTTTATACTTTCATGTCGTTTTATATAATGTAAAGAAGACAAGAAAAAATTAGAATGAATATCCAGGAAACCATCAGGTGAATGGTAGGTACATACATATTATGTACGTATTTTTATTTATTCGTAAGATAGATATCTAAACACAATCCGCATTCAAAGATAGCTTCAACGAGGTATAATTCGCAAAACGGCAATACAAATATTAGGAGTAGCTACCTGCAAATCACGTGCGCTTAGACCTATTGCAATAGATATAGAAAACTATTCTCTATCACCAAATAAAAGCGGAGCTTTCTCTTTAAGAACATAAAATTCCTGGAAGAATTCAAGCATAAGAACTGCTTTATCTTTTGTATTTCTTCAACTGTATTTTCAAAACATTAGTACCATTAAAGCACAACTCAAATTCAGCAAGTTAGCACAATCAAACATCTTTCAAAATTCTGATATGATTCAATCGAAACCATCATTGGTTGAACAGGTTGCATTGTTTGTATAGTTCGTCTTCACACATCTCATCGAAATGTTTTGTCTCATTTTTACTTGGCAAGTATTATTTTCGTGTAAAAAAAAATAGAGGTTTTAATCAAACCTGACATTACCATGATCATCAAGTCCTGTAACCCCGCTCGGGGCATAGGGCGCCAACAAAACGTCTCCATCCTTCACGGTCTGCAGCTAGATATCTTAACTGTGGCCACGTCTTTCTCTGGGAATTAGCTTCTGCTACAACTGTTGACTTCCATGTTGTTCTTGGTCTTCCAAGAACAACAAGCTTCTCTATCATCTTACGATGATAGAGAAGCTTAAAAAAGTAGGTTTCTTCATGCCGTCCGTTCGAGCTACAGCCTAAACGGTTGGATGGATTTTCTTAAAACTTCGTGTGTAGTACTTTTTTGTGATTCCCTAGGTGAAAAATTCGAATTCAGTTTTTACAAATTTTGATAAAACATGGTGTATAACTGCATTTCAGAATTTTGATTAAAAATGCATATAACGGAGATTTGGTGTTAACGGTTTTTACAAATTCGGCATTCCCAATTTTTCGCTTATCAACCGTTTAATGATAGGAGCTCCCATACAACTTGATCTCGTATTTAGACCATTTTTTGATATTTTTTGTCTTTCTTCAGAACTTTGCAATTAGTGTAGATTGTAGATAATGACATTATTATCTTATTTCCCTTTCATTTGTGTTTACCATATTTGAGGCTGTGAGTGCAAAAGTGGCGTAACCCACATTTTTTTCAATTATGAAATTTTCTCATCATAACAACAGATAACGATTAATAGATGCAAAATAAGTGCAACTTATTTTAGCATATAAATAAATCAGAAAATGTCGCCAGCTTTCTTTAAACACGATTATCTTCGTTGTAGCATTTTGGGGTTACGCCATTTTTGATGCGCTCACAGCCTCATTTATACTCTAGGGGGTTTTTCAAAAGATTCTTCGAATTCAATTATTCCAGCAGCGCTCTTAAAACAAGAACCAATTCATTCAGAAGACGTCGTGTATTTTATTTTTGTTTTTAAAACAAGAAATACAAATTCCATAGATATAAGCTCTAGTGTAGTTTTAGGAGCAAAAAAACAAAATTCTTTAAATAACGTCATGGTTCTTCAAAAAGTCTTGTTTACTTTTATGTATGTACCTTGAATTAGCTTATAAACCTTTTTTTGTATGGTAAGACCGTATCTTTTGTTAGCGTTATAGAAGATTTCTTAGTTCTAAGTTAATAAGTTTTTTTTTTTTATAATTTAAAAGAAAATTATTTTTATTTCTCCTCAAGTCCTCATAGTTAAATATTTATCGTATTGAGTCGCTTAAGAAAAATTCAACACTAGAATTTCATTTATCTTTATAATACCTTACGGCTGATTTATATTTTAGGTACTTGTGTATCTATCTATGTACCTACATCCATTATTCCACAACAAAAATCAGAGAGTGAAAAAAAAATCTTATATAAAGTTAAGGAAACAACTTTTAATTAAACCGGAATTGTATAACTTCTTGATGTATTAAAAATATAGGGAGATGAGCCACACGGAAAAAGTTGACAAACTCACATAAAGTAACCTGCAAGGATGCGAAACTTATGTTATTTTGCTAAATTGTATTCTTCAATCCTATCACTGTGTGGGCTGTTATGTTATTGTATGTGTGCTTTTCCTTAATATTGTTCGTGAATTAGCAAGGAGAAAAACATTGCCAACATAGCGTGCTTCTTTCTCAAATAAAGAAAAAAAAAATGCAAAGTTTTGAGCGTAAAGATTAAATGATATAATTTGAAGGTAGGTATATTACTTTAAGGAGAGGACCCTTATAATGCGTGCAGTGAAGTCTTGTTAATGCTGGATATATTTAGTAGATTATGATACAATTTTGTTGGAATTAAAATTTTAAAATACCTAATTCAAGTTATAAAATGAGGAATTAAAATCAAATCTGTTCTGTTCGTGGGAGCAAAACCATTTAGTTTTTGAATGTTGTTATGTATTTTGTGTTCTCCAAGGAGTGAAGCCGAATTACAATTATATAGATATAAATGGAGCTAATTATAGGAAAAAATTGCTTGCATATTATAATTTATGATTTATTTATTTAAAGTTAGGTAGCGGATAAGATAATCTGAGTTTACTGGGTTACTTGACATAAATGTAGGTTTTTATTTTAAAAAAAGGATTGAAGAGATATAAGTTTTTTAATTGACTTTTTGAAGGATATCTATTTAGAGGGGTTTTTATGCACATAAATTAAAATTAATGTTTTACGTGGCTAAATTGGAGTTACAGTACCTCAAAGTTTAAAGAGAAAAAATGTTATAATAAACACAAAAGTTTTTGATTAGATCGGGTTTGACATCATTAAGGAAAAAAAGGCAATTGATAGCAGATATACTTTGCATCGGTATATCTATATAAATGAGATTATGTAGATAATATTATGTTCAAACACTTGGTTCTGTAGCGTTAAGAAATTACAACCGATTTAGCACACAATCAGGGGGACATTGTAGTGGAATCGCAGTACGTTCTAAGCATATGGAAAAATCATTTCTGCAAATTAAAGACGATGATTATAATCGAATTTGGCTGCCGTGCAGAAAATGCACTATTCTTCTTGGCAGTCGAAGACCAACAATTCCACCTACCTGATCTCGACGAAGTGGAATAAGCTATTTAAACTTAAATTACAATAAAGCTGCTGGAGGTGATGGCCTTGCGGCTCAACTGTCAAAGTGGTTTTCGATTAATTCTTTAGAAGCTTATATATTTGCAAAATATGGTCTAATGAATGCATACCCCATTAATAGAACCTCAGCACAATTTGCCTAATCCTGACGAAGAAAAGCGATCCTCTGAACTACAACAACTACAGACGGGCATTAATTTTCATAACATCGCATACAAGATATTGTCTGCCGTATTGGTGAACTCCAGTGTGGGCTTTAGACTAAGAAAACGCAATATCAACCAAATATATTCCCACTACCACAGATATTGGAAAAAACAATGGAACTTCAAATCGATATAACCTACCGCATTTTTTCAACGATTTCAAGGCCGTGTATATGACAGCATCTATATATACGAAAATCCCTACCATTTGTGGAGGATGACGATAGAGAACCTCACCGATATATTTGATGCCAATAATGGATTAAGACAATGGATGGACTGTCATGCAATTTTTTTTTTTTTTTTATTTCCTTAAAATTATAAATACATAACAGATTTAGAAATCTTACAAAAGTCTGTCTATAGAATTACTCGCTTATAACCCCGACGATATTGATCTTATAGTGTTGCTCTCGTGAGTATTGTGAAATAAACTTTCTCATGTGGCAAAGTAGGTACATTTACGACATAAAAAAAAAGATTTTCAGTATTTTATACCAACTTTAGGTAAAATATTTTTATTTTTTCAAAAAAATCTTTTGAAATCAAATGAATAAATGGAATAAAAATAAAGGTTTTTCGAAAAAATAGAATTATGGGTTTTAAAAAATAGTTTTTTTTTTCGCAGTATTACTTAGGTTTAACAGTATAGTCTTATAATAATAAATTTCGGCAAAATCTGTGTAGCCGTTCAAAATAAAGTCGTAGTATAAGCTGATTCTGAAAAACCTGGCAACAAATCACTCACATAAAACTTTATAGAAATATTGCATTTTTTGAAATTTTTTCACTATGATTTATTTCGTTAGGAGCTATATTGTATAATAGTATAGAGCCTGACGTGACGGTGAAATACAAACATGCTAGTATAATCAATATTTTAGCAAATTTAACTGTTTACATGCAAAATATATATGCAGGTACCTATACCTGTACGTTTTTGAAGAAAAAATTATAAAAAAAAATAGGAAAAAGGTCGAAAATTGTGCAGTAAACTTTTTGAATCCGAACACTTTGATTTATTTTCATTTAATAATGTTTAAAGTAGAATAATAATCTTCCCATACAAAAAAAATCAGAAAGAAGAAAACAATTTTTTCTTCGTGTGTGGGCATAGTACGACGAAAACCTTCATTTTTGACCAAGAATTTTATTTCGGTGCATGGAAATAACTTTACGGAATATAATGTACCCTGATGCTGGGAGAAATATACCTATTCACTTTTTTCTAGTTGAAGTCATTTCCCGCACAAGTTTTACTTTTTTGTGGAAAATACCGAGGGGTTTGTCACTAATGAAATCACCTGACCACTTATATTTGAAATCATTTGAAATCACTTTGAAATCTGGTACAATCACTTGTAATCATTAGATTTATTTGAAATCATTGCAATCACAAAATATTTAAATCATTAAATACTGCTTGAATTCAAGTGAAATCATATGAAGTCATTTGAAATATTGCAATCATTGAACCACTAAACTGGCCCGTGAAAAAACCTTCGGAAAATACTTATCCTTTAATAAGTACATTTAGTTTAAAAACTGTTTTGTCCACAATAAAAATGTAAACTCATTATTTCTATGGCTTTGAAATAAAGAAACACGAAAAATCGTACAAGAAAAAACGCATAAAATGGTCATTTTTGACCAAACGTACAGTTTTACAAATCTTAAAGTTTAAGTTATTGGTAAAGTGTTCATTTTTCGTAAAGCCGCGATGAGATAAGTAATCTAACGGTCGCCTCCCTGTCCCTGACTATATGGTGTGCTTGTATTTATGTATAGTATAGCTTCTCGATTCTCTAGGTAGGTATGGTAAATAACAGATTTCCTTATGTTATATTATTTTCCGTTAATGTATTTCTACACAAGATAGGGCGCTAGCATCGCTTTGAAGACATATCGAAATTTGTGTGTCTATACACTACATGGTTCGGATGAAAACAGCAAGCATATGGTATTATTACGTGACCGTATATTTTTTTAACAACTATAAATCAACCCAGCCATAAGATGAACCCTTCTCTGTAGAAGATCGAGGTGATAAAACAAGAAAAAGTCCAGTATACCATTATCTATATACCTATCTAAGCCATTATTCTCAATGATTTCTTAAAATCATACAGCTTGTCGAAAAATAATAAAGAAATATCTTATTTAATTATTCATGTAGGTATTTAAAGTTTGTTATTTTTTTTTTCTGAAATATTAACATACCTAAATAGGCACTGATTTTATATTTTTAACTATCCAGACTAAAATCCTTGCAAGAGTTTTGCAATAACATCTTTCTGTAGCAATAATAACAAAACAACAATCAACTTCTTGGATTATTTGTTCAAAAAACCCTATAGGTACCTACATATAAAAAAAAAATCATTTCTTACATCGCATCCAAACAAATTTAACTGAATTTCATTTCAAAAACTTTAACAGTATCTAATGAACCATAGAATAAATAATTAGTCACAACTTTCTCGGATTGATTTAATGAAGAAGGCACCACCAGAAAACCGTTGATGTTCCAACCAGTGTTGTTGTATATACGATGATGTAAATCTGATGTAAAACCAAAGAGCTCAGCAAACTCAGAGATCCTGAAAACAGGAGCATAACATCTCATTAACATTTGCATACAATTTGGCTGCTGAAACAGCTGCACACGTACATCAAACTTTGGCTATGTATACAAACGAGTAACGAGTAACTGTTTGTTCCTACTGTACCAACATCAGCTTTATCATTAATTCATTTCATTAGGACTCTGTGTAGATATCTACATACATATATACAATGTGTATTGTATGTATGTATTGTATATTATGTTAAGACGATGAGTTTGAGTGCATACCTATACACAAAGCGCGTGTACAATCATAATACAAATATGCTCCTTAACTGAGATTTCCTCATTCTTAGTGATGTGGGAAGATTTATCATCCCTATATTTCTACGAGAACATCAACAGTCCCCCCCAATACGACAATATACACAAGGACGAAAACGACAACGTTAACGCCGCCGCCCACCGTCGACAAGACATTCATTTGCATGGGCGCCCTAATTAACATGTTAAATTGCCGTCACACCATCCGCCTTAGGCTAACGCAATCTCCTTTTCTTTGTGTCGTCCTTTATATAGGATGTTATAACAGTGAAAAAGAAAAATATGCCTAGCGCATTCATTACACCTCAGTGCGAGGATTATAAACAAACTTATATATCCATAGCATCTTTGTTCTTCTCCTTCGCTTAACATACACAAGACAATAGGAAGCAAAACAAAATGACAATCAAAATCTTCTGGATGGCTTGGCTGATATATGATGCCTTAAAGCTATAGTCGTGGGGTGATATAGACGATATACGTAAATGTGCCTAGATATATACCCAACAAATTTAATGAGACCATCACATACGCTATACGCTTAAATCTTTCCTATACATATAGGTATAGTTATTTTTAAAACAATGAATATACCTACATTTTGTTAATGCATTGCGTCAAGTATCTTTTGTTCAAGGTTTTTATAGTTATCTTTGTTAAATAACATTTGTCTTTTATAATGGGCTCATCGAAGTAAATTAAGGTGTAATCTCAGGTTGGTCATACATAACCCTGATTATAAAATTACTTTAAATACCTTAAAGTAGTTATATGAAGCTCAGGGGTTGATTTTCTGTGCTGTGAATATCTGTTTTTAATCAGTGTTTTTTTCTTGAATACCTTTAGTATTTGTAGGTAAATAGCGTAAACGACAGTATTGTTGATACCGTTTAAATAACTTATTTTGAAATCCTCATAATAATGTTGTTCAAGTTTATTTGATTTAATTATTTCTGCGTTGTCTGGCATCATTTCTTTTTGCTTTTAAATATTGGCAGCGATCAAAAATAGCTTGTCGATTTTAAATCACAAGCTTGCGCCCTTTTGAATTGCACCTTGTATATAATATAAATATATACACTATGCCATTTATTGAAATATGCGGTAAACAAAAACTGAATGTTCCAATCACTGGTAAAAACACATAACTTTAGTTTTTATTTATTATTTATTTAATTATATTTTATAAATTTTTATTTTTCTTTTTTCAATAAACAATATAATTATACTAGCTGATACCGAGTGAGTTGCTGCCACAGAAAAAATAATTGCGGAAGTAGTACTAATATTTGGTTTGATTTTTTCGACTGCGTTGTAAGGTTTTGTATACAGGGTGAGTCATGAGCAATGCGACAAAATGCTAGGGCGTGTATGTTGCGTTGAGACAAGAAAAAAATCGTATGGGAGGGGGGGGTCTATTCCCCTCCGTTTAGCCGGGAGGGGCAATTTTCGAAAAAACTGACTTAAAATGGGAAAAAAATTATTTAAAATCAACGGCTTCATTCACAATGCTGTGCGATACGTTTTTGAAAAGCCAATAACTTTTTCTTTCATTCTGTGTTTAAATAAATCTATTCTAAGAAATAGTTTTTGAAATATTAATTTTCTTTCTCAACGCAACCTACACGCCCTAGCATTTTGTCGCATTGCTCATGACTCACCCTGTATAATATGCGCCGCATAAATAAAATAATTTGTACAGTGCCAAAACCATCGCCCTAGTTCAAGCAATATGTTGACAAGGTTTTAACTCAATCGGATGAGCAGTATGGCCGCGCATAAAGGACGAACAAAAAAATCTAATTTTTATATTTTAGAAGATTTAAAATGTGGTCCGTTTTTTAAAAGTGCCAATGTTTGGGTTGTTTACCCTACATACCATTGAATTGCATGTCTCAATAGAAAATTTTATTAGCGACCAGATATAGTTATTATTGAAACCCATCATTGAAATATAAATCAGTGGAACGGTGGATTTTTGTTTGACCAATCGGTTATAGCAATCATTGAAAATAGCCTGTCGTTGATAAAATTACAAAACGAATTGTTGCCAGCAAAATCATCGACAAAATACATCAACCAATGCAAAAAACATTTATAAATAATATTACTTTCAATCATTTATTAAATATTAATAATAAACACCGCTAGATAGCCAGACACAACAAAACCAAAAAAAGAAAACAAACAATGATTTGAGGTTAGAATTGATCATTGAAATTCATCATTGAACGAAAAACTGACAGTTATGAACAGTCGGAAAATCGAACACTATAAATAAATTGAACGATTCTGTTCCACTTTATGGAACTAAAGTCAGCTGTTCATTGAAATCGATTTTCATCATTGAAAACACAAAATTGTTTATATTTTGCGAATTAAGCTCAAATTGCTTTATTTTGTTTCATTAAAAAATTCTATAATTCATAAGCTTCACTTTAATATCTACCAATTAACAGCAAAGTTGGATAACTTGCATAAAAAATGATAAAAATGATGAGTTTCAATGATAGCTATGGAGGGTGATTGGTATAAGATGCACCAAAAAACTTGAGCGTGCAGGTGGAATTAAGACAAGAAAAAAATCGCAAAGGAGGGGGGGTATATTTCCCCCCGTTTGGGCGGGAGGGTCAATTTTCTAAAACATTGACTTAAATCAGAAAAAAAATTATTTAAAAACAATGGTGAATGATACAAAGCCTTGTTATATTTTTTTGGAAAGCCAGAAAACTATTCTTTAATTTAATTTTTAAATTAAGTTGTTAATTTTCAAGCTCAAAATTTAAAAAAAAAAAACTAAAAAAAATTTTTAAACTAATTTTTTTCAAAATTTTATGTAATTAACTATTATTTTTATTTTCAAAATTCATTGTTCTTATTAATTTTTAGTCAAAAACAGAAAACCGGATGCCAAAATGTATCTTAGTTTTTGAGAAATAAAAAAAAATTATAAGTAAAACTAGCAAAAAAAGTAAAAAGTTAACTCGTTTTTTTTTTATTATTTGATTAAAATCGGATGGTATGTAATAAAAAATAAAAAAAAGATAATTCCCTAATTAATAATTGACCTGAGCAAAAAAAAAATGTTTTTCTTGGAAAAAAATACTTCTAGTTTTTCTTAATTTCTCAAAAACTAAGATAGGTACATTTTGGCATCCGGTTTTCTGTTTTTGACTTAAAATTAATAAGAGCATTGAATTTTGAAAATAAAAATAATTGCTAGTTAATTACATAAAATTTTGAAAAAAATTAGTTTAAAAATTTTGAGCTTGAAAATTAATTTTTTTAAAACTATTCACTTAAACAACTTAATTTATAAATTAAATAAAAGAGTAGTTTTCTGGCTTTCCAAAAAGATAAGACAATGCTTTGTATTATTCACCGTTGTTTTTAAATATTTTTTTTCTGATTTAAGTAAAATTTTTAGAAAATTGCCCCTCCTACCTAAACGGGGGAAAATAGACCTCCCCTCCCATACGACTTTTTTCTTGCCTTAACTCCACCTACACGCTCAAGCTTTTTGGTGCACCTTAAACCAATCAACCTGTATAGTTATAGTATTATCTAACAAGATATCGGTCAAGAATGCCAAAACTAATTATAACGAAGCTGCACTTTCCATTAATTAACGAATTTTCATTTCTACCTACAGAAAAATTTGATTCGTAACGAAAAATTTTAAATTCAAAATTTGAATTGAAACGACTGGAAGCCTAATACTAACGCATGGATGAAAATTATTTCAGTCTCTCACTCTCACTTCACATCGAATTATTTCCGGAAACATTATATAGGTAGGAACTAACATCAAATTACGATTGTGTTTCGACTATATGTTCTTAGTTCTGACGACCTGACGTAGTCAGTTAAGTGGCGTGTTTTGGGTTTATTGTGTTTTTCACGTTTACTTTATTTGCGTTTTGTTAGCGTTTTTTTTACATATATTTGGTCTGGGGGCTCAGTGACTTTGCGGTTCAGCGGCGCTTTCAAAAAATCAGCGTTTGGAACACCAAATATATGTAAAAAACGTTTAGGAACGCAAATAACACAAAAACCCAAAACATGCGAAAAACGAGAATTTTTACATTGCACCGCTATCATGAAATATAAACGCAAAAACGTAAAAAAAAGCAAAAAATAAACGCTTTACGTGAATAAAAAAAAAATAAACGCAAAACACGTAAAAATAACCTATATAAAGCAAAAAACTTCACGCAAATTTCTGAGCCTCGCCAAACCGCTGAGCCATAGCACCGCATCACTGCTGCCCTCCTAATTCTAACTACTGAGAATGCTTTTCCACATACCACCGCTTTTTTTTTGATGCGAACATCATCGCCCCGCAACTACATTGGGTGACAAAACCGTGCGTCTCCCAAAACTGCAGTTAGGCTGCGTTTTGTAGGTTGCGGTCCCTGAATAATTTTACAATAATAAGTATTTGAATGAACCAAAAACAACATATGAACACAGTACGATGTAAACATATATTTGTGTTCAATTCTCTCAAATCTATAGATTTCTATCTTAACAGATTTTTCGTATATACCTACCTAATCAAGAACCTATACGATACGCTATCTCATGTTGACAAAATGTTCATAACGCATCCAGCACGCACATACTATAGGACATTGCTAAAAATATTACTTCCATATTCTATTACATAAGTTTATGATGGCATTTTATTGAACCCTTGTACAGAAGGATTATGTTAGGGATAGGTCCATGCTTAACATTATACTATTCCTTTACACAATACACGCATTGGAATGCTATTAAATCTGTTGGTTTGTTCGTTTAACGAATTTAATTTATTAAAATGGTTTGGGTTATAGAACATATACATTTACGTATAGCAACGTCACCCAGAAAAGGTTCTTTCCAAAAGGATATTATAGAGAAGAGGTACCTATAAAGTTTTCTTGTTAAAGAGAATATCTATATGAAGTGTAGATATATTTAAGGTAAGGATCTTCGAAAGGCGTTGACAAAATTTTGAAGCTTATATCGTAAAGTTGCCACGTTAGCAAATTAGCCAGAACAACAAGGACAAATCGGATTTTATTCCTTTATACATTCAAGTAAGCTTAACACTCACATATGGGGTCGAGGAGCAGCACATATGGGATTGGATTTGGACACACTCAAGATATCCTTGTTTCTTTTTTTTTTTTTTGCCATCGGACATGGAAAAGTGTTATTGTGTGTATTAAGAGGAGTTAAGCCTGTTGTGTGTTTTCTTGAGATTTATAAACGAATTAAAACATACAACCTATAACTATATAGTGCACATGATGCCTTCCAGGGTGGTATATATGGCGGGATATGACAACAAGAAAGGGATCTTTTGGCACAATATGTTAGGGTAGGGTGCGACATGGAAATGTCACATATTGAAATTATATTCATATAATGAATGGAGAAAGTTTACATATACATTTAAGCTTAAAGATTTGTATGTAAAAGAAATTGTGATGCCCTCTTAATTGCAAACTTACAGTATATTAATCTTCTTAGCGGTCTAATTAGTCATTTTCAATAGGTATATGTATATATTTTTATATCTTATCTCTCAAATCTTAAATAAATATTTCATAAAAAAACTGAAGTAATAAAGATTTCAGTTAACATCTCTTTTCCACGAAGTAAAATGGGCTAACAACTTTATACCGCCATTCGCCACGCAAAATAAGACAAATATTTGCCCACCCAAAATAGCAAACCCTTCAAACAGTGTGTTGTATACAGAACTTATTTAAACAAAAAGTCAAAGTTCAGAAAACTCTTAGAAGATAACAAATGAATTGTTGATAATTTTATGGCAACCCTCAGCTTTTGGCAAAGAAAAAACTCAAGGAAGCCAGTTTCAAGCCCAACAAATATCTGTATAGATATAAGTATCAACATTATAATATGTATAGTAGGTACTATAGAAGTCGTCGTCTTTTTCCTTTGAAGGACGATTTTTTCCGTTGGGGTTTTCAGATAGTGAAAAACTAATTTCTCATGCAAGGCAGGACCAACTTTTGCAATAAATGTTTTCGCTAATTATTCATTCTAACTTATATACACACACACAAAATGAAATGTTTTAAGAGTTCTTTTATGTTTCCAGTTTCTTGTGGGATTTTAATTTGAATAGAATTTTTGGAATAGGACTTTATTTTATGTTTGTATATATGTAAGCATCTGCATAGTAATTGTTAAAAAAAAACAAATTATGGACATGGACATTATCTGACATGGAAACAGAGCTCCCAAAAACCAAAATCTTTATAACAAAATTCAGAGAACTTCCAACGCGTGTCGTAATTTTCATCGCGTGATACTGTGTAAGTGTGTTTCTGCTAAACTGCACCAGGAAACTTTTGCAATGAGAAGGCAGCTAAAGAATTTTCTGTATGGAATCAAAGATGGAGTTTTCAGTTCCAGGAAGGACAAATTACATTGGCTACTATGACGTAATCTGAAGTAATGCATGTACAGAGAAATTCACCCCGATCTCTTTAATCCTATATATATAAAGTCATATATAATAACATAAGAATAAGGGTGCAGGGAAATAACAGTGTTCCTACTTTACTTCCCTGTACTATACCCAAATCAGTTAGAAACTTTGGCATACTGCTTCAGTTAGAGCAATCAGTTCAGCTTCTGTTGACGACAAACTGACTGTTGATTGCTTTTTTGATGCCCAGCTCACGGTATTTCCAAATAACTTAAACACGTATCCTGAAGTAGATTTCCGGTCATTTTTATCACCTCCCCAGTCAGCATCACAAAAACACACCAGGGTTTCGGCAGTATCTTCTTTTCGGTATATCATTTTTAAGTCTATTGTTCCACGAATGTATCTCAAAATACGTTTCGCATAACTATAGTGGCGTTCATCAAAACAACTTTGGAATCGACTCATGTATCCAGTTGCAGCACATAAGTCCGGCCTAGTAGTCACAGTTGCATATATTAAGCAATCAATCAGTTCTCGGTAGGGATGATCTGTACACTTTTTCTTGTCACCCTCATCGATGTGCAAACCCTTTTCCATAGGAGTAGCTTTTGGTTTGCAGTCTTTCATGTCAAATTTATGCAACACTTTCTCTAAGTATTGCCGTTGACTTAGTTCCATCTTCAATATTTTGTTGGATGTGCATTCCCAGAAAGCTACTTGCTCTTCCCATGTCAGTCATTTCAAATTCTTTTGACAACAGCTGTTTTATGATGTTTATCATTTCAATGTTTTGACAAAACAGCAATATGTCATCGACGTACAGCAGGACGTAAATATTTGTTCCGTTTTGGTCCTTGACATACACGCATTGATCTGACTCACATCGTCTAAATCCAATCCGAATCATGAAATTGTTGAACTTCATATTCCAAGCTCGGGACGCTTGCTTTAAGCCATATAAAGCCTTATTGAGTCTGCAGATTTTATTTCCAGAGTCAATACCTTCTGGTAACTGCATATAAATATCTTCAGACAGGTCACCATTCAAAAACGCACTTTTGACATCCATCTTGTGAATATGCATGCTCTTCTGATTCGCGATTGCGAGCAATATTTTTAACTTAACCAACTTTGCTACTGGTGCATACGTTTCGGTGTAGTCAAAACTAGGTTTTTGGGTAAATCCACGTGCCACCAAACGAGCTTTATATTTTTCAATTTGCCCATCTACTGTTCGTTTCAGTCGAAACACCCATTTGCTTGTTATAGCTTTTCGTTTCTTAGGCAAACTACAAACAGTCCAAGTTTTATTATGAATCAATGATTGGTATTCACTTTTAATGGCATTTTTCCATTCTGGCCAATCATCTCTTGCTTTCGCTTCAGCAATGGTTCTTGGGTAATTTTCCACGTACTGTTCAGCACTAAGAGCAAAACAGGTGTTGTCTAATTCAGCTGAATAAGTGCAAAAACCAAGTCGTTCAGGTTGTCTTCGTGTACGTTCGCTTGAACATTTGTTTCTAGGTCTTCAACACGATTCTCGTTTCCACTGTTACTGTTGTTACCGATGTCATTTTCATTTTCATTGACACCGTGGATTGTTTCAATGCGGTTACCAACCCAATCCATGTTAGAGCTGTGGACTATTCCCTCGCCGCCGTCATTAGATCGTTCTATTTGAAGATCAGAAGCATTTTCCAGGTTTTCATCTTTTTTGTTCTCACCATAACGTTTCACCCTTAAAGACGATATTTCTGTCATCTTTGGCCTTCTCAACACAGAATCTTCCTTGTTATGTGTCGGCCAATGACTAACTTATTTTTCTGCATGTCCCACAGCCGGTATGTACCAATCGATGAAGCATACCCAAGCATCAAACATTTGTTTGACTTACTTCAAATTTCGAACGCTTATCCTTTGGTACAAAATTGAAGCATTATGAACCGAAAATTCTTAAATGGGACAGATCTGGTTTTCTTTCAAACCATATCTCAGCCGGTGTCTGCTTCACAAATTGCTTCCCAACAGCACTCGTTGGCGATCGATTCTTTATATAGTTTGCTGCAATAATTGCTTCATTCCAGAATTTATGGTCCAAACCACTCGCCACCAGCATAGTTGTAGCCTTTTCTTGAAGTGTTCTATTCAATCGCTCAGACACGGGGTTCATCTCTGGATTGTAGGGAACAGTATGCATCATTTGAATACCCTTTGGCCTACAGAACTGTCTGAACTCATTTGAAGTATATTCTCCACCGTTGTCAGCTCTCGGCTTCGCAACCTTCTTGCAATGTATGTAGTGCTTCAGCTATAGCTACGAATTCTCTGAACTTGCTAAGGATTTCACTTTTTCGTTCTATACAAAATATCATTGAAGCTCTGGAATAGTCGTCAGTGAATGACACAAAATATCTGCTTCCATCATATGCTGACCACAGACATCACTGTGAATCAGTTCCAAAATGCGATTGGATCTAGAATTTTTATTCATTGGAAATGAAGATCGTGTTTGTTTTCCAAAAACACAAAATTCACAGAATTTTGATTCAGTGTCAACATTCACTTCTTCCAAACCTTTAGCCATCTGATGACTGACCATCTTCTTTAAGTCGTATGTATTCAAATGTGCCAGCCTGTAATGCCACAAAGATTGTGAATAATTATTTTCAATTTTCTCACCTGAGATGCCAGCGAATCTGTTTCGGTCAACATGCAGATCTACTTCATACAGTTTGCCTCTTGTATGCGCTTCAAACATAGGTGTTCCATCGATCGATGCATATGCCTTGTCACCTTCAAAAACGATACGGTAACCCCTCTCTGTCAGACTTCGGATAGACATCAAGTAGCATTTCAAATCCTTCACAAATAAAACGTTCTTCATAGTCTTTGGTGAAGAATCACCATTATGAAACGATTTAACCGCAATGTCACCAATTTCAGATGCTGATATGCTTTCGTTTTTCTTGGCAACTGAAATTTGAATTTCCTCGATGTTCTTCAAAACGTTGAAATATTCTTTACTGTTGACCATATGCTGGGTAGCACCAGAATCCAAGACAAAATTCACTTTATTGTTCATTGGTTGAACGGTTTGCATTGCATGTTCTTTCAGGCTTGTTTTGTTGACAACTGCACACATTGTTGAATCCTTCTTTTTGGAAGCTTTGTTCAAACCCTCTGTGTCCTTCTTTTCCTTTTGTTTTGAAAAACATTTTGATTTGATGTGTCCAGTTTTACCACATCCGTAACATATAAGTTGTTTCTTCTTTGGCTTGACACTCATAGCACCGGGTTCACTGGAACTGGCCGATGCACCACCATTCCTTTTGTTGTATTCATCCATTAAGCGAGTTTTGACAAACTCCAACTTTAAGTCACTTTGATTCATTGTCTCTTATGCAGTTACTAGATTGTCATAGCTTCCTGGCAGGGTAAGCAACAAATGAACAACAACATCAAGTTCTTCCATCTTAGCTCCGGTTGATTTTAGCTGACGAACTTTTGTGTCGAATCGAAGAAAATGTTCAATGATGTCTTCACTCTCATTGTACTTCATCATCAGAAGCTGTTTTCGAAGTAGTAACTGGCTTGAAATGCTTTTTCGTTCGAAAATACCACACAACGTATCGAACATCTCCTCAGCTGTTGTCTTCTCCTTCACATATTCCAAATGTCCATCATGAATAGTCTGGACCAAAATTGAAATACATTTCTTTTCTTCCAACTTCACACGGTCATGGTCAGCAGGCACCATCGTCGAAAGGATTTTTTCTAAATCTTGTTCAATGTATTTTCGTAGAACCTTCTCGTCCAACAAAATGCCCACACGATATTTCCAGTTACTGAAATTCGTGCCATCAAATAAAGGAATCTTGATAATCGAATGCTCAGCCATTTTTCTATTCTTCTTCCTTCTTCTCAAATTCAAAAACTATCTCAAAAATGCAGCGAAAAATAATTTCTTCTAGAAAGATTCAAAATTAATTTTTCTTTAATCGTATCCTGGGCCCATAACCTCAGAATGATCGAGATCCAATTACAAAGAATAAATCCAATTTATTATAAAATAAGTATTTATTTAACCCAAGTTTACAGCCCCAAAAAACTTACTACTTTTCTTGTCTGGGGTGTGTTACACCCCAACAGTTTAAAGCGCATCTAATTGCTTAAATTAATGTTCTGGTGCATTGTTTACGTATTTTTTCCAATCGAGTTGACATTGGAATTGTAACTGTTTGTTTATGAGCACGTGTATTGTTCGAAAAAAATTTAAAGCAATTTTGTAGAGAAGTGAAAAAAACTTTAGAATTTATTAAAAAGTAAGTATGAAAATATTGTTTTATGTTTAATGTTAAAAGTTAAAGAACTTTGTAAATGTATAATATTTTTAGTGTCTAATTAAGATAATTTATTGAAAAAATATAATAAAGGCGATGAAGAAGAAAGGGCAATAGCGTTGAGAGCAATGCTAGACTTGGAATCAGATGACGAAGGCGAGACTGATCCATTTTATGCGGGTGGAGATGACGAACAAAATGATCCAGATTTTTTGCCAAATGATGAATTCGATTGTAAATATTTTGTTTTAGTATTCTGTATAAATTGTTCTTTGAATAAATTTATTCCTTAGCGGATTATGAGGACATCGATGAAACTGCGGCAGAGATGTTGGGACCAATTGAAAGTTTGCCTGAACCTGATGAAGTTGGAAGTGATATTGAACAAGAATCAACGACGCCCGTTTCAAATGACGTATTTTTTCTTGCTCATAATGGTCGAAAATGGATGAAAGACCCGGAGACAGCAGCTCTGTCTCGTGTTCAAGCAAGCAATGTTTTCAAGCCTGGTGGAAATGTTGGACCTTCGATTAATTTGAAACACTCGTCCCTTATCCAAATTTTTAGCCGAATTTTCAACCTGGACATGAGAAACGAAATCATCAAACGAACAAACGAAAAGGCCAATGATGTCTACAAAAAATTAAATGCAAAACGAACAAAGCAACGTTTTTGGAAGCCTTTAAATATGAATGAACTGCAGGCATACTTTGGGGTTTTGCTTTACATTGGAGCATTGAAAGATGGTCACCGCCGTCTACGTACACTTTGAGATCCATTACATGGCCATGTAATTCTTCGCGCTGTGATGTCATTTACACGTTTTGAGGAGTTGAATTTATTTTTGCGATTCGATGATTCAATTGGCCGTCGAGGACAGTCAGCCGCGCAAAAAAACATTCTCCAGCCCGTTGAATTCCTTTTGAAAGAATTGAATCAAACCTTGACAACAAATTACATTCCATCCGAAAGTCTAACCATTGACGAGCAATTGAAAGCCTTTCGTGGTCGCTGTAAGTTTCGCCAATATATGCCAAGCAAACCTGCTAAATATGGTATAAAGTTTTGGTGGCTCAATGAGAGTTCAACTGGATATCCATTACAACTTTCAATATATACTGGCAGTAGTGATCAAAGTGTAGGCCTTGGCCGTGGATACGATGTTGTGATGTCATTGATGCCAAGATATTTTCACACCGGAAGGAATCTTACAGTGGATAACTTTTTTACTTCTGTAAATTTGGCACTAAAGTTATTGGACAAAAAAATTACTCTTCTTGGGACCATTGGCAAAAACAAACGCGACATTCCCAAACCATTTGTTGCCAAGGAACTTCTGAATGAGTATGATATACCAATCAAAATAAACAACAAAAAACAATACCGTCTACTTCATTCTTCACTTTTCGGATTTTCGGAGAACATGGCATTGGTTTCATATGTTCCAAAACCCAGGAAAAAAGTTGTACTGCTTTCAACACAGCACTTTGTTGAAAAAGCAGTTTTCGGACCTCAAAATAAACCTTTCATGATATTGGACTATAACAGAACAAAAGGAGGAGTCGACGTGTTTGACCAAATGGTATCTTTATATTCATGTTCTCGTCAAACCAATCGGTGGCCCATGATTGTATTTTACAATTTGTTGGATGTTTTAGCTTTAGCCACAGTTATAATTTTTCGCCATTTTAACCCTCCTTCAAGAAATATAAAGTTATTTAGAAACGAAAAGCTTATCCAACTTGCTGAAGAACTAATGGAAATGGAGTTGGATGATCGTTCGCATCCTTCTATGGAAAAAAGGTTATCCAAAGTTAGTCTTGACGCTCTAAGCACTATGGGAAGACAATTGCAGGTTTTTCGTTCAGTTGACGAGAAGCTTCCACGAAAACAGGTATTGCTCATTATAAAAAACAAAACGTTTCTAAAAAGCTTTTCATTTTCAGGCCAGATGCCACCTTTGTCCGAGAGCAGACGACAGGAAATCTAGATCAACTTGCGATGTTTGTGAAAAACACATTTGTCATCGCCACGTCAATACAGTTTGTACGAAATGTCTCCCAGAACTTCCATCTATACCAGAATAATGTTACGCATCGAAATGTTAATTATAATTTGCTTATTATTCATGAAAAATAAAATAAACACTAAACAAAATTGATTTATTTTACATTTTGATCATTGGGGTGTAACACACCCCAGGCAAGTGTGGACGACCTTTTTTCACCCGAAATTTCCAAAAAATCAAGTTGAAGCTCTTTCATGAAATAAAGAAGTAAAATATTCAGAAAAAAGAATTTTGTTCACTGATTTTTTATCCCAAGTCGAAAAACTGATTTTCAAAAAAGTTACAAGCATTTAAAAGTCGTCTGGGGTGTATCACACCCCAGGATGTAAACTAGGGTTAAATGAAGTTTGAAAGAAGACTAAATTTATTTTACAAATTAATAAAAACTTGAAATGAAAAGTAAACTAAGATTAATATAGTTTCGAATAAATTACTGTAAGTAGTTTTATACAAAGTATATAATTTAACACAATTGGTCCACACAGGTACTGTTCAGTGAAAGTTAAATTACTTCTCACCACAGTCAGTGGGAGACAACTCCACTTTAGAAAGTAAACTACTTTCTCATTTAAAAGTGCAATAAATTACAATCATCAGTGGGAAACTAATCCATATTGAAAAGAGGAGATGATTCTAAGTGGAATAAATTAACATGTGGAGCACTTGCTAGTGGACTTATATTTAACTGCATCAAGAATAAGACTCGAATCTTCTAGTATGGAATTTTTGCATCGGAGTAACTTTCCTACTACAAAATAAAAAAGAGTTCTGAACCTCCAACGTGCCTCGAATGTAGATAATTTTAATGTACATAACAAACGAGCTAGGACAACTAATTTCAGATCAACATATGAAATGTTCTGGATACTGAACAAACCACCGCGTGCCACCAAATAATTAGTAAAGAACCTGGATAAGATAAAGGTCAACATAATAGCCGCATCCAAGGATGAAAAGGGTATACGGCGAATTAATTTCTATCACATTTACTATGGGTGTGCTGCAAGGATCATGGATAGCTGCTATTTGGTTGGATTAGAAGCAAAGTTGAAATTGTGTACTGGGAGCAAGCACACACACCTTAAGATTCTATTAAGTTTATCTAAATTTTCAAAATCAAGATTTGAATATTTGTAATGGTTTTCATAAATTTTTTTAGGCCCAGACAAACCTTTGAAGTCGGCTAAAATTATAAAATAAGTAATTGAAATGTACAAAAAGTGGAAGACTTACAGCGTTTTTCATTTAAATCTCAAAGATTTGCCTTCAAAATCAAGAAGTGATCTTTTAAATGAAACATGTTGGGCTGCTTTTTTCGTAGTGTGAAGACAGAGATTAAACACGCATAGGCTTTGTGAATTATATGCCTGCGTTCCAAGCAATCATCATAGAATCACTAGGATAGCTTTGTTTTTACACTTCCATTCAATAACAAGTGTCATTATTCATTACCATTGTTTGTTTACTTGAACATTTGTACAAATTCGTTGAAATTGTAAGAATTATGAAAAATATTATGAATTTGAGTGCAATAATATACCTATAACGTCCAAAAAGGTAAAACAATACAAAGCTATCCAATAGTTTTAGAATAAAATGCTTTCATGTGTTTAGATCAAATCTCCAAAATTCGGGAGATCGCTTCTTTCTTGTTGTGATTTGCTCTTTTTCCCCTCTTTTCATTTAAATGAAACACCAAATTTGCAAAAATATCAAATCTTTTGAAGAAAAGAGCAAATCTTTTCGTAAATTAAAAACGTTATTAGTCAAGACATCTTGAGTTTTTGCATTGCATTTATTGGTCGCAAACTGAAACAAGGCAACATTTAAGAACATTACGCTGATCTGTGTCCACGTCCTTAAGGAAGGAAGTACTGAATCAACTTATATAGGATCAATGTTTGAAGCAAAGTGTTTAAATGATTTTTGGCGTATTAATCCCATAAATTGAAAAATAGGACGTCTTTGGTTTGACAGTCCGAAGACAAAAAAACGCACTGAAAAACTTTCAGCAACTGACCCAGTTTGCATGGTAGACTTTGAGCATCACCGGATTTCCACACGTCTGTATAGATAAGTGGCGTTAAACCATTAGCCATATATTATGACAAATGAAATTTATCATATCGCGATATATGCAATGTTTGAGTTTAAGGGACCAGTTATAGCCTGCATTGAAACTCATCATTAAAACTCATCATTGAATTCAATTTCAAGGCAAATTCTCCATCATTGTTGGTGTTAATTGGTATTAAAATGAAAGTAATGAATTATAGAATTTTTCTATCAAAAAAATTAACTCAATTTGATCTTTATTCGCATAATAATATCACTTTTGTGATTTCAATGATCATTGAAATTATAATGATCATTGAAAAAAAAAAATAAAAGTATTAATATTTCGTGAACTTAGCCCAAAATGAAAAATTATATAATTCATTACCTCCGTTTTAATACCAATTAACAATAAACATTGTTGAATAATTTGCTTTAAAATTGAAAAAAAAAATTTTCAATGACAGCTATAACTGGCCCCTAAGGAAGTAAGTCCAAGGTCATCCCAGTGTTGTTTTCGAAATATAGGAAAAAGTGACGTTTATTTTTTTTTTTTTATTTTATCGGTAGGTACTTTCATAAAGAATGTTTCGGAGAAATTACTAGTTGCATTACTTTTTATTAAACAGTTCAACCGAAATACTCACAATATTAAGATCTTCTGTCATCTTCTCTTCGGTTTCCCTTATCGCTCGCATCCCTGTGTTAACTAATCATTAGATAAGGGTAACAAAAAATAAATTTAATTGCACTGACAGCTCCAAAGAACCACGGCCATAGTGACTTACAACTCTCAACCAATCATTTTGTGTGCATTGCTAGTTCTACAGGATTGAAGGGGACCTACAATTTTACGTCGAATTCGAAATACTAAGGTGAGAATGAGACTCTTGGAGGATTTGCCACTTCCTCGCAAAAGGCAGTGCCCCTGAAAATTATAGATATTATCGATGCTGGAAGCTGGGCTTGAAACCATCCCTCCGGCGTGATACTTTGACACACTAACCACTACGCCACGAGGCACAACAAGGTGGGTATTCATAACCCATATTGAGTGAGAATGATTATGAATTTATCAACTTTGTTGTGGTCATAAAGAATAATGTCATATAGTATTTTTTCAGAAATTTTTCACAAAATTTCTAAGAAAAAAATTCGAAAACATTTTATGTTCCCATGGATTTAGCCAAAAAGATGGTGTATTTATTAATTCCGATGGTGTGGTCATGGAGAATAAAGTCAAATTTCGAAACCATAATGTTTTACTAAATTCTTTATAAAAAACATGTTGTTTTAACAACTAACTCAAACTTCAAAAACAAAAACAGTTTTACTCAGTTTTTTTTAAATTGCACCTTCAACAAACTATCTACCTCTTTCCTTACACCAAACCGAAAGGAATTGACTTAAATTTCCTCTGAATACACTCAAGGAAAAATTTATATGACAAACTAAAGAAGGCAATGTAGAAATAAAGTTTTGAGTATAATTAATTTGACAAAAAGGGTAAAGCAGAGTCAGAAAAAAGACTAAAATTATAATATACGGAAACACGAATAATTATAAATGCAAACTTTTGCAAAAAGTTTAAGAATTCTTTTAACAAGTTTCGTCTTCGTTTAATGTTTACGCTGATGTTGGAGTCCATTTCAAGTTTCTAAGACTATGCGATGCGAATAAATTGAAATGAGTTTCTTAAGACTCCATAAAGTTCACAGGAAATAAGCTAAAGTAAAATATAAAAAAAAAATATATATATACATTCACACACGGGTGTATCCTTAAAAACTCTTAATTCTTTTTTCTTACAAAACATACCTACTTTACTTATATATATAAATACCTACAGAAAGGGTTTTTCGCATTCTTTGAACTGAATATATAATAAATGCTTATACAAAAAAAAAAGGATAAAGTAAGGCAGCAAGGATTATTCTTTATTGAAATGGGAATTCAAAATGTTCACTTAAGAGATTTTTAAAACCCAACAACTTACGAAACACAAATAGAATATATCCGTTGTGCTCCTTCATCTTTATTCTCATCGTTATTTTCTTGAAAATTGAAAATGCTGACTTTTTAACTTTACTCATTAAATAAACATAGTGTTTTGAAATAATATACATCCCAAGTCCTGATAATATACATTAATGGCGCAACAAAAGCTATAGAATTTGGTATGAAGCGAAGATACTTCATAATAATATTTTTGGTATTTCTCTAGTAGGTATTCAAAATAAGGATACCTTAGAATTAGTCGGAAATAATAAACGTTAATGGAATCTTTGTTGTCGAAAGTTTTATAAACGCTGTTAATAAAATTGGTATAATAATTGTTCCTTTGTATAATTAAAAATATTTACCTTAGGTAGATTGAAATTCTAAATTAAGAATTCAAGTGAAATTATTTTCAAGGAACAATATCTATAGGTATATGCATTCTAATACTTAGTAAAAGACAACGAGAAGATAAAAACTTTGTTGCTTGCTAATGAAACAGAAACCTTGAAGTACTGCTTATTATTATTCGGAGAAGGTGGTTTAACCTGAATTTAAATTGCTAGTGAAATTGCTGGATAATGACTAAAACGATCATTATGATCGTAACATTAGAATTCAGTGAACTCTAACCATCTGTCCAGACCAAATAAACATTTCAAAACTATTTCAGAAACATTTTTCTTATTCTGAAATTTGTCTTGAATAATTATAATTAATTTTTTTTATAATGTTTCTGTTCTCTGAAGTCTATATAAGACGCTTGAAGGTTGATAAAGATTGATAAAATATTTTTTCAAGCGTTCAGACCTAAACATACTATTCTGAAATATTTTTTTAACAAAATGTGAAGCATTTTCGAAAAGTTTTTTAAAGAATTTTTCTTAAAAAGACGAATGAAAGCAAACGAAATTCCTAAAAAATAAAAGGCACGAATGAGTCTTACGACCTTGCTCTCGGCGCAAGTGACTTTCGTGTTAACGACTTATTTTTTGCGAGAAGACTGAAAATTAAAAATCTTACTTTTTACAATTTTTTTTCCAATTTGTTTTACTAACGTATCGTAATCGGTGCAGCCGTTTAAATGTCAAACGGTATCAAAGAAGTTTCGTTTTATGGCAGGTATACCGTTAATAATAATCTAATATAAAACTTTGTCCAAACCGGTGCAGCTGTTTAAGAGATAATCCGTATAAAAAAAAGTACTGTTCTATTGCAGGTACCGTTAATAATTTTCTCCGGGAAAGAAATCTCAAATAAAAGACATCATCGATTATAAAAAAATGTTATACCTATATAGTTTTATCAAAATTGAACGTATTTTTTTCGGGATAAATTGTATGGTAGGTACTGTTATTTTAAGGAAAAAATTAAAACAAAAACGTCCGTGCATATTACTCAACGAATAATTTTTAACAAGTTTGAAGAAAATCAGTCAGCCGTCTAACATACAGACAGACAGACCGAATTGTCGAAGGTTATTTTGTCGTGTACTCTATCATCGTAATGTCATATGTTTGATTGTTATACTTCAAATATTTTTTTTACGAACTTTCCTTCATAGTATTCGCGATGAGTTAGTTGATCTTACGGTCCGGTAGACTCACGGACTATTTGCTCGATTGAATCAAGTTATACTTGCTCGCACAACTGATTATAACGGGTGTACCTTCCATACAATAGTTTTAGTTTTTCCAAATTATCTTGAAAACGACTTATACCTAACTATACGTTTAGATCAGGCAAGGAAAATGGACTTTTCGCGGAGTGTATCGAAAATTCAAATCAAAGTGCATCGAATCGTATTTGATTTTTCAATAACTGAAATATATTTAACTACAAGAAACAATTTTTAAACAATCTTATACGAATAAAAGAAAAAGAAAAATAATAAATCAAAACAGGGATTCATTTCACATATACTAACATTTTTTTTTTAATTTTCTTTTAATTTTCGAAAACCTTGCATAGGTATAGGGATAGGACCCGAATTTATATGTCCTGAAAACACGAAATGTGTTCCAAAAATGAGCACATAAAATTATTAAATAGGTAAATACCTACGCCATAAAATATCGAAATTATGCTCTCAAAATATTCAAAAAGTAATAAACATTAATTTTTCAAATACTATGTGAAATAAGCTAAAATATTCGTTTATTTATCAACATTTCTGCTGTCGATTGAATGCCATTTTATAGCAAATTTCCTAATTTAAAAAAAAAATTAATTAATTTATATAAATGTATTCTAATATTGCTGTTAAAAAATCTGTGGTCAGATGGCAAAATGTTAGAAGTGAATTGAAATTTTGAAAAAAACTTTTTAATTTTCATTCAAATTTTGAGCTTCAAAAACGCACGTAAAATTTTAAAAATTCACTTATTATGTATAGCATTTTGAAATCTGACCACAGAAATATGTAAGTATGAACCCGGGCCATATCATCAAAATGCTTCCAAGTAAAATTTGAAAAATATAAATATAATATTTTGCCATCTGACCACAGACTAACAAATTTTCATTCCAAAAGATCTTGTGGCACAAGAGGATTATTTAACATTTTGCACATTTTCATTTAACAAATTACTGTTTGTGTGAAAAAAGGTGAAATGCGATATGTGAAAAAGTGGTTCCAAACTGCGATTACTTCACTTTAAATTTAATGCTTTAACAAATGCTTATATGTTATATTGAATTATAAATATAAATACCACCTATATGCATCGAATTCAGTTGTTGGGGAAAAGTGTAACTACTGAATTTAATGAAAGTGTATACTTGCGCATTTGAGCACATTTGGTTGTACCTACATATCGGTTGAGCACATTCGGTTGTACATATCGAAAAAATTACAATAAATTGTATCAATTTTCCAACCTAAATTTAGAGAAAACTTTTGAAGATTTCGTATTGTAAACAGTTTTTTTTACAAATTGTTAAACCAATTTTAAAATTGGTAAAACATTTAACACAAGATATAATTTAAATTTTTTCGCTTAGCAACCGTTTAATATTGGCTACGATACCTACAACTTAATTTCACGTTTGAGCCATTTTTTTTTTATATTTTCGGGCTTTCAACAAATATGAAATATGTGTTGTTTGCTACAAAAGAGCAAGTTCGTGTGATTCAAACATGCATTTTATTTTTTTCTATTGGCTATTAGGCTAAAGTCTCGCACATTTAGGAATAAGTATATAATTGTTCTTTGTGGTACATTCTATGGCAGACGACAGCGTGGTAGACCATGCTTGCGCTGGAGAGATGGCGTAGACCAGGACGCCCGGAGCCTTGGGGTGCGCAACTGGATGGCGTCGGCTCGAGACCGGGATAGGTGGAGAGACTTGTTGAAGGAGGCCAGGACCGGACCCCGGTTGTCGAGCCGATGATGATGATGATGATATATTTGAAAATTTGATACTCATGTCAACCAATAAATATCTTTTCAATGGAAACTGCACTTTGACGATGTCGATGATATCGATTTGGTGGTTAAACTGTCTAAAGAATAGAATTATTGCCATCCATTCAAATTCAAAGGCGAGATCATTAATCTTTCAAAAATATTTGCAAGCACTACATCAGTGTATTTATATACTGCTGCCGAAGCATGTCATCTTTTCTGATATCATTTTTTTTATTAAGTTTCGAATAGGTACGTTTTCAGCAGATTGGCAGTTTGCACCAGCAATACCTATTATGATGTACTTATTATAGGTTTCTAGAGCTTTGGAATTTTTCAAACTCAGACGTACCATTTCTCATATATGTTGTATCTATATATTTAATGTTTATATTTTTTATTTCAAATTAAACTTCTTCAAGATTTTTTCTTTCTTTTAAAAAATGTTTTACAACTACAAAACACTGATGTGTCTTTAAATAAATCAAAATGACGAAATATAAATTTAGCTTATCTAAATACTAAGTGAATAACCATAATGCATTTCATATAATTAATTCACATTCTTAAAAGAAAGACAATTCAAGGAGAAGGTTTATAATGTGTGTTCCAGGTTGAATGCTTTTTATTGTATGTGGTGTGGATTTGTATTTTATAACTTTTTCATAAACATATTATGCTACTCATAAATTTCTGCTTACACACACATAAATATATAGGAAAAGGTAATTCATTATTTTTGCCATACCTCACGCTTAATGTCCTAGATTGTGTCTCATCTGGCAAAACAAAACTTCAAGCACAAAACCATAGGTTGTTCGGTTCAACGCAAATATGATGCTGTTTAGACGTATTAGTACCTATAGCTGTATCTATTATATCTTGAGTAGATATAGATATACTCATATGCAAATCCGTTGCGTATATGAACACAAAGATCCAGGTATACATATAAATGAAAGGATATATGCGACCAGATAATATTATCCTAATTGAAAATTCATATTGCGCTTATGCGGCACATCTTCTTGTTTATGAGTTAATGGGGACGGGATCTCAAGAGCAGAAAGGTGGATAGATTGCTTTTATGGCAGAGTTTGCATAATATACAAAGTACTCACATGTCAAGCAGAACAATGATGGTTTTAACTTAATAGAAACAAGATAGGAATGAAGCTATACTGTGTATATTATGACAGAGACGTGCAAAAATAGCGTTATTGCGATATACAAGGCTTCACAACGTTCCTATACCACTGCAAACAAAAACTTATAGCGGTTTTCATTTAAATCTCAAAGATTTGCTCTCAAAATCAAGAAGTGCTCTTTTAAATGAAACATGTTGGGCTGCTTTTTTTGTAGTCAATATCATCACAAAATCACTAGAATAGCTCTGTTTTTTGTATGCTTCTAGAAATCACAAGCCGTCATTTATTTTTTACACTTCTATTCAATTACAAGTATCATTATTCATTATCGCTGTTTGTTTACTTGTTCAAATTCTTAAAAAAAACTTGTTAGATTTATGAAAAAAAAATTCAATTTGCATTTTCTTGAGTGCAATAAAATACCTATAGCATCCAACAAGGTAAAGCAAAACAAAGCTATCCAATAGTTTTAGGATAAAAAAGAACGCGCAAACAAACAAATCTACCAAATTTGCGAGATATCTTCTTTCTTGTTGAAATTTGCTCTTTTTCCCCTCTTTTCAAATCTTTTGAAGGAAAGAGCAAATCTTTTCGTAAATGAAAAACGCTATTAGTAAAAAAAAAAAGAAAACTGTTTCACTACTCTTCCTGTTAACTGTTTCTTAAATAATAATAGTTCAAATCTTTCACATTCATACGTTTCAGATGGCGCCCAACGTGGGGTCCGAAATACAGAATGAGAAAAGATATTCTAAAGCCGTGCACACGAAAACTTGGGTTCATTAACTAGATACCATTGGCGTCGGACGTAGTGAAAACCGAAATCTAATGATGATAGGATAAAACGTTCAAAGTATGAAAGACAAAGTAACAAGCTGGGAAATATGAAGAAGGAAATGAGACAAAATATCGAAGCACTGATCGGTGATCAGAACCCATTTCCTTGATAAGAAGGAGAAAGCATACATGATATTCCAAAGTCCTCGTGAAAGTGGTTTACACTATTCTACAGACAATGCAGAAAAGAAGTAAATAATAAAAGTGTGCGGAAAATGTATAGGAAGTTGTAAAGAAACTATCTCTCTAATGGTGGCTTTACATGAAAACTAAAAAGAGAAAGATATACATTTTAAACCCTTAAGAAGAAAAGAGTCCCTACTTTTTTTCTTTTCTTTATAATGAAAGTTCTCCTCGTGAAATTCTACGTCGTGGCTGGTGAAAACATCCTTCTTTTTTAAAAATCCTTTTAAAGTGATTCGAATCGAACTTACTACGTTTTTGTTTCGGCATATGTGACATCGCTGTTGTGCACCCAAATATACGGAAATGACTAAAATCTGGCTTGCAACCACACCATAACTCTTCGGGTGTCTTCTCGAGTTTTCTATATGAGGTGAACGATTCATAATGTAGCTTGCACAATAAACAGCTGCAGCCCACACAACATAGTACGAGCCTTTTCTGTCAGCGTTCTGTTGAACCGTTTTGCTCTGGAGTGTAAGGAATAGTTGTTTGATGAATGATTCCATGCTTCTTCAACTCGAGTGCCATGGCTTTGTTTGTGTACTCCTTTGCGTTATCAGTGCGTAGAATTTTTATTCGCGAATCTTGCTAATTCTCCACTCCGGCTTTAAATTCACAAAAACAGGTAAGAACAGGAATCTTTTGCCTTCAGAAAGTACACAAATACTTTTCGTGAAATCATCTATGAAAGTTACAAAATATATACTTCCCTTTATAGATTTCACCTCCATGTGACCACACACGTCTGATTGAATTAATCCAAGAACTTCTGATGATCTCGACCCTTCTGATGAGAACTTGTTCCCATTCTGTTTCCCTTCTGCACAGGATATGCAACTCGACAATGAGTTTCTGTTTATGTCAATTCCCTTCACTTAACCTTGCGCTATTAGTTTTAAGTTTTCATGACTCAAGTGACCAATCCGTCGATGCCAAATATTGTTAGGACTACATTGCGCAACATATGCATTCTTATTTGTGGCAATATTCGAAGATGACAACATTATCGTAGTCTACAATCTTTCTTATGGACAGTAAGTTCACTTCTATTTCGGGAACGTAAGAACATCATGAACTGCAACACTATATGATGCCGAATGTAGACAAGAAAAGTTTTCCATTGCGTATTTTTTTTCTATCTTTAGTTTACTGCAGTTTCTGCATTTGCAGAGACATGTAAATCCACCATGGCATAAATGTCTACTCAGACTTTTAATACTATGATAAATAATATATTAAAATTTCAGGTTTGTTGAAATACTTTAAAAGTTCCTTTGTTGGCACTTTGAAAAGAGTCTTGCATAACCTTAGCACCGTCATAAGTGTCTGCCATTACTTATTTTGAATAATAATAATATAGTGAATAACAAAATATCAAAATGACAGACTAGTTAAAATGCTTTAAAAATTGGTCTAAATTCGCTACCTTTGTTACCTGATTGACGTCATACTTTAATGTATAGCAGTTATAAGAGATTGACTGAATGAAATTTATTTTATTTTAAATATCTTTTCAGGCAATCTTTTATACAATACGAACTAGAATACGGCAAAAAAAGCAATTATAATACAATTTGATGACACGACACGTAAGAAACCATTATGAAATGGTTTCTTACGTGTCGTGTCATCAAATTGTATATGAAATCTAACTTCGTTTTTGACTTTCTATATAATTTGACTTTCTGTCATAAAGGTATTTCGTAATTATAAATTTTTTACTAAAATGACACTCACGATATTAACATTTAAGTTAAAATAAAAGCAATTAAGTCAAATAAGTTTGTAATTTGAAACATATACATATGGAATTTATGTGAAAAAAGAAATGTACGTTTAACAACCGACAGGCACCCGCAATCAACTTACAAAAGTTGAAATATTATAACGTATAAGTAATTAAAATAAAAGTTTAATTTTTCTTCTTCTTTATAATTATTCTACCTATACTGAAATCCCGGAAAGAATATTAATATGTATTTGTTTTTATTTGAACATGAGCATGACAACCAAAATATGACAATAAAAAAAATTTACATATACAACAATTAATATAATTGCAAAACTCTCACTTTGTTTACTGTAACGGTACGTGGATCGGTATACTAATTATAAAGTTGATAATAACTGTGACCACTTTTGCTTTTAATTTCAATGTGGAAGCATATTGTTTTATTAATTTTTTTTTTTATTTTCAATTAAATACATTTTTGTTTAGTGTAGGAAGGCAGAAAACATCACTCCTTAACTTGCCGAGTGAAGCCAACTCTATACAGGGTGTCCCGCAACTCAACGTCAAGCTGGTACCAGGTGATAGGGTAGGATTTGCACGTACTGCAAATAATAGCAATATTTAGAAATATTATGAAAATCGATACCCTGGGCCACACTATTATGTACTGTGGTCACAAATTTTGATATTTATCAGTGATTTTTTGTCTACGTAATCCTTAATAATCATGCAACTGAATCAATCTCGAAATCCAAAATAAATATTGTAAGTTTTGCAAGAAAAATTAAGTTTGAATGAGTCATTGTTTAAACAAATTTTGTAAGTAAACTTTGACACATCATATTTTTTAAAAAATGTAGCACACTACTCACGGCAAGTTATTTAAAAAATTGGCCCATTTTATCAAGTTTTCAAAATAGTTCAACACTCGCCACTTGCTGCTTCCATAATCATGTTACCAACATTTAAACCATTTACGAGCAAGTACAATTTTATTTTTATTTTTAAATAGGAACGTATTATTCCTTATTGATGTGGGACTACAGTAAGCCATTCCTTCAAAATATTGTTCAGGCTGCTTAAGTAGTTAACATACTTAAGTAAGGTTAATTTGGTCTTTTGCATTCAAGAATCTATTTTTAATGGGTAATTCTTTGTACTAAATCTAATTTTCTTTAACTTTATCGAAGAATTTTTTTTGTCAGATTAACAGTTTAGAAGATATAATACAATGGAATGCTTGATGAAAAATATAAATAAAACACTTGTTTTTGTAATTTTTCTCCCTTGTGTATTTCGGAAACGGTTGATATTAAAAAAAAGTGATCATAACAAAAATTGTACAAAATTTGATGGGCTTTGGTTTTTTCTTAAAAAAATTTTGATACGACAAACTATTTCCCTGGTATAAACGTAATCGCCAAAAGCCCTTTTTGGGGGCTTTATACTCCTCTCCCTCCTCCGGATAACCTCCCAGGGATCATAACTTTTAGTATGTTAACTACTTGAGCAGCTTGAACAATATTTTAAGGAAATGGCGTACTGGAGTCCTACATCAATAAGGTATAATACGTTCCTATTTAAAAAAAATTAAAATTTACTTGCTCGAAAATGGTTTAAATGTTGGTAACATGATTATGGAAGCAGCAAGTGGCAAGTGTTGAAAAATTTTGAAAACTTGATAACATGGGCCAATTTTTTAAATAACTTGGCGTGGGTAGAGTGCTACATTTTTTAAAAAATATGATGTGTCAAAGTTTACTTACAAAATTTGTTTGAACAATGACTCATTCAAACTTAATTTTTCTTGCGAAACTTACAATATTTATTTTAGATTTCGAGATTGCATTTAGTAGCATGATTATTAAGGATTACGTAAAAAAAAAATCACTGAAAAATATCAAAATTTGTGACCACAGTACATAAAAGTGTGGCCCAGGGTATCGATTTTCATAATTTTTATAAATATTCCTATTATTACGTAACCCAGAGAGATAATTTTTTTTCTTACTATTTGCAGTACGGGTATAACCTACCCTATCACCTGGTACCTGCTTGACGTTGAGTTGCGCGACACCCTGTATATGCAAAAAAAAAAAATTACAACCATCATTATCACATAGAGGTATCCTAAAATTTCTTAAGAATACTCTGCAATTCCATATAATTATCATGGCATAGGAAACTTTGTGAAACAAAAATAAAGGAAAAAATAGATTATTATTGGGTTTTGTTATATTGCAGTGGAATAAGACCAGCATACATCATTTGGTTCTCTTTTCATATTTTTATTAAATTTATAAACTGTGTGTTAAAAGAAAATTCAAACCCAATTCCAAATGGTTATCATCACAACGCAGGCCTTTGTTTTGTAACAAAGATTCTGTTTTGTATAATGTTTGCTAATTTTAAACGACCCTTGCTATAGTTCAATCATAAACAGATCTGACTGTTTCCATTTAATTGACGACTAAATGATAGAATTTTTCTTTTTGATCGATGACTCAAAATTACTTCTCAATCCTCATTATAAAAACGGTTGTGAAATCTGTTTAATTACTTAATATATTAACTTAGAGGAAATGTTACAGATGATATCATTGAAACTCATCAAATTAGGCAAATTATACGACAATGTTGGTGTTAATTTGTATTAAAATGAAAGTAATGAATAATATAGAATTTTCCTATTTAAAAATAATGCAATTTGGGCTATATTCACTTAGTATTATCACTTTCGTTTTTCAATAATCATTGAAAAAAAATGTTAATTTTTCGTGAACACAGCCCAAAATGCGTTTTTTTATACAAAAAAGATTCTATAATTACTGCCCTCCTAAGCGAAAAGGTCTGAGAAATGACGAATTTTCTTAGGTTTATGACGGTTCTTTCAGATAAATTTTATTTTATTAATTACTTTATACTATTTTTAAATAATATACGTTTTTTAATAAACGTTTATTATCAATTATCTAAATTTGAAACCAAACAAAACAAGAAAATTAAAAAAAAATCAAAAAATAATCTCAAGTAAAAAACTAGGGCAAGTTATGATTTCGTGAAAAAAAAAAAATTAAAATGACAGTACGTATTACGATGAGAGCGAAGTCGAAAAAATTGTGCCTGGAATCTGGAAATTCTGTATGTGTATGTCTTCCTGTCAGTCTATAATATCTTTACCTACGATTTTCGGCCGATATCTTCCAAATTTGGTATCCGGCGATTGTAAGTTAACTTGCATAGTAGTTTTTGAAATTGGAGTGTAAGATTTAAAAATAACGGTACCTGACATATACCTCTACATTTAACGGTTATGAAAAAGCTCCATGTACCTATTTAACGATTTTGATTAAATTTAAAAATGACGTTTAATCACATTTGTATGTTTTAAATCGTATTTCCAAGAAAATAATCTTAACGGTTGATATTCCTTTTTTCTTCAAACACAAATTATTGGTTTTCTTAAAATTTGTGTTAAAAATATTTTTAAAAAGTTGTTTCGAAAAATCGATTTAGGTAAAACAAATTTGTAATTAGCAATATTGTTTATTAAATTAAATACTGGCATACCTACCACGTTTTTTCTCGGAAAACTATTAGATAGTTGTTTGAAATTTTTATTTAATCAAAATTAATTATTTTGATTTATATATTTTTATTTATCACAAGAGCAAGTTTGTGCGACTCAGTCGTGGTTTATATTTTTTAAGAAGACAAAACTTATTGAATGTTGTCATGTTATTATTCAATAAATGTATCTGATTTAACCTTACTTTTCTTCCCCACTGTAATGATTTTGGATACTTAGTAGGCATGTCAAACTCAGCTTCAATCTAGAACACTAAGTTAAAAATTGACAATTTGTGATATGAACGCATGGAGTTTGAAACAGATTTCCAGTATGATTATGGTGAAATTGTAAATGCCTTTACTTTATGAACACGCTATTTTAGGTTAGAACGAGGATGTCGATGTATACCTACCTAATGTACTGTATATATATCTGCGTCGTCATTCGTATATGTATATTTGTATCTCCTTCAGCTTGTGTTTTTGTATTGTTGATTCACTATCATACTTGTAGGAGACAACTGCTCCTTCATTTCGTAAAGGATGCCACCCCATTTATATGAAAAGGGAAAATTCGATTTTGATGCAAATGTGTCCTTACAACCTCAAATCCCTTTTGGAACATATGCTTAGACAGTTAGGTAGATAGAGAAGTTTTTATACTCATCCCATCGTCCCTTTGTTTTTGTCTTCTATATGGAATCACAGAGACAGAAAGAATGAAGGCCTTGAGCAAGAAGGATCTCGCAATATGAGGCTAACTTTTTAGATTAATGTCAAACTCCAAGCCAGGAGTAAGTAGTTATAAGGTATGTAGGGTATGTACACACTACACATACCTTCGTCTATTTCAAAGTGTCTTTTTTTTTCCTTCTTTTTGATGAAAAATGTTTCCGAGCATCAACGAACGAAACTGACCCATATATGACCTTCGGCAAAGCAGTTAAGGATAAACACATTCCATCGATGCGAAATACATATTTATTTTTCCTTTTTTGTCATTCCTTCTGGCTGGACTTTATTTATATGCGAATGAGATACTGTAGGTACCTATACCTATATGTATGTTGTCTCTTTGAAAGTGCTTTCTCTTTTGATTTGTGATATTCCATTATTTTTTCCTCCATGTAGGTAGTTATTTTTCTTCTTTTTCTTTCTTTTTTTTTTTTTCTTAACCATACAGTGTGTGTTAAAAAAAGCAATAAGAATTCTGGAAGGGATAACGATATCCAAAGGATAAGAAATTGTGAATCTTTAAGACAAGGATGAACAGAACATGACATGCTGCCCCCGTCTAGATTAGTGTCATGTGCCTTGGACATATTATTAGCATTGAAGACCATATTCGGAAAGATTTTTTTTACACTCCTTATATAGTTCGTAATACCTATATTATTTATTATTGGCTTTGATTGACATTTACGAGTTTAAAGTTTAAAGGTCATTTCAAGATAAATTAATTTATTACATGATTTAATGAGAAATCATAAATAGGTATGTTACTCTGTGTTAAAGTGAATATATTTTGGCTCATGATGAGTTTTGAATTAAAACGAAAAAAATTCTTGAGTGAGTTAACAAGTGCATAGAAGTACCTATTAATTTTTTTTTTTTTTTTTGAAAAATTAAACCGAAAACCCTGTTTCGAAAAAAAGGTGCAACAATTTTATAGAAATTTTAACATCATTGTTATGAAACTTTTATAAACCCATCAGCAAAGAGTCTGGGGTATTCGAATAAAGCCAAGTTCCATAATTGGCGTTTTTCAGACTGAGTGTGCTGCGGTATACAGGGTGATTGGTATAAGCTGCACCAAAAAGCTTGAGCGTGTAGGTGGAGTTAAGACAAGTAAAAATCGTATGGGAGGGGGGTCTATTTCCCCGCGTTTAGGCGGGAGGGGCAATTTTCTAAAACATTGACTTACATCAGAAAAAAATTATTTAAAAACAACGGTGAATGATACAAAGCCTTGTTATATTTTTTTGGAAAACCAGAAAACTACTCTTTTATTTAATTTTTAAATTAAGTGAACAGTTTTAAAAATATTAGTTTTCAAACTCAATATTTTGAAAAAAAACTAAAAAAAAAATGTTTAAACTAATTTTTTCATAATTTTATGTAATTTACTATTATTTTTATTTTCAAAATTCAATGCTCTTATTAATTTTAAGTCAAAAACAGAAAACCATATGCCAAAATGTATCTTAGTTTTTGAGAAATAAAATAAAAAAATTAAAAGTAAAACTAGTAAGTAAAGTAAAAAGTTAATTCTTTTTTTTTATTATTTGATTAAAATCGGATGGTATGTTATAAAAAATTAAAAGCGGATAGTTCCCTAATTAATAATTGACCTGAGAAGGTCAAATTTTTGAAAACCAAAAAAAAAATTATTTTTCTTGGAAAAAAATACTTCTAGTTTTTCTTAATTTCTCAAAAACTAAGATACATTTTGGCATCCGGTTTTCTGTTTTTGATATTTGAATATAAAAATAATAGTTAATTACATAAAATTTTGAAAAAAATTAGTTTAAAAAATTTTTTTTAGTATTTTCAAAATTTTGAGTTTGAAAATTACTTTTTTTTAAAACTGTTAACTAAAACAACTTAATTTAAAAATTAAATAAAAGAGTAGTTTTCTGGCTTTCCAAAAAAATATAACAAGGCTTTGTATATCATTCACCGTTGTTTTTAAATATTTTTTTTTCTGATTTAAGTCAATGTTTTAGAAAATTGCCCTTCCCGCCTAAACGGGGGGAAATAGACCCCCTCCCATACGATTTTTTTCTTGTCTTAACTCCACCTACACGCTCTAGCTTTTTGGTGCATCTTATACCAATCACCTTGTATACTTGCATAGTCTTTTAAGTTGTCTATAGTATCAAAACATTGGCGGAGTGGTGGGATGCTTGCTTTAGCAGCCATTTTTAAAAACGAGAATATGGATTAACGGACAACACAAATTATTAAGTGATGATCTTTATTTCGTGCTATATGTGGAAAAAACTAAATCTCTTACATATAGGAGCATAGGAGGTACCCGTTATAGTTTAAGTTTTTTCTGGATTATATCGAAAAAGGCTTTTACGATTTTGATAAACGATATACGATATACCTTATTGGTTCATACGTTCATATAACAATTTAATATTTCTTAGCAACAGATTCAGATAAATAACTAATATTCAATAGTGTATTAAATAAAAATTTATGATTATGACTAATTATAATCTCGAGCTAACAGGATTCACTATACAACCCCAAGGCTGCAGCTGCTTCGCTAGATTATCCTGAGGTGGGACGATTCACTTATATACAAATCTGAATTAGTCTTCTAAGGTATACCAACTACTTTTGGATCACTAAATTGCTTCGTTAGTAGCGAAGCATATTTGACATTGACACGTCCTGGGACTAATATAGTAACCCTAACCATTTTTATGGTAAGTACATGTGAAGTATAAAAATAAATTGCAAAAGTTTTGTCCTTTTTCCGGTTTTCCCTCAATAAATTTATTTTTTTACGTTCTACGGCAAAAGCGTTCAGAGGCATGTTTTGTAGAGCGTAAAATTTGCAAAAATATTTATTATTAAAGTATTTTTTACGTCATTACCGAGATATTGCATTTCAAAAACAAGTAATTTTTCAAATTTTGCTAAAAAATGCAAATTTCACCTTTTTACTTGCGATTATAGGTACTATAAGGCAAGTTTTGCATTCGTAAAAAAAAAAAGTTTTGAGATAACAATCAAACTTGACATTACGATGATAGAGAATACCAAAAAAAGTAGGTCAAACAATTCTGTCTGTCTGTCTGTCTGTCCGTCTGTCAGTCTGGATGTATCGAAACCTACAGCCTAAACGGTGGGGCGGATTTTCATCAAACTTTGTATTTTTAGAGTAATATGCTCAGGCGTATTTTTGATTTTTATCCTAGGTCAGAAAATAACGGATAAACGTAACAAATTCATTTTTTCTCAAAAAAAAAATACGATCGATTTTGATAAAAATTCGTATAACTGATTTTTTGCCAATTTGTAGAACTAGATTTTTAACGGTACCTGCCATACAAGCGTTTTATACAATTCCATTTTTCTCATTAAAAACACGATCGATTTTGATAAAATTTCGTACAATGGATTTGTAGTCAAAGGTTACATCTTTTATGTTTTCAGAATAAGTTTACATATTAACGGTACCTCTGGAAAATACGCCTTAAAGATAATCTAATTTTTCTGTTAAAATATACGATCGATTTTGATAAAATTTTGTGTGGCTCATTTTTTCCTTATAATAAAGTTTTTTGTTAGAAATTTATTTTCAAAACCACCTAATTAACGGTACCTGCCACATAAATGCTGCAAAAAAATACGATTTTTCTCAAAAAAAAAATACGATCTATTTTGATAAAATTTTGTGTGACTGATTTGTTGGCAATGATAAAGTTTTTCGTTAGGTTTTTTTTAATCACCTTATTATACCGTTCCAAATCACCTTAATCACCTGCCATATAAATTCTATAGAAAATCCGATTTTGTTCAAAAAAAAAAAAAAACTTTGATAAAATTTTGAGTGAATGATTTGTTGACAATCACGGATTTTTTCGTTAAAAATTTTGTTACAAAATCAAGTTATTAACGGTACCCGCCATAAACGCTAAATAAATTTTATTTTTACTTACGATTATTTATTATGTACCTATTCTTTCTTGTTTAGTATCCTTAGCCAAAGGTTAGAAATCTGACACAAGAGCAAGTTTGTCCGACCCTAGTATCGTGTATTTTAGCCTGTTTTAAGAGCGTTAATTTTGCCGAAATATTTATTATTATCCAAGTATGTTTGCAGTTTCACCCCCTCCCCTTTTAGCACAGAGTCCACAGGGTCCAAAACTTGAGAAAATGTTAATAAACCATCCCAAAATCACATCTGAAAGTTTCATTGACATCCGACCTTTTTTTAGTATAAAAAACTGTTACCTATACATATGTATATAGGACTTGTATGTAAAATGTAAAACTGTTTTGAGTTATTTAATCAAACACACATAATTTTAATGTGTAGTTCCCTTCATTATTTGGTTTCTTTGCTTTTCTTAAGTACCGATCTACTTTCTTTTTGTCATTAGCATCATCAGCTCCCTTGTTATTGCCATTATCTTCTTCATCAGCAAAATGAACATAAACAACTGATGTGACTTATGAGCGCGCAAGCAGAAATTTTATCTTTTTAAATAATGACATATTTTTTGTTCTTTCTTGCGTTAAGTTTTTTTGCCAGAGTCGTCCTAAACCAGAAACAGTAAAGGACTCTCTAAGGACGTCTTCTGTTGTTCATTTCTTTCTATATATATTTATTTTGTTCCTTTCTTGTTCTACTAAAGGCTTTTGATGATGAAAATGATATTTACCAGATACCAATAAGGGATTGTCATTTGCTATCGCACTTCTTGTTCCTGTTCTTCTAACTGCTCGAGACAAGAGAGTCATTAATTTCGTTCGAAGCTAAAATTGAGTATTTAGAGAATGAAGAAAAAAGATTATATCCGTATGATGGTGGTTTGTCAAAAAAGCTTAAGGATGTTGTTTATAACCATGGGATATTATTTTGATAGAAATAATTTTTTTTTTTGTAATATTATGTCTTGGAGCCATAAAAAAAAGCCGTAAATAGATAGTCAAAAGTTGGCATTTTACTATATGGGCTTACCAAAAGACATAAAACTGCCTAAAAGGCTGATTTATTGTAGTTTAATAAAAAATAAATTAAGTATTTTGTCGCTATGTAGAAAAAAAATACCTACTATTAGTTTCAAATCAATCGTTAAAATTAAATGCAGGACTGGGTAGCACTATATTAAGTTTGTGTTGTTAGTGTAGTGTGAAAGAAATGTAAACATTTTATGTACATATAAATTCAAAAACACTAATAAATTATTAATAATATAATAGACAAAAAAACGCTAAGTCGGTCATGGTGGCGAAAAAGCTTCTAAAATAATTTCCAAAAGTTGCATTCTCTTGAAGTTAGATGCCAATACAGATTGTCATATTACCGGCTGGCGTATAGTTAATCAAGGTAAGTACAAAAAAAGGAATTTTGGGATGTTATTGCAATTATTACCCGTGCAATATACAATAATATTTATAGCTATTACTGTTCGGATTTCGATGAAATTTTAAATGAGTGATTTGTTGCCAATGGTGGTTTCCTCTGAAATTTTTTTTCAGCTTTAGCTTATTACTGCACCAATTTTGCCAAAATTTATTAATCTAAAACTACTGTTTAATCTAAATAATACCTACAACAAACAAAATTTAAAATAAATTTTTAAATTCTAATTTTTTCTAAAATATTGGTACCTAATATCAATTTTAATAAAATTTCATTTTATTGAATTTTTATTTAAATCGTTTTTTATTCCATACATTTTTAATAAATAAAAAAATAAAATAAAAATATTTCAAAATATATAATACCTATCTACTTAAAGCTTTTTTTTATAAAAACAACTAGTCAACTGGATTTTGTAACCCATAGTCTTGCCTTTAATTTTTAAACTAAAAAGGTTATTAAAAACAATTCTTTCAAGAAAAAAAAGATAAATTTTGAACGAAGTTCCGAAAGCAAAATAAAATTTAGATAATTTATACTCTAATTCCAAATGGGGAAAAAGTTATGTACCTATTTAAAAGCAATTAATTTCAAAAAACATATAAAATTTGAATTTGTGAAAACTTTTTTGTTGCAGTAGGTATAATAAAAAAAACTGTTTAAATCATAAATAAAACTTCGATTCAAAATGGTTGGTAATTTAATCTAACTTTTCTTATTTAGAGTCGAAATAAATCACGTCTTTCTTTGATTGCGGCCAAGATTGAACTGGCTTCATATTTTATTATTTCATTATATTAATATTCTCACCTATACTGACAGCCAGTTTCCCCTTTTAAATCTTCAGTGTGTGTGTAAGCTCTTTTTATTTTCATTGTATTAATTTTTTCGTTTTACTGCTACAGTATCTCAATTTTGATCGACTATATGTAAGTGGTAATAATTTCAATAGCTCACTCACGAAGAAAAACATAAAAAAAAACAAATCTTTATCTATCCTCGAAATAGTATATATTTTTACTATATAAAAATATTCGAAGCCGGCTAATTCACTGTGCACAATTCACTGTATGGACAAATCACTGTGCACAATTCACTGTGGCTCACAATTCACGGTGGAACACAATTCACTGTGGTCTATTTTTTGGAACACAGCTAATTTACTTCGCGTTTTACAAAATTTTCATGTATGTAAATTTACATCTTAAATAGATGATATTTTTTTTTCTCAGGACCAGTTGCACAATTGTGGTTCAAGTTTTTATTATCTGTGGAAATCAGTGGTTTAAAAATTTGAACCACCTTGAACCACGATTGTACAACTGGCCCTTACTTCTCAAATAGATATATGAAACTTTGAGAAACTAAGAAAAAATTTAATCAAAATTAATATCTTTTCTAACATTTGACCATGTTTAAATTCTATCAACACAATCGGAACCGAAATCTTTTTATTTTCTTTTTTTATACTAAGGTAATGATTCAGGAATCAATATAGAATAATGTCCAATTAAATAATTTAAAAGAATGGCATGGGGGCCAGTTCACTGTGATGGACAATTCACTGTGTGCATTTTCCTGTGGTGCTCTATTCGCGCCGCGCGATAACTATCAAAAATAATTCCCTCAAATAATCTATACAAAATTTTATAAAAAATAAAAAAGTCACATCGAATTTTCTACAAAAAATTTTCAATCCCAATAAATGAACCGTACCTACCTATGTAAACTAGTTCGTCGGTCATGGGCTACCTTATATCATCACGCCAATCGGCTGAGATCGGTTACCATGGTTGACTTGCGACTGCGTTTGTCTCTTTCTTTTTGTCGTTACTAAATACTCTTGGTCAGAGAACATCTCAGCTCTTTATTATTTAGTATCTAGTATTTATTTATTTAATCTACGATTTTACAAATCAACAGATTATCTTCATTAAACATACAAAATAATAAATGATAACATTACATCTATACACATAAATACAAATGGAGTGTCCGTTTGTAATGTCAAAATAACGGCTTTTTACAAGATGCATATAAAAGCTTACACAGCCCTTATAACAAACCACACATTTTTAAAAATGTTGTCTGTCTATCTGTCTGTCTGTCTGTCTGTTTGTCCTGGCTAATCTCGAGAACGGTTGACCCATTTTGACGGGACTTTCACTGGAAGATAGATAATGCTGTAGCACGAAACTTAAAAATTTACTCCCTAGATGGCGCTCAGTAACTGTAACAACTCTTTGCCAATGACAACAAATCGCTAACATTAAATTTTATACATTTTTTTGATAAAAATTGAATAATAAATAAATACATTTTTAGAAAATATATTTTTTTTAAATGTTTGATTGCAGTAATAATCAAACTTTGCAAAACTTTATAAATATTAAATTGAGTCAAAATCGTTTAAAAGATAATCAAAAAAGAACCGTTCAATGGCAGTTGAGGTTAATAAGCTTCTCCGAAAAAAAAGATTAGAAGAAGGAGAAAGACATTGCAGGTGCCAACAAATTACTCATATAAAATTCTATCAATATCGATTGTGTTTTTTCGAGAAAACTGGTATTATCGGTAAATCTTATATTATTATGATAGGTACCGTTATTTTAAGGCCTAGTATACAAAAAAAATGCAAGGGCATATTACTCCAAGAATACTTTTTACCAAATTTAAAGAAAATCGGCCTAACCGTTTAGGCTGCAGGTGTCGATACAGACAGAGTGACAGAATTGCGGAACCTACTTTTTTCGTCGTATTTTTTTTAGAAAAATTGTTTTTATGCCCGGTCAGAAACTATGCTTAACAAATTTTGAAGGGACTTGCAAGTTACAGATAGCTGATGTTTTAGGGAATGACTTAGGTTATTTTAATTACCCACAGCATATTCTTATAAATGACCCGATCAGAAAGTACTGGACTGATTTTTGCGGGACTTTCACTGAAAAATAGGTGTTGTTGTAGGAAGTAACTTATGAAGTAAATTATTGCAAAGATGGCGCTCGGGTAGCTTTTATGAAAACTCTAATACATGAACTAAAAAGCATTTGACAAAATATTGAACCAATAGGAATATAATTACTCTTTCAAAATCAATGTTTTCTCCCTTAACAGCTAAGTAGTGATAAATAAATATTCCCATTATTATGTAGTTACAATTCATTCAAATTGTTACCGCTGAATGAAAAACAAAAAAAGTAGGCCGATTTTTTTTAAATATGGTAAAAAAGTATTCTTTGAGTAATATGCCCTTGCATTTTTTTTTGTATACTAGGCCTTAAAATAACGGTACCTATCATAATAATATAAGATTTACCGATAATACCACTTTTCTCGAAAAAACACAATCGATATATGTATATAGAATTTTATATGAGTAATTTGTTGGCACCGGTAATGTCTCTCCTTCTTCTAATCTTTTTTTTTCGGAGAAGCTTATTAACCTCAACTGCCATTGAACGGTTCTTTTTTGATTATATTTTAAAAGATTTTGACACAATTTAATATTTAAAAAGTTTGATTATTACTGCAATCAAACATTTAAAAAAAAAATATTTTCTAAAAATTTATTTATTTATTATTCAATTTTTATCAAAAAAAAAATTATAAAATTTTATGTTAGCGATTTGTTGTCAACGGCAAAAAGTTGTTACAGTTAATGTTGGTTTATTCATAAGTAATTGAATCAATTGTATGGTAAGAGTGTAAGACTGCCTTATGTATCTATAACGTGTACCTAAATATACCATCAGTTCCGAGTAAAAAAAAAATTCCAAGCAATAAGTCGATTGTGTGTGCATTTTTGGATGGATTCTTTTACGAGTAAAAAGAAAATTGCAAGCAAGTCGATTGTGTATGCAGTTTTGGATGGATTCTTTTATTTATCTATTCAAATTGGCTTTCAAGAGAGACAAATATATTTTGTTTGAAATACAATAACATTTGCAAAATATGCGTAAACTACTCTTGTAATGTTTCTGGAAAATATTCGGTTGTTGAAATTTTTTTTTTTTTTTTTGTCGAAAACCTTAACATTTTGTTAAAATGTTTGTTTGTTTTTTCTTTGTTTTGAGTATATGTTGATTTTCCTTTTATTTTCCAAATTGAAAACTGGCAGAAGAAAATATCTTTACGGATTCGAAGAATTTTTCATTTTACCTATACCTATACAACATATATATGTGATACATATATGTGTTATCTTTTAACCATACCGAATGATGGTTAAAGTGTTATAGAGTTCCTGAAATCATTTTTGGTAAATATTTACATAAAAAGTAATTATTCGAAAACAAATATGATGTTCAGGGGGTACAAAACAGAGATTTGTTTGCTCTTTAAAATTATTGTCTTCCTGAACGTAACATTCTCACTTGTGATTATGAGTTTGGTTTTGATGAAAATCTATAGGGATATCTATATATATTGTGAACGATATTGATTTTTAACCATCAGGCCAACACACATACATACCTACTAAATAAATACCAGGTTCGGAGAAAAATGTATACCTAATATTGCTTTAATATGATGACCTCAATCCGAGAAAACAAAAATCAATGACTTAAAACATCAATACGACAATGTGTGGTACTGTCGCACTGAACACAATTATTTTTCTATTCAATTGATAAAATATAATGGTGTCTAAAAACTGGATTTATAAATATAAGCTTGTAGGATTCATGGTAAAACCAATTAGCTTTATTTATTTTTGAGGGTTTGATATTTAATTTGTTCCCTTCACATTAAATATATAAATTGTTTCTTATTCCTGTATATTCCTGTATAGGTATATACAGAGCTATATCTATATATTTCTAATCAGATTTTTGTATAAACTCGCATATGGTTGTCTAACTCTAGAATCTAGACGGACTCTACATTCATTATACAAAATATTATTATTAACGTTTTTCACAGTATCGTCACCTTACTATTGGAATGGCGTATAAGGTACCTACGACAGTCTGGTGCGGAAAGATTGGTTGATTCAATTTTTATTTTTTTTTACACAGTATTCCCATTGCTCCTCTAGTATGACACACTTACAGCCAGCGCTATCAGTGTTCAAAAATAAAATTTAGTGTGAAAAAATTTCCATAGAAACACAAGAAACTAACGCAATCTAATAAATAATAAAAGAATTTATTGTCATTTTTTTTAACATTTTTGTGTGTACTGACTAAGAAAATCTCCTTTCTCTGTCTCTTTGCACATAGCGAATATCTGTTTGAATATCCTCTTTTAATAAAAATAGCTATTACCTGCTTTAGTTTTTCAAATACCTATTTACATTTTCAATCAACAAAATCAACAGTTTATTCTCTTTTTCCAAACAAGTACCACGTCAAAAAATCAAAAATATAAGGTATTTTAATACTAACGGCACGACTGGGTCGCACAAACTTGCTCTTGTGGCAAGTTACCTGAGAGCTTAAAGTACAAACAAAATATACGAAAACATTTTATGAAATTTCATTAAAAGATCTAAATCTACGTTTTACAAAGAATCAAACCAAAAAAATTTTAAATCGTTAAAGCGATTTTCGAAAAAAATTATTTTTTTTGAAATAATTTTTCGAAATTTTTTCATATTAATTTATTTATATTAAAATTAAATTTCATAAAAATCTGTCAGCAGGTTTTTGAAATATTGAATTCACAAAAGCAGTCCTTTATAAACTATTCAAAACTTAACAAAAAAAAAATTTAAAAAAAATTGATGCCATGTTATTTAAAATAGCTACAACAAGTTAAGTATCGAATTTCGTTCAAATTGCTTCAGCCGTTATCGAGATAACCGAGTTTTAACCATTACATGGCAAGTCTGATTGTCTTTTGCTATAAGTGGCAAAAAAAAATTTGGAATGTTTATTAACGGTACCTCCCATAGAACCGTTATTTTTCTAGCTATCTCGTGAACGGGTTAATAAATTGTATCCCAACAAATTGGCAAAATTTCGATACCAACATATTGCAAGAGTGCTTAATTTTAATTTTAATTTTAATTAATTTTTTTATTTTTTTTTTATTTTTTGTCCATAAAATTTAAAACAAAGAATTTTAACTTCAATTTAAAAATAAAAAATGTCAGCGGAAATATAATATGTATTGGAATGTCTTATAATTCCGGATGCCCTTGATTCTGATTGTTCTTTTCTAAAAATCAATTCCTATTTAGCTATTAGTTTCTGAAACTATAAAATTTCGTTTTTATTTTTATTAGTACCTTTTTACTTTAATCTTTACGTACGGTATGGTAAATTCACCTCCTTATGTTGGTGAAACCCATTTTAGGATAAAATGCCAATACATTTTATTACTCCGTTAATAAAAATGCTTTTAAGTTTATTTTAGTGCAACTGGGCATAAATCCGTTAAAACAATTTTTTAAAGTAAAGTCAGTTTAAATCAACACTAATCGTATTTGATCATTTAATCAAAAGATTTTTGTTTCAATTTCAAACTTGCTTAGGTTTGATTTCATTTACGTAAAAGTATTTAACATTAAATAAACATGAACGAGTTTGTCCTAAACATACATAAGCGCATATAAAATGTTTTCAAAAGAAACAAACTCAAATCAATTAGAAAAGGAACACAAACGAAGAACGAACAAAGAGTATATAAAAGAAAACGAACGAACGAACGAGAAGACGATACCTCAAAAGTCTTTGACAAAATCATCAAAGAGGCTTTTGGGTAAATTGGTTAGTAAAAACATTTTTTCATAATAAATTCCAAATAATAAGAGATATCACTCAGAAAAAGTTGTTCATATACAGATAAACCGTGACTTCCTTTTCATCCAGAAAAAGAAAATTATTGTCATTTAAATAGTAATGGCACGAGTTTTTATCAAAAATCTTGGAACCCAACGGGCGAAAATTGAAAAACAAAAAATACCGAAAAAAATATAAGCTTCTTGGAAACAGCTAGTTTGAGTGTGGATCTACAAACAACATGTGAGTATGAGGGTTTATAACATTATTATAATTAATAATAATAAATAATTATAACATTTCATTTTGTTTACAGATTCTTAAATCACAGTCCAAAATTTGTTGTTTGATTACCTAGAATATTCGCCACAACATATAAAAAAACTTTTTAATGTAAAATTGAATAAGTTAAATATAAATAAAAAGATTTACGTTTGAAATACCTGTTATCTGTTTGAGAAATTTAAAGTTAAACATATTTGTTCTAAAAAAAATGTTTTGACTTAAATGCAAATATATTCCAAAAAAAGGACTATAATTCTATTTGAAACAACATTATATGAAATTAATTAAAACAAATAGAAATAGATTTAAGCTAAAAAGAAAGCGTTGTAAATTTTAACTAAATCAGGTTCAAATAATTTCAAAAAATGATTAAATAGATTTCTATTAAAATTAAATAGAAATCGATTCCATTCCAAATCTTTTGAGTTTGTTTTAAATATGAATATATTTGATTTTTTTTTCAGTAAGGATGTATCATATAGTACTTTTTAGAACACTACACACACTTACAGCCATGTATATCATAATTAATTCCAGAATGACATTAAGCGATTCCATGAAGTGATAAAATGAAAAGTCTCTCTAAAAACTGAAATAATAATTTTTTTATCACTTCACAGTTTTACAAATCGGTCATTCTATACAACAATTATTATGTTCATTTTAGGGTTAATTAATTAAATTCTGATCTGAACACACAAAAGTCCATCATAGTTCCGTCATGGGGCTTCTGACCAGCCGGTTTCTTTGGCTAATCTGAAAAGATTTGTCACTATAGTCAATAAGATAGTTCTTCTTACATAAAAGAATATTTCTATACAGATTATGATTTCTTAGATGTCCTCATATTTATTCTCATCCCTCCATTTTCGTTATCTTATATGCTATATCTATAAACTTAGAGAAATACATTTCCAAACATTTAGATTTTACACTATTTCTAACACACAAAATTTATTAAAAACATTAAAAAAATTTATCATAACTCGCAATCTATCAAAAATATCGAAATTTATTTTCAACACAACACTTCTTATAGTCAATATCAATATTATTGTCACAAAAAAAAAAATAATTGGATGAATACACACACAATATTTTGACTTTATCCTTTTTTCTATTTTTGTATAATGCAAACCCAAATGTGTCCTAATCAATGGTTTCGATTTATATGATGATAAATTTTCGTATGACAGATTTATTTATACGTATGTATAAATGTAGATATGTACTTCCATTGACAATGTAGCACAATTTATATAAATTTCAAAAGAACAGTTTATATTTGTTTTCCTAGTCCTATTGCATGAATAGCCTTCGATTCTAGGTCTTGAATACAAATTTCTGTGTCTCCTTTTTTTCATTTAACATCATATAGTCCTGGTCTGTTTTCCCTTTATATTTTATGGATGGACCTTTTGTCTGATTGATGATGAGACCGAACAACGTAAAAAGGACATTTTTTTTAAGGATGCTTTTACTTATACAATTCTCTTTTTTTTTAAATTGAAATTGAAAAAAAAAATAAGTTCTCGAGTATAACTTTGTATTCTCTGAATATTTTTATCGTAGCTCTTATGTTTCAAAACGTCTATAGATACATGCACGAAGAAAGAAAAATGAAAATAATGTCAATGTAATTTTCTTTTATAATATCTTATAATTGGATATTACATTTTTTACTTGCTTAATAGGGGTGGTATTGGTTTCGTGTAGAAAAATTTGAGGTTTTAATCAAATCTGAAACTACTAAAAAAGTAAACCTAAAAAAGTAGTTTTCGTCATGCCGTCCGTCGGTCTGTCTGTGCGGATGTGCGGATGTGCAGATGTGCGGTTGGCTGTGCACCTACTTACAGCCTAAACGGGTTGACGGATTTACTTGAAACTTCGTATATAGCACTTTTTGGTGATTCCCTAGAGGAGATATCTGAATTTTAGTTTTAGCCCGCCTTTAGCGAGTAGCTGCCATATAACGGTTTTAGTTTTGCAAAAATTTCTCGAAAACGACTCTAACGATTTTTTATATAACTGCATTTCAGGTTTTTGGCTAAAAATGCACGTAACGGAGATATGATGTTAACAGTTTTGTACAAATTGGTCCATAATTTGATAACGACTTAACCGATTTCATTTAAAATTTGTAGTTAGTTAGTTAGTTAGTTAATTTTCTTTATTTTATGAAAAAAGTAATACAATATTTTTGTTTCAGAAATACGAACATGGCGAAAGTGCCGTCTGCCGGATATGACATTAAAAATATATACATACAATATTTGAAAAAAGAAATGTAATACAAAATCTTATTTATATAATAAGTAAGATAATCAAGTTCACAATTTGAGAAATAAATAATTCAATATTAATAAATAAATAATTTACAATTATGATAATTTGCAACGCAAAAATCT